>CM031888.1:4773827-4793715 GCA_018691285.1 Cucurbita argyrosperma subsp. sororia
TGATACTCAGAACCCCTGAGACTGTTGCGAGGAACCAGAAGCGAAAAACAAAAAGGACGAGCTTAGCAGTGTTAAAAAGATCGTCCAGAGCCATCAAGTACAGATAGGTACTACCTCTTTACCACTATCAGATTGGTGACAGATGAAGAAAAAGAGCCCCTTGATGAGCCCTAATAGTGTGATGATACACCATGGGGGAATAAAAAAAAACAAAAAAAAGCAAGGCCGTGGATAAGTATGTGTCTAGCTATTTAAGAAATGTTGTTGCTCTTTCCATCTAGTATCTGAATAACTTGGCAATATCTGAAGCCGGAAAGGTATGATATGGATACAGAATACCTTGAGTTAGGCAATAAGCAGCCGAGAAGATTTTTCAGGTACATATAGAGTGTTATTCATTCTACAGAAACCCAATCTAGTCGTCACAGACAAAACCAAGAGGGTGCTAGTACCTGAACTTCAAAGGATCGCTCAAGACCATTAAGCGTCAAAAAATCAGAACGCTAAACACCATAATCAATAAACATCACGTTCCATTTCTCCCACTAAGTACTCCTCAGGATACAGCACCAATGACAAGGGTGCCATGCAAATAAAAGACCAAAAACTGACCTGACTTCAAAAGTGATCGAATGAAACCGTTACAGTGGCCAAAAATCTGCATGCTCCACCACAACAACGCAAACAATAATTTTCCATTTCCCCTGCTCTTATTCTTGAGAAATAGAGCACCTAGCTACAAGGTTCTGATGTTGTTATATAACACCTCGGAACCCAATTTGGATATTAGGAAACACTCTAACTACATCAATCATAGTAAATTAGCTAGCAATGTTCAAAGCTTAAAATCAAGGAGTTGAGTACTAACCCTTTGTAGTTCTTTCTTTTTCCTCACGAACCGTTCTAACCACCATTATGTCCTTCCCTGCTATTCTCCTGCCTTAGAACGGGGACCGTGGAATTGGGTGAGTGACTAAACGTGGAAGTAATTTATTAGATGTGAAAAGATAGTTTTTTGAAGGGATTTCTAACGATTTCAAGAAGTTTACATGTACCGGGATCACTCCCTTATTTATAGAGGTCAATTTGCATGCTCACTCAACGTGAACAGGGTTTACCAATTTTTGACACTCAAAATTCACTCAAATTTGTGGGATTAACGTGGAAAGATTCCACTTTGGTTTACCATATGTGACACTCAAATTCCCACTAACTCAACAGGATTTTTCCATGAATTGATGTCGACATTTTGATTTCTCTATTTTAATTCAACGATTAATTTAAATAATTAATTTCCAAATCAATAATATTATTTAATTTAATATTCAATCTTAAAATCCAACGTCAATCCCAATCAATTCCGGCACTAATTGATTATGCAATTCCTATTCATAATAATTGTCAATTCTCCCTTTTTGTTTAATTTGTAATTAAAACAAAATGCGTTAAATACATCGTATATATTAAGCGCATATTCCCTAATTTCGATTCTGAACACTTTGAACTCGCTCGAAACACTGTTCTAAGGTTTAGTCCGATATGAGATAGCAGGGGGACCTAATGTACCTACGGATCATGGGCTCCAACGATCCAAGATTAACTGGCTAATCTCATTAATAGTTAACCAACATTAGTCAACTGCCAGGACACTCCACTATAGCCTTGTACTTGCACTCCATTCACTATAGATATATTTTTTGTCCATTTGATATAACCATGATTAGTAAGTCGATCCTTCACGGGTTGTTCGTAACTAGAGTTGGGCCAATTTACCGTCTCACCCCTGAAGTTACTTCTTGTTCCTTAAGTCCCACTGATTCTCTAATGAACAATTGGTTTGTGGTCCAACCACTAAACCGGCCCGAGAGGATTGGGGCCCTTGTTCAGAAATGGAGTCGTACTTAACGGAGACCACCTCTCTACTATCCCTAAAGCCCGTGGAGGAGTGATTCAATCTTGCAAAAACCCTATGTCCCCCAGCATTCCACCCGGTCTTACCCCTGAATGGGAGGCTTATTGAGTCGGCGTGAATATCACATGCTTGTTTCTTGTTTATGAGTGCCATGCGTAGGAAGGGCTTCTGTGCGGCTCTCAAGAGACTCTGCTATAAATTGCTATGGTTGTTTGTTATTGAGTTGAGATTTCTCGTGAGTGGGTGAAATCGATGCGGCTACAACTTTTTCTACAGTATGGCAGGCCGTTTTTAGAGCTTAAAAAAATACTTGGCCATTGTGATTCAAAGATGCTTACAGTGTTGTAGTTTAGGAGGATTTGACGTTTGAGACAACGGGACTAGCTAAGCAGCTTTACAACAGTATGGTAAGGCTTTTTTTAGAGTTGACAAAAACTGAGGTTTAGGTATCAACAATTGCTTCAACACAGCAAATCCCTCGCAAGAAGCATAAAAAAACGTCTTGTAACCACAGTGAAATGAAATTGGTCATCGGCTTTCATTTAAGTAACTTTAAAATAATAGGTGTAATGGAAGCAAGAAATTTTACGTAGATTTAGAATTTCAATCTAGAGTTTAAATCGAAAGTATTTAGGAGTAATTTCATAAAAAAATTTAAAATCGTAGTTTTAGTGTTGAGAATTTCATGTTTTAGCCCCCAATGATTTGGACCCAAATCCCAGCCACAATAGTTTTAACTCCTCATTTCGTCGGCTTGAGTCGTAACATGTTTTTCAGTTTTCCGTAATTGATTTTACTTTCAACATTTTTATTCGCATAGTAATAATTGAAACAACTTATTTTCTTTGTGGGGTCCTGGCAAAGGTTTGGCTTCCACAAAACCGAGAAGACATACATTAGATAATTTATTTAATATTTAAGAATGTAACCATGGGTGCACGAGCTCAAATTTACTTTTGAGGAATATTAAACAAAGAAAAACCGTTAATATCTGCAAACCATATGCAATCTTCATTACCACCGCATCGATCAGAAAGCCAGGTTCCCGTTTTCTGGCCAGAAAAACGAGAATAAGCATGCCCTAATTGACTCGCAAAGTTGCAGCACCAAAACAATGTCCTCGAGAAAACATTCTCCTTACCACTCCCAATTGAATTGGTGTTCCTGGATTGAGGATATGCACGCCTAAATCCATAGCCAATCCAAAATTTTAGGTTAAATACACACAAACTAAGATAAATATATAAATAAAAACATTAAAATACGAAAAACATAAAAATTAAATAGTGTTAATTTTTTATCTTTTAGATTTCGAAACTTAAAATATAAACCTGAATTCTGGCCCACTAACCCTAAATCGTCGTCTTTGGACTTGCAATTGTGAGTCTGAAGAACTTGGACTTCTTTGCTAGTCACTATTCCAAATCACCAGCACTTCCTGATACTTTGTCAATGTTGGCAAAGTATTGGGTGGAAAATCGTGGGAGAATGGATGGCTTGTCGTAAAACAATGTTTGAGACATTAATATATAATATGTCGAGTAGATCGAAAAGCATAACAATCAAACACAGTACCGCACATTCTGCTTTGTAAGGAGCTCCGACGAAATTTTTCTGTAATCATCGGTTCGGTATTTTGGACTAGTACGTGTTCAGACACAATTAATTCAAATTAAAAAATAAATACAACATTACTAAAAAAAAAAAAGTATAACTATACTTACAACAAATCACATCTGGTGGCCACCACACGCTGTACGAGAAGTTGTGAGGGAACGCCCAAGCCAAAATGAAAACACACAAACAACAAAAGAATGTGGGAATTTTTGGCATGATCGTTCTGTTGTTTCTTCCATATGAATTTCGTGATCTTGTTTTCCAAGATCCACAGAAAAGCTTTATTAAAGGTGTCCTCTTCGTCTGTTGAACTATTTGGAACTTAATTCCAACCTCTGGTTGTTAAAATTGGTATAAAAATCATATTGTAATAAACAAGAATGCGTGTGAATAATGACGGGGTTTGGAGTAAAACTGTCAACGCTTAAACCATCCATGTGTCTTTTTTTTTGGCACATATTTTTTATTTTTTTCTAGGACGACACAAATATCTCAACCTGTTGCTACGTATTAGTATGTGATGGACTTCAAGTCTGGTATTACTTACTATAAGTAATACACAAAGATTCACTTTAGATAACATTCTTAAAAATGAGTTGATTATAAAGATATGTTTCTTATTACTTAGCTGTATTTTTCATTATTATGTTGATGTCTATGATGACCATTTTGGTAGATAAATGTCATTTAACCTATGAGTGCTTACTTGTGTAGATTGCCCATCCTTAAGTTGTAAATAAGCGGCAGATGAGTGACATCAAATTTGTCCTTATTGGAAGCTTAAATAAAAGGGTGTGTTACATTTTATGTTATGATAGGAATGATTATTATGTTTATGAATCTACGTTGTGATATGAATGATATATAATGCTTGAACCTTCACATATTACACCACGCGTATTATGTTAACATGTTCACGTTGTGCCTATGAGACATTGAAAAACCATGTATATTAACCATAAAATATTTGTCCAGTATACCTCATTCATTTTGCATGTCACATGCTCGAGAGACTCTCGTTATGATTAGTACACATGTGGTACACTTGCTTATTGGTACACTATTATATTCTGCAACGCTCCTTCCTCCTTTGTGGTTTCTCGCAATGTAATGTACACTAGCTTGCAGTCAGATCGATGGGATTATGTATACGGCTCCTTAATGAGTCCCATGGGCGCCTAGTGTTTTTTTGGGTATAGATAGTAATACACTCAACTCTTACTCGTACGAAAAGATAGGTCCCCACCATGATTTGTGTGATTTGCATTATTGCCTCAATAGTGGTGTTACTTATCGGAGTATTTTGAATACTCAAGTCACGTGCTACTTTCTTTTTTAGCAAGGTAAGCCACCAATGTACATATGACGTGTTACGGTGGGACCATGCGGAAGGTAAGTTAAGGTAGTCGCATTTGAATTTGATGTCGCACACCCTTAGTTTAGATCAGGTGTGTTCATGATTTTAAATTGTATTTTGTTCGAGTTTGTAGGCGAACACCAAAGATGAAAACACAACCAACAAAAAGACTTGGGAATTTGCATTGACCTTCTTTTTCTTCAATGATTTCGTGATCTTGTTTTCAGTACAGCTTTATAGGGTCCTCTCTTCTCTGAAAAATGGAAACTTATTCCAACCTCTTGCGTGTTAAATTCAGTAAAATAAATTGTAACAACAATAAGCAGTTTTGAAGTACTCTTTATTAACTCCAATTTGGCAAACTTTGCATCAAAGGGTTGGATCCATGTTCTTTTTTTCTGGCATATTTTTTATTTTTTTCTAGGACGACACAATATCTCACCTTTGCTACGTATTTGTATTGATGACTTCAAGTATGTATACTAATAAAGAATACACAAAGATTCACTAAATACATCTTTAAAATGGTTTATATAAATATGGTTCTATTTACTATCTGTATTTTTCATTATTATGTTTATTCTATATGACCATTTGGAATAAATGTCATTTACCTATAGTCTTACTGTGTATAGCCCGTCATTAAGTGTAAATAAGCGGCAGATGAGTGAACCAAATTTTCGTACAAGTCTTAATAAAAAGGAAGTTTTCATTTAAGTTCTCCGATGATAAATTTAAAAAGTAATTTTCATTGAATTCAAACGGCTCGTAGGGAAATAACTTTAAACAAAGAAAGTAGTGACAACATTAGAAATAACAATATGTAACGACCCTACTTTTCCATTGAAAAATAAGGGGGGTTACATTTTATGTTATGATAGGAATGATATTATGTTATGAATCTACGTTGTGATATGAATGATATATAATGCATGAACCTCCACCTACTACACCATGCATATTATGTTAACATGCTCACATTGTGCCTATGAGACGTTGGTAAACCATGTATGTTAACCATAAAAGATGTGTCCAGTATACGTATGTATGCCTCATAGGAACGCTATGTCATGAAAAATAAAATGGATGTATGATTTGCATCATAACTATGTATCATGATTCGAAACTGTAGGACCTCATTCATTTTGCATGTCACATGCATCGAGAGACTCTCGTTATGATTAGTACACATGTGTACACTTTCTTATTATGTACACTATGACATTATGCACGCTCCTTCCCCTTTAAGGTTTCTCGCAATGTGAATGTACAGTAGCCTGCAGTCAGACCGATGGGATATGTGTACGAGCTCACTTAATGGGTCCATGTGCGCATGTGTGTTTCGTGTACAGATAAGTAATACACATCAAACCTTACTCGAACTTGAAGTTGAGAATAAGGTCATGATGTCTTATGAAAAGATAGGTCCCACCATGATTGTATGTGATTGCATTTTATGACCTCAATAGTGGGGTTACTTACTGAGTATTTTTAAATACTCAAGTCACGTGCTACTTCTTTTTCAGGCAAAGGTAAGCCACCAATGTATGTATGACGGTGTCACTGTGGAGACCATGAAAGTGAAGTCAAGGTAGTCGCATTTGCATTTGATGTAGCAGCCCTTAGGTTAGATCAGTGTGTTGCATTATTTTAAATTCTTGGATTTTGATTCCGACATTCTTTTGTCTAAATGGTTTTTTATGAATCTTTAAGTCCATAGCATTGGTTTAGTAAATTACTTTAAAGGATTTATGCACGTAGTATTCATGACATGCACATAGTAGGGACCTTATTTTTTTAATTGAAAAGTAGAGCCGTTAGACGATAAGTAATCGGTCGTACACAATATATAATCTAAACTTTTTGAATTTTATAGTAATAAAAAAAAAAAAAATACATGAACGAATGGAGACTACATCTAAATGAAAGTGATCCTACGAATCCTCGCTAAGAAAATCATAAACGAACTAAAAATTATTATCTATATAAACAAAGTGCACCTTCTTTTTCAATGACTCAATCAAATGAACTCCAAAGTTAAGCCTACTTCTCTTGGAGCAATTCTATGTCAGAGTTTTCTTAAAAAGCATGTTAAAATGACTCATGTTGGTACAAACAATAAGTTGGTAACCATGATAAGATCGCCAAAGAATGTTGAAGTCGTCACGTGCCGAATTTGGATCCGAATTTTGATCCAAATCCTAGATTTGGGACATTACAAAAAAATGGGATGTCTTTATTGAATTTACATGTCACACCCTTAATTTCTTGGCGTCCAAAGACGGGATGTGAATCAAAGAATTATGCAATGCTCGAAGAATGAAAGGACAAATTTCAGAAAAACAGTTATAAAGTTTCGACACTCTTGATACAAAGGCTGTTGGGATATAGAGTCTGATGCATATTAACAATAAAGATCTTGTAGACATATATATGGTTGATATTTGATAAAAAATCAGATAGAGATATATATGGTAGTTTTTTTTTGGCAAAAGAGATATACTTGGTTGACATGGAAAATCTTATAGAGATATATATGGTAGATTTTTGTCAGAGATTTGATATTAACGTAGTTGGTAGATTATATATCTGGTAGTTGGTTAAATTTTTTAAAGTTATATTTAGTAAATTGAAAACGTGTATATACGGGCGTGATTTTTCAAAATGTAATTTCTTCTTCGTCCGTATCCTCTCTTCTTGTATATAATTGAAGTCATCAATAAAACCTTTAGCCAAATGATCCTCTTTGAATTTTCTCTCTCCTGTTCTTTGTGTTCATCTTGATCGAGTGTGCGTTGTTTGAGCGATCCTAACAACTGGTATCAGAGCAAGACGAAATTCACCACGATCTGTGAAGATGGAAATTTCAAAGATTGGAATTGAAAAGTTTGATGGATCCAACTTAGGTTTCTGGAAGATGCAGATTGAAGATTATCTGTACTAGAAGAGTCTTCGCAAACTCTAGCCGGATACTATGACCACAGAGCAGTGGAACCTCAAGGATCGTCAGGCTTTACGATTGAACCGGTTGACGCTGTCAAAAAAACGTGGCGTTCAATATTATCAAGGAGAAGATAACGTCAGATTTGTTGAAGGCACTGTCGAATATGTACGAGAAACTGTCGGCTATGAACAAGGTGTATTTGATGCGGAGGTTGTTCAATCTACAAATGTCTGAAGGTGGATCTGTTGCTGATCATATAAACGAATTCAATATAAGTCAACTGAGTTCGGTGGAAGTTAATTTCGAGGATGAAATTAAAGCATTTTTTTCAATGTCATCTTTACCTGAGTCGTGGGATACTGTTGTTGCCGCAATCAGCTGTTCACGAGGATCTGATAAACTAAAGTTTGATGAAATTCGAGATGTAGTTCTCAGCAAAAGTATTTGCAAACGGGCAATCGGAGATTCATCCGGCAATGCTCTCAGTGTTGATCGAAGGGGAAGAAGTAAATCAAATGGCCCAAACAATGGGCGATCAAAATCAAGGAACCGAGGAAAAAATCCAAACAAACCAAACGTAGAGTGTTGGAGTTGTGGAGAAAAAGATCACTTTCGGGCAGATTGTACAAAGAGGAAGTAAAATCACAAATCATATGATGACGATGATCCTATACATTCAGCAGAAGACATTGGGGATGCTCTAATCCTCAACGTGGACAGTTCGATTGAATCCTAGATTTTGGATTCAGGTGCATCTTTTCATTCGTCTCCAAATAAATAGTTGTTTCAAAATTTTAAGTCTGGAAGTTTCGAGGAGGTGTATCTTGCCGACAACAAAGATTTAAAGATTGAAGGAAGAGGGGATGTCTACATGAAAACTCCAGCAGAAAACCAGTGGACATTAAAGGATATCAGATATATTCCTAGTCTCAACAAGAACCTGATCTCTATTAGTCAGTTGGACAACACATGTTATGCAACAAAGTTTGGGAAGAGGTCGTGGAAGATTGTGAAGGGTGCTATGGTGGTAGCACGTGGCACAAAATCTGGGAACCTTATACACCACCGCAAGGTGTATGAACATTGCTGTTGTTGCTGAGAGTGCTTCAAATTCAAGTTTATAGCATAATAGACTTGAACATATGAGCGTTAAAGGAATGAAGATGCTGGTTGCGGAAGGAGTTTTGGAAGGTCTAAAATCTGTTGATATAAGTTCTTGTGAGAACTGTGTTATGAGCAAACAGAAACGAGTTAGCTTCACAAAGACTGCCAGAGAATTGAAGAAAAGTACCGGGACAACGAAGCAAGTGGGAGTTGAGGTTGAGTTGCTGAAAGATTCACCTAGTGATGTTGTAGCGGATACTCAAGAAACTCCTGAGACTGTTGCTGAGGAACCAGAAGCGAAACAAGTGACACCTTAGCAGGTGTTAAAAAGATCGTCCAGAGCCATCAGAGTACCAGATAGGTACGTACCTTCTTTACACTATCAGTTGGTGACAGATGAAGAGGAAAAAGAGCCCCTTGATGAGGCCCTATAGTGTGAGGATACAACCATGGGAGCAAGCCGTGGATGATGGGATGTGTCTAGGCTTTAGAAATGTGTTGCTCTTTCATCTAGTGAGGCTGAATACGTGGCAATAGCTGAAGCCGGAAAGGAGATGATATGGATACAGAATACCTTGAGTTAGGCAAGAAGCAGCACGAGAAGATTTTTCAGGTACATAGTTAGAGTGTTATTCATTCGACGAGAAACCCAATCTATCAGTCAAAGACAAAACAAAGAAGGTGATAGTACCTGAACTTCAAAAGGATCGCTCAAGACCATTAAGCGTCAAAAAATCAGAACGCTAACACCATAAGCAATAAAACAATCACGTTCCATTTCTCCCACTAAGTACTCCTCAGGAATACAGCAACAAGTTACAAGGGTGCAATGCAGGAATAAAGACAAGAAAACTACCTGAACTTCAAAAGGATCGAATGAGACCGTTACATGTCCAAAAATCTGCATGCTAGCACCACAAGCAACCAAACAATCACTTTCCATTTCCCCTGCTCGTAGTCTTGAGAAATAGAGCAACTAGCTACAAGGTGCTGGTGGTGTTAATATAACACATGCGGAACCAATTTGGATATTAGGCACTCTAACTACATCAATCATAGTAAATTAGCTAGCATGTTCAAAAGCATTAAAACTCAAGGAGTTTGAGTACTAACCTTTTGTAGTTCAAATTTCTTTTTCCTCACGAACCGGTTCTGAACCACCATTAGTGTCTTCCCTGCTATTCTCCGGCCTTAGAACGGGACCGTGGAATTGGGTGAGTGACTAAACTTGGAAGTAATTTAGTATATGTGAAGAGAGAGTTTTGAGGGATTTTCTTAACGAATTTTCAAGAAGATTTACATGTACCGGGATCACTCCCTTATTTATAGAGTCATATTTGCATGCTCACTCAAACGTGAGATTACCAAATTTTGACACTCAAAATTCCACTCAAATTTGTGGGATTACGTGGAAAAGATGCAACTTTGGTTATACCATATATTGACACTCAATATTCCACTAACTCAAACATGGATTTTTCCATGAAGTGATGTCGACATTTTGATTTTCTCTATTTTAATTCAACAATTAATTTAAATAATTAATTTCAAATCAAAATAATATTATTTAATTAATATTCAACATTAAATCCAACGTCAATCCCAATCAATTCCGGCACATATTGATTATGAATTCCTATTCATAATTAAAATATGTCAAATTCTCCCTTTTTGTTTAATTTGTAATTAAAACAAAATGCGGTTAAATACATCGTATATATTAAGCGCATATTCCCTAATTCGAATTCGAACACTTTGAACTCGCTCGAAACACTGTTCTAAGGTTTAGTCCGATATGAGATAGCAGGGGGACCTAATGTACCTACGGATCATGGGCTCCAACGATCCAAGATTAACTGGCTAATCTCATTAATAGTTAACCAACATTAGTCAACTGCCAGGACACTCCACTATAGCCTTGTACTTGCACTCCATTCACTATAGATATATTTTTTGTCCATTTGATATAACCATGATTAGTAAGTCGATCCTTCACGGGTTGTTCGTAACTAGAGTTGGGCCAATTTACCGTCTCTTACCCCTGAAGTTACTTCTTGTTCCTTAAGTCCCACTGATTCTCTAATGAACAATTGGTTTGTGGTCCAACCACTAAACCGGCCCGAGAGGATGGGGCCCCTTGTTCAAGAAATGGAGTCAGTACTTAAGGGAACAACCTCTCTACTATCCCTAAAAGCGTGTAGGAGTGAATTCAATCTTGCACCCTATGTCCCCAGCAATTCACCCGGTCTTACCCCTGAAATGGGAGGCTTATTGAGTCGGCAAACTCATGCTTGTTTCTTTATGACCATGCTAGAAGGGCTCTGAGAGCTCTCAAGAGACTACTATAATTGCAGGCTGTTGTTAGAGAATTTCTCGTGAGAAAACGAGCTGCAACAACTTTTCACATTATGCAGACCCTTTTTAGAGCTTAAACTGTCGTTATGATTCAAAGAGCTTACAGGTTGTAGTTAGAGGATTTGACGTGAGACAACGAGCTACTACAACTTTTCACAGTATGCAGGCTTTCTTTAGAGTTCAAACTGACGTTAGGATTCAACAATCTTCCCACAGTGAAATTGAAATTGGTCATGGCTTCATTTAAGTAACTTTAATAGGTGTAATGCAAGAAGTTTACGTAGATTTAGAATTTCAATCTAGAGTTCAACGAAAGTATTTAGGAGTAATTTAATAAAAAATTTAAAATCATAGTTTAGTGTTGCGAATTTCATGTTTTAGCCACGGAGATTAGGACCCAAATCTCAGCCACAATAGTTTTGCGATCATTTCAGCTTGAGTCGTACATGTTTTCAATTTCCATAATTATTTTACTTTCACATTTTATTCGCATAGTAATAATTGAAACAACTTTATTTTCTTTGTTCATTTGGCAAAGGTTTGTTCCACAAAACCAAGAAGATACATTAGATAATTATTTAAGAATGTAACCATGGGTGCACGAACTCAAATTTACTTTGAGGAATATTAAACAAAAGAAAAACCGTTAATATCTGCAAACCATATGCATCTTTGATTATCGCATCGATCAGAAAGCCATGATCCCTTTTCTGGCCAGAAAACCGAGAATGAAGCATGCCCTAATTGACTAGCAAAGTTGCACCAAAACAATGTCCTTCGAAAAAAATTCTCCTTAAACTCCCAATTGAATTGGGTTCCTGGATTGAGGATATGCACGCCTAAATCCATAGCCAATCCAAAAGTTTAGGTTAAATACACGCAAACTAAGATAAATATATAAATAAAAACATTAAAATACGAAAACATAAAAATTAAATAGTTAAATTTTTTATCTTTTAGATTTCGAAACTTAAAATATAAACCTGAATTCTGCCACTAACCTAAATCGTCGTCTTTGGACTTGCAATGAGTCTGAAGAACTGGACTTGCCGCACTGTTCCAAATCACCACTTCCCACTTTGTCAATGGAAGTTGAGAATTGGATGCTGTGTAAACAAGGTGAGACATTAATATATATATTTCGATAGAGAAAGCAAACAAGAAACACTAGCATTTCTGCTCTGTATCATGGGAATTTTGACTCGTGTTCTTAATTCAATAAAAATAAATAACATTAAAAAAAAAAAGTAAACATACTTACAACAATCACATCGCTCGAGTTTGTAGGCGAACACCAAAATGAAAACACAACCAACAAAAGACTTGGGAATTTGCATGACCTTCTTTTCTTCAATGATTTCGTGATCTTGTTTTCAAGTACAGCTTTATAGGGTCCTCTTCTCTTGAAAATGGAACTTAATTCCAACCTCTGGTGTTAAATTTAGTAAAATAAATTGTAACAACAATAATGCGTTAATAATGACCGGTTTTGGAGTACTCTTTATTAACTCCAATTTGGCAAACTTTGCATCAAAGGGTTGGATGAAAACTCAACCTTACCTCCATGTTCTTTTTTCTGGCATATTTTTTATTTTTTTCTAGGACGACACAATATCTCACCTTTGCTACGTATTTGTATTGATGACTTCAAGTATGTATACTAATAAAGAATACACAAAGATTCACTAAATACATCTTTAAAATGGTTTATATAAATATGGTTCTATTTACTATCTGTATTTTTCATTATTATGTTTATTCTATATGACCATTTGGAATAAATGTCATTTACCTATAGTCTTACTGTGTATAGCCCGTCATTAAGTTGTAAATAAGCGGCAGATGAGTGAACCAAATTTTCGTACAAGTCTTAATAAAAAGGAAGTTTTCATTTAAGTTCTCCGATGATAAATTTAAAAAGTAATTTTCATTGAATTCAAACGGCTCGTAGGGAAATAACTTTAAACAAAGAAAGTAGTGACAACATTAGAAATAACAATATGTAACGACCCTACTTTTCCATTGAAAAATAAGGGGGGTTACATTTTATGTTATGATAGGAATGATATTATGTTATGAATCTACGTTGTGATATGAATGATATATAATGCATGAACCTCCACCTACTACACCATGCATATTATGTTAACATGCTCACATTGTGCCTATGAGACGTTGGTAAACCATGTATGTTAACCATAAAAGATGTGTCCAGTATACGTATGTATGCCTCATAGGAACGCTATGTCATGAAAAATAAAATGGATGTATGATTTGCATCATAACTATGTATCATGATTCGAAACTGTAGGACCTCATTCATTTTGCATGTCACATGCATCGAGAGACTCTCGTTATGATTAGTACACATGTGTACACTTTCTTATTATGTACACTATGACATTATGCACGCTCCTTCCCCTTTAAGGTTTCTCGCAATGTGAATGTACAGTAGCCTGCAGTCAGACCGATGGGATATGTGTACGAGCTCACTTAATGGGTCCATGTGCGCATGTGTGTTTCGTGTACAGATAAGTAATACACATCAAACCTTACTCGAACTTGAAGTTGAGAATAAGGTCATGATGTCTTATGAAAAGATAGGTCCCACCATGATTGTATGTGATTGCATTTTATGACCTCAATAGTGGGGTTACTTACTGAGTATTTTTAAATACTCAAGTCACGTGCTACTTCTTTTTCAGGCAAAGGTAAGCCACCAATGTATGTATGACGGTGTCACTGTGGAGACCATGAAAGTGAAGTCAAGGTAGTCGCATTTGCATTTGATGTAGCAGCCCTTAGGTTAGATCAGTGTGTTGCATTATTTTAAATTCTTGGATTTTGATTCCGACATTCTTTTGTCTAAATGGTTTTTTTATGAATCTTTAAGTCCATAGCATTGGTTTAGTAAATTACTTTAAAGGATTTATGCACGTAGTATTCATGACATGCACATAGTAGGGACCTTATTTTTTTAATTGAAAAGTAGAGCCGTTAGACGATAAGTAATCGGTCGTACACAATATATAATCTAAACTTTTTGAATTTTATAGTAATAAAAAAAAAAAAATACATGAACGAATGGAGACTACATCTAAATGAAAGTGATCCTACGAATCCTCGCTAAGAAAATCATAAACGAACTAAAAATTATTATCTATATAAACAAAGTGCACCTTCTTTTTGAATGGCTCAATCAAATGAACTCCAAAGTTAAGCCTACTTCTCTTGGAGCAATTCTATGTCAGAGTTTTCTTAAAAAGCATGTTAAAATGACTCATGTTGGTACAAACAATAAGTTGGTAACCATGATAAGATCGCCAAAGAATGTTGAAGTCGTCACGTGCCGAATTTGGATCCGAATTTTGATCCAAATCCTAGATTTGGGACATTACAAAAAAATGGGATGTCTTTATGGAATTTACATGTCACACCCTTAATTTCTTGGCGTCCAAAGACGGGATGTGAATCAAAGAATTATGCAATGCTCGAAGAATGAATGGACAAATTTCAGAAAAACAGTTATAAAGTTTCGACACTCTTGATACAAAGGCCGTTGGGATATAGAGTCTGATGCATATTAACAATAAAGATCTTGTAGAGATATATATGGTTGATATTTGATAAAAAAATCAGATAGAGATATATATGGTAGTTTTTTTTTGGCAAAAGAGATATACTTGGTTGACATGGAAAATCTTATAGAGATATATATGGTAGATTTTTGTCAGAGATTTGATATTAACGTAGTTGATTATATATCTGGTAGTTGGTTAAATTTTTTAAAGTTATATTTAGTAAATTGAAAACGTGTATATACGGGCGTGATTTTTCAAAATGTAATTTCTTCTTCGTCCGTATCCTCTCTTCTTGTATATAATTGAAGTCATCAATAAAACCTTTAGCCAAATGATCCTCTTTGAATTTTCTCTCTCCTGTTCTTTGTGTTCATCTTGATCGAGTGTGCGTTGTTTGAGCGATCCTAACAACTGGTATCAGAGCAAGACGAAATTCACCACGATCTGTGAAGATGGAAATTTCAAAGATTGGAATTGAAAAGTTTGATGGATCCAACTTAGGTTTCTGGAAGATGCAGATTGAAGATTATCTGTACTAGAAGAGTCTTCGCAAACTCTAGCCGGATACTATGACCACAGAGCAGTGGAACCTCAAGGATCGTCAGGCTTTACGATTGAACCGGTTGACGCTGTCAAAAAACGTGGCGTTCAATATTATCAAGGAGAAGATAACGTCAGATTTGTTGAAGGCACTGTCGAATATGTACGAGAAACTGTCGGCTATGAACAAGGTGTATTTGATGCGGAGGTTGTTCAATCTACAAATGTCTGAAGGTGGATCTGTTGCTGATCATATAAACGAATTCAATATAAGTCAACTGAGTTCGGTGGAAGTTAATTTCGAGGATGAAATTAAAGCATTTTTTTCAATGTCATCTTTACCTGAGTCGTGGGATACTGTCAATGTCATCTTTACCTGAAGTCGTGGGGATATGTTGTTGCCGCAATCAGCTGTTCACGAGGATCTGATAAACTAAAGTTTGATGAAATTCGAGATGTAGTTCTCAGCGAAAGTATTTGCAAACGGGCAATCGGAGATTCATCCGGCAATGCTCTCAGTGTTGATCGAAGGGGAAGAAGTAAATCAAATGGCCCAAACAATGGGCGATCAAAATCAAGGAACCGAGGAAAAAATCCAAACAAACCAAACGTAGAGTGTTGGAGTTGTGGAGAAAAAGATCACTTTCGGGCAGATTGTACAAAGAGGAAGTAAAATCACAAATCATATGATGACGATGATTCTATACATTCAGCAGAAGACATTGGGGATGCTCTAATCCTCAACGTGGACAGTTCGATTGAATCCTAGATTTTGGATTCAGGTGCATCTTTTCATTCGTCTCCAAATAAATAGTTGTTTCAAAATTTTAAGTCTGGAAGTTTCGAGGAGGTGTATCTTGCCGACAACAAAGATTTAAAGATTGAAGGAAGAGGGGATGTCTACATGAAAACTCCAGCAGAAAACCAGTGGACATTAAAGGATATCAGATATATTCCTAGTCTCAACAAGAACCTGATCTCTATTAGTCAGTTGGACAGCACATATTATGCAACAAAGTTTGGGAAGAGGTCGTGGAAGATTGTGAAGGGTGCTATGGTGGTAGCACGTGGCACAAAATCTGGGAACCTTATACACCACTGCAAGGTGTATGAACATTGCTGTTGTTGCTGAGAGTGCTTCAAATTCAAGTTTATAGCATAATAGACTTGAACATATGAGCGTTAAAGGAATGAAGATGCTGGTTGCGGAAGGAGTTTTGGAAGGTCTAAAATCTGTTGATATAAGTTCTTGTGAGAACTGTGTTATGAGCAAACAGAAACGAGTTAGCTTCACAAAGACTGCCAGAGAATTGAAGAAAAATACCGGGACAACGAAGCAAGTGGGAGTTGAGGTTGAGTTGCTGAAAGATTCACCTAGTGATGTTGTAGCGGATACTCAAGAAACTCCTGAGACTGTTGCTGAGGAACCAGAAGCGAAACAAGTGACACCTTAGCAGGTGTTAAAAAGATCGTCCAGAGCCATCAGAGTACCAGATAGATACGTACCTTCTTTACACTATCAGTTGGTGACAGATGAAGAGGAAAAAGAGCCCCTTGATGAGGCCCTATAGTGTGAGGATACAACCATGGGAGCAAGCCGTGGATGATGGGATGTGTCTAGGCTTTAGAAATGTGTTGCTCTTTCATCTAGTGAGGCTGAATACGTGGCAATAGCTGAAGCCGGAAAGGAGATGATATGGATACAGAATACCTTGAGTTAGGCAAGAAGCAGCACGAGAAGATTTTTCAGGTACATAGTTAGAGTGTTATTCATTCGACGAGAAACCCAATCTATCAGTCAAAGACAAAACAAAGAAGGTGATAGTACCTGAACTTCAAAAGGATCGCTCAAGACCATTAAGCGTCAAAAAATCAGAACGCTAACACCATAAGCAATAAAACAATCACGTTCCATTTCTCCCACTAAGTACTCCTCAGGAATACAGCAACAAGTTACAAGGGTGCAATGCAGGAATAAAGACAAGAAAACTACCTGAACTTCAAAAGGATCGAATGAGACCGTTACATGTCCAAAAATCTGCATGCTAGCACCACAAGCAACCAAACAATCACTTTCCATTTCCCCTGCTCGTAGTCTTGAGAAATAGAGCAACTAGCTACAAGGTGCTGGTGGTGTTAATATAACACATGCGGAACCAATTTGGATATTAGGCACTCTAACTACATCAATCATAGTAAATTAGCTAGCATGTTCAAAAGCATTAAAACTCAAGGAGTTTGAGTACTAACCTTTTGTAGTTCAAATTTCTTTTTCCTCACGAACCGGTTCTGAACCACCATTAGTGTCTTCCCTGCTATTCTCCGGCCTTAGAACGGGACCGTGGAATTGGGTGAGTGACTAAACTTGGAAGTAATTTAGTATATGTGAAGAGAGAGTTTTGAGGGATTTTCTTAACGAATTTTCAAGAAGATTTACATGTACCGGGATCACTCCCTTATTTATAGAGTCATATTTGCATGCTCACTCAAACGTGAGATTACCAAATTTTGACACTCAAAATTCCACTCAAATTTGTGGGATTACGTGGAAAAGATGCAACTTTGGTTATACCATATATTGACACTCAATATTCCACTAACTCAAACATGGATTTTTCCATGAAGTGATGTCGACATTTTGATTTTCTCTATTTTAATTCAACAATTAATTTAAATAATTAATTTCAAATCAAAATAATATTATTTAATTAATATTCAACATTAAATCCAACGTCAATCCCAATCAATTCCGGCACATATTGATTATGAATTCCTATTCATAATTAAAATATGTCAAATTCTCCCTTTTTGTTTAATTTGTAATTAAAACAAAATGCGGTTAAATACATCGTATATATTAAGCGCATATTCCCTAATTCGAATTCGAACACTTTGAACTCGCTCGAAACACTGTTCTAAGGTTTAGTCCGATATGAGATAGCAGGGGGACCTAATGTACCTACGGATCATGGGCTCCAACGATCCAAGATTAACTGGCTAATCTCATTAATAGTTAACCAACATTAGTCAACTGCCAGGACACTCCACTATAGCCTTGTACTTGCACTCCATTCACTATAGATATATTTTTTGTCCATTTGATATAACCATGATTAGTAAGTCGATCCTTCACGGGTTGTTCGTAACTAGAGTTGGGCCAATTTACCGTCTCACCCCTGAAGTTACTTCTTGTTCCTTAAGTCCCACTGATTCTCTAATGAACAATTGGTTTGTGGTCCAACCACTAAACCGGCCCGAGAGGATGGGGCCCCTTGTTCAAGAAATGGAGTCAGTACTTAAGGGAACAACCTCTCTACTATCCCGTAAAAGCGTGTATTGTAGGAGTGAATTCAATCTTGCACCCTATGTCCCCAGCAATTCACCCGGTCTTACCCTGAAATGGGAGGCTTATTGAGTCGGCGAACTCATGCTTGTTTCTTTATGACCATGCTAGAAGGGCTCTGAGAGCTCTCAAGAGATGGTGAATGACGTTGGCGATGATCTAACCTACACAATACAATTCAGTCACATTTCTAAACTAAAACGTGGAAAAAAAAAAAAAAAAAAAAAAAAAACTAGTAAATGTAAAATAAATTATCATGATTTGAAATTGTGTGGTGGCATAAAGTTTCGATTTTGAGTGATATGCTCGTTCATCTCCCATGAAACCCTAGTTTTTTTTTTCAGAGTACCGACAATAATTGGTCATAAATTAATGGCAGATATGACATAAGTTCAAAGAAATTGTAAGCACGGTACAATTTGATTTTCTGTTCAGGCATGTAAAAAGGCTAACTAGTTCATCAGTTCATTAGACGCTCGTTGCAGTCAATGATTATTTCTACACGTTCTCGATTCTAACCCTGATTAACCATTCTCGACTCACACGCCCCTTCATCGATTTCTCCAGTTTCTCTCTAACCCATTGTTGATTTCTCTCCCTCACTTCGTGTCTGATAGTACGCTGATGTACGTGAAAAATTGTATCGATTTTGATAGAAGTTTATTAGTGATAGACATATTTGCCTAACTAAAATAAAATAAAGTAAATATATATTTTATGATTAGGTTAACTAACTAAAGTCAAGCTTTGAAATTAATCGAGTTAGGTTACAATTGGTCAAAACAAACAATACTTTAGTCCGTCTTCCTCTCCTACATATTTTGGTTTTCTTTGTTTTTATTTTTTCCTACCAACTTTTTTCGAGACAAATTTATAGGTTAAAACAGTAGAAATTAATTTATTATAACGATAATAGGTACCTTCAAAGATAAAAACGTGTTGAATAAGTTTATGTCATGTTGAGCTATGTTCATATTGATATCCATTAAAATTCAATTTACGATAAATCATAAAACGTTTAGAATTTACCGTGATAGGTCAGTTCATGTCTAATGAAAACATAGACATTTTTTCATAATAGATAAGTCTATGATTTAATTTCTCACCCTATAATGTGTTGAACTAAAAAAGAATG
>CM031888.1:4796315-4817765 GCA_018691285.1 Cucurbita argyrosperma subsp. sororia
CCAAACATTTTGAGTGGAATTTTAAGCGTCAAAAATTTGGTGATCTCAAATTTGCATGAACATGCATACATGAATCTTTAAATAGAGTGATCATGGTACATGGAAGGTCTTCTTCTTGGTGAAAAACTTTGAGAAAAACCTCTCACAAACACTCTCTTCACATATACAAAATCCCTCCAGAGTTTGGTCACTCACCGGATTCCACAATCCCGTTCTAAGGCCGGAGGATAGTGGAGAAGACACTAGTGGTGGTTCGAAACCGGTTCATGAGGAAAAAGAAGTTTGAACTACAGAAGGTTAGTATTTAAACTCATTAAATTTTAATATTTATGAACATGTTAGTTATTTACTATAATTGATGTTCTAAAAGTGCCTAAGATCCAAATTGCTTCAGCATGTGTTATATTAAAACCAACAAGACATATATATGGTAGTTTTTTTTTGGCAAAAGAGATATATTTGGTTGATATTTTGTAAAAATCTGATAGAGATATATATGGTAGATTTTTGTCAAAGATTTGATATTAATGTAGTTCTAGATTATATATATGGTAGATGGTTAAATTTTTGAAAGTTATATTTAGTGAATTGAAAACCTGTATATACGTGATTAGGGCCGTGCTTTCAAAATGTAATTTCTTCATCCTCTTTATCCTCTCTTGTTGTATATACTTGAAGTCATCAATAAAACCTTTAGCCAATGATCCTCTTTGAATTTTCTCTCTCCTGTTCTTTGTGTTCATCTTGATCGAGTGTGTGCATTGTTTGAGCGATCCTAACAACCGGTATCAGAGCAAGACGAAATTCACCACAATCTGTGAAGATGGAAATTTCAAAGATTGGAATTGAAAAGTTTGATGGATCCAATTTCGATTTCTAGAAGATGCAGATTGAAGATTATCTGTACTAGAAGAGTCTTCACGAACTCTTATTGGGGGTAAAGCCAGATACTATGACCACAGAGCAGTGGAAGCTCAAGATCGTCAGGCTATAGGATTGAACCGATTGACGCTGTCAAAAAATGTGACTTTCAATATTATCAAGGAGAAGATAACGTCAGATTTGTTGAAGGCACTATCGAATATGTACGAGAAACCGTCGGCTATGAACAAGGTGTATTTGATGCGGAGGTTGTTCAATCTACAAATGTTTGAACGTGGATCTGTTGCTGATCATATAAACGAATTCAATATAAGTCAACTGAGTTCGGTGGAAGTTAATTTCGAGGATGAAATTAAAGCATTTTTTTATGTTATCTTTACGAGAGTCGTGGGATACTATTGTTGCCGCAATCAGCTGTTCACGAGGATCTGATAAACTAAAGTTTGATGAAATATGAGAAGTAGTTCTCAGCGAAAGTATTTGCAAACGGGAAATCGGAGATTCATCCGGCAATGCTCTCAGTGTTGATCGAAGGGGAAGAAGTAAATCAAAGGGCCCAAACAATGGGCGAAAAAAATCAAGGAACCGAGGAAAAAATCCAAACAAACCAAACGTAAAGTGTTGGAGTTGTGGAGAAAAAGGTCACTTTCGAGCCGATTGTACAAAGAGGAAGTAAAATCACAAATCATATGATGGCAATGATTCTATACATTCAGCAGAAGACATTGGGGATGCTCTAATCCTCAACGTGGACAGTCCGATTGAATCCTTGATTTTGGATTCAGGTGCATCTTTCATTCCTCTCCAAATAAAGAGTTGTTTCAAAATTTTAAGTCTGGAAATTTCGAGGAGGTGTACCTTGCTGACAACAAAGATTTGAAGATTGAAGGAAAAGGGGATGTCTTCATTAAAACTCCAGCAGAAAACCAGTAGACATTAAAGGATATCTCATATATTCCAAGTATAAACAAGAACCTGATCTCTATTAATCAGTTGGATAGCACAGGTTATGCAACAAAGTTTGGGAAGAGTTCGTGGAAGATTGTGAAGGGTGCTATGGTGGTAGCACGTGGCACAAAATCTGGAACCTTATACACCACCGCAAGATGTATGAACATGGCTGTTGTTGCTGAGAGTGCATCAAATTAAGGTTTATAGCATAATAGACTTGAACATGTGAGCTTTAAAGAAATGAAGATCCTGGTTGCGGAAGGAGTTTTGGAAGGTCTAAAATCTGTTGATATAAGTCCTTGTGAGAACTGTGTTATTTGCAAACAGAAACGAGTTAGCTTCACGAAGACTGCCAGAGAATTGAAGAAAAGTACCGAGACAACGAAGCAAGTGGGAGTTAAGGTTGAGTTGTTGAAAGATTCATCTAGTGATGTTGTAGCGGATACTCAAGAAACTCTTGAGTCTGTTGCTGAGGAACCAGAAGCGAAGCAAGTGACCCCTGAGCAAGTGTTAAAAAGATCGTCCAGAGCCATCAGAGTCCCAGATAGGTATGTACCTTCTTTACACTATCCGTTGGTGACAGATGAAGAGGAAAAAGAGCCCCTTGATGAGGCCCTATAGTTGGAGGATACAACCATGGGAGCAAGCCATGGGTGATGGGATGTCTAGGCTTCAGAAATGTGTTGCTCTTTCATCTATGAGGCTGAATACGTGGCAATAGCTGAAGCTGGAAAGGAGATGATATGGATACAGAATACCTTGAGTTAGGCAAGAAGCAGCACGAGAAGATTTTTCAGGTACATAGTTAGAGTGTCATGCATTCGACGAGAAACGCAGTCTATCATTCAAAGATAAAATACAGAAGGTGATAGTACCTGAACTTGAAAATGATTGCTCAAGACCATTAAGCGTCCAAAAATCAGAACGCTAACACCATAAGCAATAAAATAATCACGTACCATTTCTCCTACTAAGTAGTCTTGAGAAATACAGCAACGAGTTACAAGGTGCAATGCAGGAATAAAGACAAGAAAACTACCTGAACTTCAAAAGGATGGAATGAGACCATTACATGTCCAAAAATCTCCATGCTGGCACCATAAGCAACCAAACAATCACTTTCCATTTCCCCTGCTCGTAATCTTGAGAAATAGAGCAACTAGTTACAAGGTGCTGGTGGTGTTAAAATAACACATGCGGAACCAATTTGGATATTGGGCACTCTAACTACATCAATTATAGTAAATTAGCTAGCATGTTCAAAAGCATTCAAACTCAAGGAAATTGAGTACTAACCTTTTGTGATTAAAATTCTTTTTTCCTCACGAACCGGTTCTGACCACCATTAGTGTCTTCCCTGCTATTCTCTGGCCTTAGAACGGAATTGTGGAATTGGGTGAGTGACTAAACTTGGAAGTAATTTAGTAGATATGAACGAGAGAGTTTTGAGGGATTTTCTTAACAAATTTTCAAGAAGATTTACATGTATCTTGATTACTCCATTATTTATAGAGTCATATTTGCATGCTCATGCAAATTTCATATTACCATATTTTGACACTCAAAATTCCACTCAAATTTGTGGGATTATGTGGAAAACATGAAGTTTGGTTATACCATATATTGACGCTTAATATTCTACTAACTCAAACATGGATTTTATCATTAAGTGATGTGGACATTTTGATTTTCTTTATTTTAATTCAACAATTAATTTAAATAATTAATTTCAATTCAAAATAATAATATTTAATTAATATTCAACATTAAATCCAACGTCAATCCCAATCAATTCCGGCACATATTGATTATGAATTCCTATTCATAATTAAAATATTTAAATCTTATTAAAATATCTCAAATTCTCTATTTTTGTTTAATTTGTAATTAAAACAAAATGCGGTTAAATACATCGTATATATTAAGCGCATATTCCCTAATTCGAATTCGAACACTTTGAACTCGCTCGAAACACTATTCTAAGGTTTAGTCCGATATGAGCTAGCAGGGGGACCTAATGTACCTACGGATCGTGGGCTCCAACGATCCAAGATTAACTAGCTAATCTCATTAATAGTTAACCAACATTAGTTAACTGCCAGGACACTCCACTATAGCCTTGTACTTGCACTCCACTCACTATAGATATATTTTGTCCATTTGATATAACCATGATTAATAAGTCGATCCTCCACAGGTTTCTCGTAACTAGAGTTGGGTCAATTTACTGTCTTACCCCTAAAGTTACTTCTTGTTCCTTAAGTCCCACTGATTCTCTAGTAAACAATTGATTTGTGGTCCAACCACTAAACCTGCCCGAGAGGATGGGACCCCTTGTACAAGACCTAGAGTGAGTACTTAAGGGAATTCAATCTCTCTACTATCCCTAAAAGCGCGTAGGAGTGAGTTCAATCTTGAACCCTATGTCCCCAGTTATTCACCCAGTCTTACCCCTGAAATGGGAGGCTTATTGAGTCGGCAAACTCATGCTTGTTTCTTTATGACCATGCTAGAAGGGCTCTGAGAGCTCTCAAGAGACTACTATAATTGCAGGCTGTTGTTAGAGAATTTCTCGTGAGAAAACGAGCTGCAACAACTTTTCACATTATGCAGACCCTTTTTAGAGCTTAAACTGTCGTTATGATTCAAAGAGCTTACAGGTTGTAGTTAGAGGATTTGACGTGAGACAACGAGCTACTACAACTTTTCACAGTATGCAGGCTTTCTTTAGAGTTCAAACTGACGTTAGGATTCAACAATCTTCCCACAGTGAAATTGAAATTGGTCATGGCTTCATTTAAGTAACTTTAATAGGTGTAATGCAAGAAGTTTACGTAGATTTAGAATTTCAATCTAGAGTTCAACGAAAGTATTTAGGAGTAATTTAATAAAAAATTTAAAATCATAGTTTAGTGTTGCGAATTTCATGTTTTAGCCACGGAGATTAGGACCCAAATCTCAGCCACAATAGTTTTGCGATCATTTCAGCTTGAGTCGTACATGTTTTCAATTTCCATAATTATTTTACTTTCACATTTTATTCGCATAGTAATAATTGAAACAACTTTATTTTCTTTGTTCATTTGGCAAAGGTTTGTTCCACAAAACCAAGAAGATACATTAGATAATTATTTAAGAATGTAACCATGGGTGCACGAACTCAAATTTACTTTGAGGAATATTAAACAAAGAAAAACCGTTAATATCTGCAAACCATATGCATCTTTGATTATCGCATCGATCAGAAAGCCATGATCCCTTTTCTGGCCAGAAAACCGAGAATGAAGCATGCCCTAATTGACTAGCAAAGTTGCACCAAAACAATGTCCTTCGAAAAAAATTCTCCTTAAACTCCCAATTGAATTGGGTTCCTGGATTGAGGATATGCACGCCTAAATCCATAGCCAATCCAAAAGTTTAGGTTAAATACACGCAAACTAAGATAAATATATAAATAAAAACATTAAAATACGAAAACATAAAAATTAAATAGTTAAATTTTTTATCTTTTAGATTTCGAAACTTAAAATATAAACCTGAATTCTGCCACTAACCTAAATCGTCGTCTTTGGACTTGCAATGAGTCTGAAGAACTGGACTTGCCGCACTGTTCCAAATCACCACTTCCCACTTTGTCAATGGAAGTTGAGAATTGGATGCTGTGTAAACAAGGTGAGACATTAATATATATATTTCGATAGAGAAAGCAAACAAGAAACACTAGCATTTCTGCTCTGTATCATGGGAATTTTGACTCGTGTTCTTAATTCAATAAAAATAAATAACATTAAAAAAAAAAAAGTAAACATACTTACAACAATCACATCGCTCGAGTTTGTAGGCGAACACCAAAATGAAAACACAACCAACAAAAGACTTGGGAATTTGCATGACCTTCTTTTCTTCAATGATTTCGTGATCTTGTTTTCAAGTACAGCTTTATAGGGTCCTCTTCTCTTGAAAATGGAACTTAATTCCAACCTCTGGTGTTAAATTTAGTAAAATAAATTGTAACAACAATAATGCGTTAATAATGACCGGTTTTGGAGTACTCTTTATTAACTCCAATTTGGCAAACTTTGCATCAAAGGGTTGGATGAAAACTCAACCTTACCTCCATGTTCTTTTTTCTGGCATATTTTTTATTTTTTTCTAGGACGACACAATATCTCACCTTTGCTACGTATTTGTATTGATGACTTCAAGTATGTATACTAATAAAGAATACACAAAGATTCACTAAATACATCTTTAAAATGGTTTATATAAATATGGTTCTATTTACTATCTGTATTTTTCATTATTATGTTTATTCTATATGACCATTTGGAATAAATGTCATTTACCTATAGTCTTACTGTGTATAGCCCGTCATTAAGTTGTAAATAAGCGGCAGATGAGTGAACCAAATTTTCGTACAAGTCTTAATAAAAAGGAAGTTTTCATTTAAGTTCTCCGATGATAAATTTAAAAAGTAATTTTCATTGAATTCAAACGGCTCGTAGGGAAATAACTTTAAACAAAGAAAGTAGTGACAACATTAGAAATAACAATATGTAACGACCCTACTTTTCCATTGAAAAATAAGGGGGGTTACATTTTATGTTATGATAGGAATGATATTATGTTATGAATCTACGTTGTGATATGAATGATATATAATGCATGAACCTCCACCTACTACACCATGCATATTATGTTAACATGCTCACATTGTGCCTATGAGACGTTGGTAAACCATGTATGTTAACCATAAAAGATGTGTCCAGTATACGTATGTATGCCTCATAGGAACGCTATGTCATGAAAAATAAAATGGATGTATGATTTGCATCATAACTATGTATCATGATTCGAAACTGTAGGACCTCATTCATTTTGCATGTCACATGCATCGAGAGACTCTCGTTATGATTAGTACACATGTGTACACTTTCTTATTATGTACACTATGACATTATGCACGCTCCTTCCCCTTTAAGGTTTCTCGCAATGTGAATGTACAGTAGCCTGCAGTCAGACCGATGGGATATGTGTACGAGCTCACTTAATGGGTCCATGTGCGCATGTGTGTTTCGTGTACAGATAAGTAATACACATCAAACCTTACTCGAACTTGAAGTTGAGAATAAGGTCATGATGTCTTATGAAAAGATAGGTCCCACCATGATTGTATGTGATTGCATTTTATGACCTCAATAGTGGGGTTACTTACTGAGTATTTTTAAATACTCAAGTCACGTGCTACTTCTTTTTCAGGCAAAGGTAAGCCACCAATGTATGTATGACGGTGTCACTGTGGAGACCATGAAAGTGAAGTCAAGGTAGTCGCATTTGCATTTGATGTAGCAGCCCTTAGGTTAGATCAGTGTGTTGCATTATTTTAAATTCTTGGATTTTGATTCCGACATTCTTTTGTCTAAATGGTTTTTTATGAATCTTTAAGTCCATAGCATTGGTTTAGTAAATTACTTTAAAGGATTTATGCACGTAGTATTCATGACATGCACATAGTAGGGACCTTATTTTTTTAATTGAAAAGTAGAGCCGTTAGACGATAAGTAATCGGTCGTACACAATATATAATCTAAACTTTTTGAATTTTATAGTAATAAAAAAAAAAAAAATACATGAACGAATGGAGACTACATCTAAATGAAAGTGATCCTACGAATCCTCGCTAAGAAAATCATAAACGAACTAAAAATTATTATCTATATAAACAAAGTGCACCTTCTTTTTGAATGGCTCAATCAAATGAACTCCAAAGTTAAGCCTACTTCTCTTGGAGCAATTCTATGTCAGAGTTTTCTTAAAAAGCATGTTAAAATGACTCATGTTGGTACAAACAATAAGTTGGTAACCATGATAAGATCGCCAAAGAATGTTGAAGTCGTCACGTGCCGAATTTGGATCCGAATTTTGATCCAAATCCTAGATTTGGGACATTACAAAAAAATGGGATGTCTTTATGGAATTTACATGTCACACCCTTAATTTCTTGGCGTCCAAAGACGGGATGTGAATCAAAGAATTATGCAATGCTCGAAGAATGAATGGACAAATTTCAGAAAAACAGTTATAAAGTTTCGACACTCTTGATACAAAGGCCGTTGGATATAGAGTCTGATGCATATTAACAATAAAGATCTTGTAGAGATATATATGGTTGATATTTGATAAAAAAATCAGATAGAGATATATATGGTAGTTTTTTTTGGCAAAAGAGATATACTTGGTTGACATGGAAAATCTTATAGAGATATATATGGTAGATTTTTGTCAGAGATTTGATATTAACGTAGTTGGTAGATTATATATCTGGTAGTTGGTTAAATTTTTTAAAGTTATATTTAGTAAATTGAAAACGTGTATATACGGGCGTGATTTTTCAAAATGTAATTTCTTCTTCGTCCGTATCCTCTCTTCTTGTATATAATTGAAGTCATCAATAAAACCTTTAGCCAAATGATCCTCTTTGAATTTTCTCTCTCCTGTTCTTTGTGTTCATCTTGATCGAGTGTGTGCGTTGTTTGAGCGATCCTAACAACCGGTATCAGAGCAAGACGAAATTCACCACGATCTGTGAAGATGGAAATTTCAAAGATTGGAATTGAAAAGTTTGATGGATCCAACTTAGGTTTCTGGAAGATGCAGATTGAAGATTATCTGTACTAGAAGAGTCTTCGCAAACTCTAGCCGGATACTATGACCACAGAGCAGTGGAACCTCAAGGATCGTCAGGCTTTACGATTGAACCGGTTGACGCTGTCAAAAAACGTGGCGTTCAATATTATCAAGGAGAAGATAACGTCAGATTTGTTGAAGGCACTGTCGAATATGTACGAGAAACTGTCGGCTATGAACAAGGTGTATTTGATGCGGAGGTTGTTCAATCTACAAATGTCTGAAGGTGGATCTGTTGCTGATCATATAAACGAATTCAATATAAGTCAACTGAGTTCGGTGGAAGTTAATTTCGAGGATGAAATTAAAGCATTTTTTTCAATGTCATCTTTACCTGAGTCGTGGGATACTGTTGTTGCCGCAATCAGCTGTTCACGAGGATCTGATAAACTAAAGTTTGATGAAATTCGAGATGTAGTTCTCAGCGAAAGTATTTGCAAACGGGCAATCGGAGATTCATCCGGCAATGCTCTCAGTGTTGATCGAAGGGGAAGAAGTAAATCAAATGGCCCAAACAATGGGCGATCAAAATCAAGGAACCGAGGAAAAAATCCAAACAAACCAAACGTAGAGTGTTGGAGTTGTGGAGAAAAAGATCACTTTCGGGCAGATTGTACAAAGAGGAAGTAAAATCACAAATCATATGATGACGATGATCCTATACATTCAGCAGAAGACATTGGGGATGCTCTAATCCTCAACGTGGACAGTTCGATTGAATCCTAGATTTTGGATTCAGGTGCATCTTTTCATTCGTCTCCAAATAAATAGTTGTTTCAAAATTTTAAGTCTGGAAGTTTCGAGGAGGTGTATCTTGCCGACAACAAAGATTTAAAGATTGAAGGAAGAGGGGATGTCTACATGAAAACTCCAGCAGAAAACCAGTGGACATTAAAGGATATCAGATATATTCCTAGTCTCACAAGAACCTGATCTCTATTAGTCAGTTGGACAACACATGTTATGCAACAAAGTTTGGGAAGAGGTCGTGGAAGATTGTGAAGGGTGCTATGGTGGTAGCACGTGGCACAAAATCTGGGAACCTTATACACCACCGCAAGGTGTATGAACATTGCTGTTGTTGCTGAGAGTGCTTCAAATTCAAGTTTATAGCATAATAGACTTGAACATATGAGCGTTAAAGGAATGAAGATGCTGGTTGCGGAAGGAGTTTTGGAAGGTCTAAAATCTGTTGATATAAGTTCTTGTGAGAACTGTGTTATGAGCAAACAGAAACGAGTTAGCTTCACAAAGACTGCCAGAGAATTGAAGAAAAGTACCGGGACAACGAAGCAAGTGGGAGTTGAGGTTGAGTTGCTGAAAGATTCACCTAGTGATGTTGTAGCGGATACTCAAGAAACTCCTGAGACTGTTGCTGAGGAACCAGAAGCGAAACAAGTGACACCTTAGCAGGTGTTAAAAAGATCGTCCAGAGCCATCAGAGTACCAGATAGGTACGTACCTTCTTTACACTATCAGTTGGTGACAGATGAAGAGGAAAAAGAGCCCCTTGATGAGGCCCTATAGTGTGAGGATACAACCATGGGAGCAAGCCGTGGATGATGGGATGTGTCTAGGCTTTAGAAATGTGTTGCTCTTTCATCTAGTGAGGCTGAATACGTGGCAATAGCTGAAGCCGGAAAGGAGATGATATGGATACAGAATACCTTGAGTTAGGCAAGAAGCAGCACGAGAAGATTTTTCAGGTACATAGTTAGAGTGTTATTCATTCGACGAGAAACCCAATCTATCAGTCAAAGACAAAACAAAGAAGGTGATAGTACCTGAACTTCAAAAGGATCGCTCAAGACCATTAAGCGTCAAAAAATCAGAACGCTAACACCATAAGCAATAAAACAATCACGTTCCATTTCTCCCACTAAGTACTCCTCAGGAATACAGCAACAAGTTACAAGGGTGCAATGCAGGAATAAAGACAAGAAAACTACCTGAACTTCAAAAGGATCGAATGAGACCGTTACATGTCCAAAAATCTGCATGCTAGCACCACAAGCAACCAAACAATCACTTTCCATTTCCCCTGCTCGTAGTCTTGAGAAATAGAGCAACTAGCTACAAGGTGCTGGTGGTGTTAATATAACACATGCGGAACCAATTTGGATATTAGGCACTCTAACTACATCAATCATAGTAAATTAGCTAGCATGTTCAAAAGCATTAAAACTCAAGGAGTTTGAGTACTAACCTTTTGTAGTTCAAATTTCTTTTTCCTCACGAACCGGTTCTGAACCACCATTAGTGTCTTCCCTGCTATTCTCCGGCCTTAGAACGGGACCGTGGAATTGGGTGAGTGACTAAACTTGGAAGTAATTTAGTATATGTGAAGAGAGAGTTTTGAGGGATTTTCTTAACGAATTTTCAAGAAGATTTACATGTACCGGGATCACTCCCTTATTTATAGAGTCATATTTGCATGCTCACTCAAACGTGAGATTACCAAATTTTGACACTCAAAATTCCACTCAAATTTGTGGGATTACGTGGAAAAGATGCAACTTTGGTTATACCATATATTGACACTCAATATTCCACTAACTCAAACATGGATTTTTCCATGAAGTGATGTCGACATTTTGATTTTCTCTATTTTAATTCAACAATTAATTTAAATAATTAATTTCAAATCAAAATAATATTATTTAATTAATATTCAACATTAAATCCAACGTCAATCCCAATCAATTCCGGCACATATTGATTATGAATTCCTATTCATAATTAAAATATGTCAAATTCTCCCTTTTTGTTTAATTTGTAATTAAAACAAAATGCGGTTAAATACATCGTATATATTAAGCGCATATTCCCTAATTCGAATTCGAACACTTTGAACTCGCTCGAAACACTGTTCTAAGGTTTAGTCCGATATGAGATAGCAGGGGGACCTAATGTACCTACGGATCATGGGCTCCAACGATCCAAGATTAACTGGCTAATCTCATTAATAGTTAACCAACATTAGTCAACTGCCAGGACACTCCACTATAGCCTTGTACTTGCACTCCATTCACTATAGATATATTTTTTGTCCATTTGATATAACCATGATTAGTAAGTCGATCCTTCACGGGTTGTTCGTAACTAGAGTTGGGCCAATTTACCGTCTCACCCCTGAAGTTACTTCTTGTTCCTTAAGTCCCACTGATTCTCTAATGAACAATTGGTTTGTGGTCCAACCACTAAACCGGCCCGAGAGGATGGGGCCCCTTGTTCAAGAAATGGAGTCAGTACTTAAGGGAACAACCTCTCTACTATCCCTAAAAGCGTGTAGGAGTGAATTCAATCTTGCACCCTATGTCCCCAGCAATTCACCCGGTCTTACCCCTGAAATGGGAGGCTTATTGAGTCGGCGAACTCATGCTTGTTTCTTTATGACCATGCTAGAAGGGCTCTGAGAGCTCTCAAGAGACTGCTATAATTGCAGGTTGTTTTGTTAGAGAATTTCTCGTGAGAAAACGAGCGGCTACAACTTTTCACAGTATGCAGGCCGTTTTTAGAGCTTAAACTGCCATTGTGATTCAAAGAGCTTACAGGTTGTAGTTAGAGGATTTGACGTGAGACAACGAGCTACTGCAGCTTTACACAGTATGTAGGCTTTTTTTAGAGTTCAAACTGACGTTAGGATTCAACAATCTTCCCACAAGCAAATCATTCAAGAAGCTAAAAAACGTCTTGTAACCACAGTGAAATTGAAATTGGTCATGGCTTCATTTAAGTAACTTTAATAATAGGTGTAATGCAAGAATTTTACGTAGATTTAGAATTTCAATCTAGAGTTTAATCGAAAGTATTTAGGAGTAATTTAATAAAAAAAATTTAAAATCGTAGTTTAGTGTTGAGAATTTCATGTTTTAGCCACCAAGATTTGGACCCAAATCCCAGCCACAATAGTTTTACTCTCATTTCGGCTTGAGTCGTACATGTTTTCATTTTCCGTAATTATTTTACTTTCACATTTTATTCGCATAGTAAATAATTGAAACAACTTTATTTTCTTTGTTGGTCTGGCAAAGGTTTGTTCCACAAAACCGAGAAGATACATTAGATAATTATTTAATTATTTAAGAATGTAACCATGGGTGCACGAGCTCAAATTTACTTTGAGGAATATTAAACAAAGAAAAACCGTTAATATCTGCAAACCATATGCATCTTTCATTACCGCATCGATCAGAAAGCCATGTTCCCTTTTCTGGCCAGAAAACCGAGAATGAAGCATGCCCTAATTGACTCGCAAAGTTGCACCAAAACAATGTCCTTCGAGAAAAATTCTCCTTAAACTCCCAATTGAATTGGGTTCCTGGATTGAGGATATGCACGCCTAAATCCATAGCCAATCCAAAAGTTTAGGTTAAATACACACAAACTAAAATAAATATATAAATAAAAACATTAAAATACGAAAACATAAAAATTAAATAGTTTAATCTTTTATCTTTTAGATTTCGAAACTTAAAATATAAACCTGAATTCTGCCACTAACCTAAATCGTCGTCTTTGGATTTGCAATGAGTCTGAAGAACTGGACTTGCCGCACTGTTCCAAATCACCACTTCCCACTTTGTCAATGGAAGTTGAGAATTGGATGCTGTGTAAACAAGGTGAGACATTAATATATATTTCGATAGAGAAAGCAAACAAGAAACACTAGCATTTCTGCTCTGTATCATGGGAATTTTGACTCGTGTTCTTAATTCAATAAAAATAAATAACATTAAAAAAAAGTAAACATACTTACAACAATCACATCGTTCGAGTTTGTAGGCGAACGCCAAAATGAAAACCCAAACAACAAAAGACTTGAGAATTTGCATGATCTTCTTTTCTTCAATGATTTCGTGATCTTGTTTTCAAGTAGAGATTTATACCGTCCTCTTCTCTTGAAAATGGAACTTAATTCCAACGTCTCGTGTTAAATTTAGTAAAATAAATTGTAACAACAATAATGGGTTAATAATAACCGGTTTTGGAGTACTCTTTATTAACTCCAATTTGGCAAACTTTGCATCAAAGGGTTGGATGAAAACTCAACCTTACCTCCATGTTCTTTTTTTGGCATATTTTTTATTTTTTTCTAGGACGACACAATATCTCACCTTTGCTACGTATTTGTATTGATGACTTCAAGTATGTATACTAATAAAGAATACACAAAGATTCACTAAATACATCTTTAAAATGGTTTATATAAATATGGTTCTATTTACTATCTGTATTTTTCATTATTATGTTTATTCTATATGACCATTTGGAATAAATGTCATTTACCTATAGTCTTACTGTGTATAGCCCGTCATTAAGTTGTAAATAAGCGGCAGATGAGTGAACCAAATTTCCATTGAAAAATAAAGGGTGTTACATTTTATGTTATGATAGGAATGATATTATGTTATGAATCTACGTTGTGATATGAATGATATATAATGCATGAACCTCCACCTACTATTACACCACGCATATTATGTTAACATGTTCACATTGTGCCTATGAGATATTGATAAACCATTTATATTAACCATAAAAGATGTGTCCAGTATACATATGTATGTCTCATAGGAACGCTATGTCATGAAAAATAAAATGGATGTATGATTTGCATCATAACTATGTATCATGATTCGAAACTGTCGGACCTCATTCATTTTGCATGTCACATGCATCGAGAGACTCTCGTTATGATTAGTACACATGTGTACACTTTCTTATTATGTACACTATGATATTATGCACGCTCCTTCCCCTTTGTGGTTTCTCGCAATGTGAATGTACACTAGCTTGCAGTCAGATCGATGGGATATGTATACGAGCTCACTTAATGAGTCCATGTGCGCATGTGTGTTTTGTGTATAGATAAGTAATACACATCAAATCTTACTCGTACGAAAAGATAGGTCCCACCATGATTGTGTGTGATTGCATTTCTTGACCTCAATAGTGGGGTTACTTACGGAGTATTTTGAAATACTCAAGTCACGTGCTACTTCTTTTTTAGCAAAGGTAAGCCACCAATGTACATATGACGGTGTTACTGTGGAGACCATGGAAGTGAAGTTAAGGTAGTCGCATTTGCATTTGATGTAGCAGCCCTTAGGTTAGATCAGTGTGTTGCATTATTTTAAATTGTATTTTGATTCCGATAGTTTTTTGTCTAAATGGTTTTTTTATGGATCTTTAAGTCCATAGCATTGGTTTAGTAAATTATTTTAAAGGATTTCTGCACGTAGTAGTCAAGACATGCATATAGTAGGGACCTTATTTTTTAATGGAAAAGTAGAGTCGTTAGACGATAAGATAATCCGATTGTACACAACATATAATCTAAACTTTATGAATTTCATAATAATAATAATAAAAAAAAAAAAAATACATGAATGAATGGAGACTGCATCTAAATGAAAGTGATCCTACGAATCCTCGCTAAGAAAAGCATAAACGAACTAAAAGTTATTATCTATATAAACAAAGTGCACCTTCTTTTTTAATGGCTCAATCAAATGAACTCCAAAGTTAAATGTACTTTTCTTGGAGCAATTCTATGTCAGAGTTTTCTTAAAAAGCATGTTAAAATTGTTGGATGATGAAGTCCCACATCGTCTAATTTAGGGAATGATCATGGGTTTATAAGGGAAGAATACTAACTCCATTGGTAGGAAACCTTTTGGGAAGCCCAAAGCAAAACCATGAGAGTTTATGATCAAAGTGGACAATATCATACCAGACTTTGTTTTGGGCTTCCCCAAAAGGCCTCATACCAATGGAGTTAGTATTCCTCACTTATAAACTCATGATAAGAGCATGAATCCAGTCTATAATTCTGTCAAAGAATGTTGAAGTCGTCACATGCGGAATTTTGATCCAAATCCTAGATTTGGGACATTACAAAAAATTTACATGTCACACCCTTAATTTCTAGGCATCCAAAGATGGGATGCGAATCAAAGAATTATGCAATGCTCGAAGAATGAAAGGACAGATTTCAGAGATTTCAGAAAAACAATTATAAGAATTATGCAATGCTCGAAGAATGAAAGGACAGATTAATTTCTAGGCATCCAAAGATGGGATGCGAATCAAAGGATTATGCAATGCTTGAAGAATGAAAGGACAGATTTCAGAGATTTCAGAAAAACAATTATAGAGTCTGATGCATATTTACAATGAAGATCAGAATTATGCAATGCTCGAAGAATGAAAGGACAGATTTCAGAAAAACAATTATAGAGTCTGATGCATATTTACAATGAAGATCAGAATTATGCAATGCTCGAAGAATGAAAGGACAGATTTCAGAAAAACAATTATAGAGTCTCATGCATATTTACAATGAAGATCTTGTAGAGATATATTTGGTAAAAATCTGATAGACATGTTGGGTTTAAACAAAAACATATTCTATTTTCAATAAAGTTATTATTGTTGTTTATTCAGTAAAAATTGTCATTGAACAAAGTGAACTTTACGATCATTAATCTAAATCCAATAAACTAAGAACACTCTGGCTATAGTATGATTACTTGAACTATATATAGAGACATAAGAGTAGATCAAGTTCAAGTATATAGTCAAAATGATCTATAGTATAAGGATAAGGCTGAGTACCTTATTCTGGGGACACTATGGATGCGGCCCTTTTGTATATGATATAAACAATGTGATCACTAAATTGTACATGTGAAGACATGTGAGTGGGGGCGTCCTATGCAATGAGTATTGCATAAGATCGGACCATGAAGAAAACCACTCTCACTTTATAATGTCGTTTACTGTTGAGACTGATTTTCTTTTCATTCGACAACCTAGGTAACTCAGTTTTAATCCTGAGCTAACCATGAACTCCGGTTTATTCGAAATTATCCTTAGATTTTCATGGGTGAGAGTGGCTCTAGTTCGCAGACTCAATAGGCCTCCCATTTCAAGGGTAAGACTGGGTGAATGGCTGGGGACATGGGGTGCAAGATGGAATTCATTCCTACCCACTTTTAGGGATAGAAGAGAGGTAGTTCCCTTAAGCACGGACTCCAGGTCTTGAACAAAGGGCCCCACCCTCTCATTGGCCTGAGAGGGATTCGGTTTACTGGTTGGACCACAAATCAATTGTTCATTAAAGGATCAATGAGACATAAGGAAGAAGAAGTAACTTCAGGGGTAAAATGGTAAATTGATCCAGCTCTAGTTACGAACAACCTGTGAAGGATCGACTTACTAATCATGGTTATATCAAATGGACAGAAATATATCTATAGTGAGGGGAGTGCAACTACTAGGCTATAGTGGAGTGTCCTAGTAGTTAACGAATGTTGGTTAACAAGGTTAATGAGTTTAGCCGGTTAATCTTGGATCGTTGGAGCCCATGATCTATAGGTCCATTAGGTCCCTCTACTAGCTCATATCGGACTAAACCATAAAACAGTGTGACGAGTGAGTTCGAAGTGTTCGAATTCGAATTAGGGAATATGCTCTACATATATACGATATATTTAACCGCATTTTTGTTTTATTGACCAATTAAACAAAAAGAGAGAATCTGAGATATTTAAATAAGATTTAAATATCTTAATCAATTATGTGTCGGAATTGATTGGTATTGGCATTTGAATTAATATTAAATATTAATTAAATAGTTTAATTAATCATTTAATGTTACTTTAATTTGAAATTCATTATTCATATTAATTGTTGAATTAAAATGAAGAAAGTCAAAATGTTGACTTCATTTAATGGAAAAATCCATGTTAGTGGAATTTTGAGTGTCAAAATTTGGTTAACTCAAACATGCATGCTTGCCACATAATCCCAAACATTTTAGTGGAATTTTAAGCGTCAAAATTTGGTGATCTCAAATTTGCATGAACATGCATACATGAATCTTTAAATAGAGTGATCATGGTACATGGAAGGTCTTCTTCTTGGTGAAAAACTTTGAGAAAAACCTCTCACAAACACACTCTCTTCACATATACAAAATCCCTCCAGAGTTTAGTCACTCACCGGATTCCACAATCCCGTTCTAAGGCCGGAGGATAGTGGAGAAGACACTAGTGGTGGTTCGAAACCGGTTCATGAGGAAAAAGAAGTTTGAACTACAAAAGGTTAGTATTTAAACTCATTAAATTTTAATATTTATGAACATGTTAGTTATTTACTATAATTGATGTTCTAAAAGTGACTAAGATCCAAATTGCTTCAGCATGTGTTATATTAAAACCAACAAGACATATATATGGTAGTTTTCTTTTGGCAAAAGAGATATATTTGGTTGATATTTTGTAAAAATCTGATAGAGATATATATGGTAGATTTTTGTCAAAGATTTGATATTAATGTAGTTGTAGACTATATATATGGTAGATGGTTAAATTTTTGAAAGTTATATTTAGTGAATTGAAAACCTGTATATACGTGATTAGGGCCGTGCTTTCAAAATGTAATTTCTTCATCCTCTTTATCCTCTCTTGTTGTATATACTTGAAGTCATCAATAAAACCTTTAGCCAATGATCCTCTTTGAATTTTCTCTCTCCTGTTCTTTGTGTTCATCTTGATCGAGTGTGTGCATTGTTTGAGCAATCCTAACAACCGGTATCAGAGCAAGACGAAATTCACCACGATCTGTGAAGATGGAAATTTCAAAGATTGGAATTGAAAAGTTTGATGGATCCAATTTCGATTTCTAGAAGATGCAGATTGAAGATTATCTTTACTAGAAGAGTCTTCACGAACTCTTATTGGGGGTAAAGCCAGATACTATGACCACAGAGCAGTGGAAGCTCAAGATCGTCAGGCTATAGGATTGAACCGATTGACGCTGTCAAAAAATGTGACTTTCAATATTATCAAGGAGAAGATAACGTCAGATTTGTTGAAGGCACTATCGAATATGTACGAGAAACCGTCGGCTATGAACAAGGTGTATTTGATGCGGAGGTTGTTCAATCTACAAATGTTTGAACGTGGATCTGTTGCTGATCATATAAACGAATTCAATATAAGTCAACTGAGTTCGGTGGAAGTTAATTTCGAGGATGAAATTAAAGCATTTTTTTTATGTTATCTTTACCAGAGTCGTGGGATACTATTGTTGCCGCAATCAGCTATTCACGAGGATCTGATAAACTAAAGTTTGATGAAATATGAGAAGTAGTTCTCAGCGAAAGTATTTGCAAACGGGAAATCGGAGATTCATCCGGCAATGCTCTCAGTGTTGATCGAAGGGGAAGAAGTAAATCAAAGGGCCCAAACAATGGGCGAACAAAATCAAGGAACCGAGGAAAAAATCCAAACAAACCAAACGTAAAGTGTTGGAGTTGTGGAGAAAAAATGTCACTTTCGAGCAGATTGTACAAAGAGGAAGTAAAAGCACAAATCGTATGATGGCAATGATTCTATACATTCAGCAGAAGACATTGGGGATGCTCTAATCCTCAACGTGGACAGTCCGATTGAATCCTTGATTTTGGATTCAGGTGCATCTTTCATTCCTCTCCAAATAAAGAGTTGTTTCAAAATTTTAAGTCTGGAAATTTCGAGGAGGTGTACCTTGCTGACAACAAAGATTTGAAGATTGAAGGAAAAGGGGATGTCTTCATTAAAACTCCAGCAGAAAACCAGTAGACATTAAAGGATATCTCATATATTCCAAGTATAAACAAGAACCTGATCTCTATTAATCAGTTGGATAGCACAGGTTATGCAACAAAGTTTGGGAAGAGTTCGTGGAAGATTGTGAAGGGTGCTATGGTGGTAGCACGTGGCACAAAATCTGGAACCTTATACACCACCGCAAGATGTATGAACATGGCTGTTGTTGCTGAGAGTGCATCAAATTAAGGTTTATAGCATAATAGACTTGAACATGTGAGCTTTAAAGAAATGAAGATCCTGGTTGCGGAAGAAGTTTTGGAAGGTCTAAAATCTGTTGATATAAGTCCTTGTGAGAACTGTGTTATTTGCAAACAGAAACGAGTTAGCTTCACGAAGACTGCCAGAGAATTGAAGAAAAGTACCGAGACAACGAAGCAAGTGGGAGTTAAGGTTGAGTTGTTGAAAGATTCATCTAGTGATGTTGTAGCGGATACTCAAGAAACTCTTGAGTCTGTTGCTGAGGAACCAGAAGCGAAGCAAGTGACCCCTGAGCAAGTGTTAAAAAGATCGTCCAGAGCCATCAGAGTCCCAGATAGGTATGTACCTTCTTTACACTATCCGTTGGTGACAGATGAAGAGGAAAAAGAGCCCCTTGATGAGGCCCTATAGTTGGAGGATACAACCATGGGAGCAAGCCATGGGTGATGGGATGTCTAGGCTTCAGAAATGTGTTGCTCTTTCATCTATGAGGCTGAATACGTGGCAATAGCTGAAGCTGGAAAGGAGATGATATGGATACAGAATACCTTGAGTTAGGCAAGAAGCAGCACGAGAAGATTTTTCAGGTACATAGTTAGAGTGTCATGCATTCGACGAGAAACGCAGTCTATCATTCAAAGATAAAATACAGAAGGTGATAGTACCTGAACTTGAAAATGATTGCTCAAGACCATTAAGCGTCCAAAAATCAGAACGCTAACACCATAAGCAATAAAATAATCACGTACCATTTCTCCTACTAAGTAGTCTTGAGAAATACAGCAACGAGTTACAAGGTGCAATGCAGGAATAAAGACAAGAAAACTACCTGAACTTCAAAAGGATGGAATGAGACCATTACATGTCCAAAAATCTCCATGCTGGCACCATAAGCAACCAAACAATCACTTTCCATTTCCCCTGCTCGTAATCTTGAGAAATAGAGCAACTAGTTACAAGGTGCTGGTGGTGTTAAAATAACACATGCGGAACCAATTTGGATATTGGGCACTCTAACTACATCAATTATAGTAAATTAGCTAGCATGTTCAAAAGCATTCAAACTCAAGGAAATTGAGTACTAACCTTTTGTGATTAAAATTCTTTTTTCCTCACGAACCGGTTCTGACCACCATTAGTGTCTTCCCTGCTATTCTCTGGCCTTAGAACGGAATTGTGGAATTGGGTGAGTGACTAAACTTGGAAGTAATTTAGTAGATATGAACGAGAGAGTTTTGAGGGATTTTCTTAACAAATTTTCAAGAAGATTTACATGTATCTTGATTACTCCATTATTTATAGAGTCATATTTGCATGCTCATGCAAATTTCATATTACCATATTTTGACACTCAAAATTCCACTCAAATTTGTGGGATTATGTGGAAAACATGAAGTTTGGTTATACCATATATTGACGCTTAATATTCTACTAATCCTATTCATAATTAAAATATTTAAATCTTATTAAAATATCTCAAATTCTCTATTTTTGTTGAATTTGTAATTAAAACAAAATGTGGTTAAATACTTCGTATATATTAAGCGCATATTCCCTAATTCGAATTCGAACACTTTGAACTCGCTCGAAACACTATTCTAAGGTTTAGTCCGATATGAGCTAGCAGGGGGACCTAATGTACCTACGGATCGTGGGCTCCAACGATCCAAGATTAACTAGCTAATCTCATTAATAGTTAACCAACATTAGTTAACTGCCAGGACACTCCACTATAGCCTTGTACTTGCACTCCACTCACTATAGATATATTTTGTCCATTTGATATAACCATGATTAATAAGTCGATCCTCCACATGTTTCTCGTAACTAGAGTTGGGTCAATTTACTGTCTTACCCCTAAAGTTACTTCTTGTTCCTTAAGTCCCACTGATTCTCTAGTAAACAATTGATTTGTGGTCCAACCACTAAACCTGCCCGAGAGGATGGGACCCTTTGTTCAAGACCTAGAGTGAGTACTTAAGGGAACAACTTCTCTACTATCCCTAAAAGCGCGTAGGAGTGAATTCAATCTTGAACCCTATGTCCCCAGTTATTCACCCAGTCTTACCCC
>CM031888.1:5420365-5729130 GCA_018691285.1 Cucurbita argyrosperma subsp. sororia
CAATAAATAGCCTACTTGTAGGCTTTTAATCGTGTCCTTAATATGTTAGGGTACCACACTCTTTATTTTCTTGTTCCGGTTCTTATTATAAGTACTTAGGTCATTTGGTTATGCTCTTGACTTGTAACTTATTAACATGATCTATGACCTTGGTCCTTAGATTTTGAGGTCCCAACTTTGGTTCTGGCCTAAGGGTCTTACTATTATGGCTTTGGGTTCTTGTCTTAAGAACTTGGATCTTGATCTATGTTCTAATGTTCTAGTCCTTGATCGTTGTCTTGTTCTTGCTTATATGTTCTGTTCTTGTTTTGTTCTCCAAGACACTCCACCTAGGATTTACGGTACGAGTCATGAACCTAATGACTTGTGTCCAAGGTTTCATTTGTTCCAAGTGACACAGTCTGAACCTACGTCCAAAGCTTCTTGTATTCTAAGCGATATAGTCTAATTCTACATCCAGAGCTAGCTTGTGATGATCTGAATACCTATACTCAAGGCTTCATACGTTCCAAGCAGCATAGTCTGAATATTTACGCTCAAGGCTTCATATGTTCCAAGCAGCATAATCTGAAAACTGCATTCAAGGCTGTCCTCTGATACAACCTGAATACCTATACCCAAGGCTTCATACATTCCAAGCGACATAATCTGAATACCTGCACTCAAGACTTCATACGTTCTAAGCAGCGTAGTCCAATAGCTTTCAAACTTTACAATGTCATCAACCATCATAAAAGAAGGCCTACTATAAACTTTCACAATATTTGGAGATCATTTAGATCATAAACAAAAGATAAATTACCTTAGGGGCATTATAATCATTTTACACAGTTTAACTACTTACCTTATCCCGTTGCCACCAAATTTCATATATAATCTTAACATGTCATATTATGCTCACATTTAAAATTTCATAGGCAGAAAAATTCATTCAGTGAGTCATTTTAACGTTACTTAAATCTCGAGTAATTTGATCGATTCAGGGCCTCAACTCTCGGTTCTTAGTGTGTTTCTTCCCTATATCCTTAAATCATACTTTTTGTAAGGTTCATATTAAGATCCAATTAATTTTTACTAGTATTTCGTAAGAAACATCCATTATGGCTACTTACCTCGTCGTTGACGTTCGGGACCTCCGTTCTCGAGCTTCCGATATCTAAATTTCTCCAAGTTTTATTTATTAGATTTATATTTAAGTCTACTTTTAGGAACTATTAAAAAAAAAAATTCATGAGAACTAGTTTGTAAGAGATCCAACTTGATTAAAAAAAAAAAAAAAAAAAAGTCAACCCATGGCTATCTTTGACTTTTCTAGAATTCGCGTCTAAAATATTTACTCGATGAAGGTGCTATCGATATTGGTTTTGACTTTCAACCACGGGATCTAAATAACTTTGAGTCTTCTTAAACATATCTAAATTTCTCCTCAAGTTAAAACCAATAATAATTCTCCTAAATAACTGCGGTAAAAAAGTTAGATTACACTCGTCCACAAATGAAGCAACTTGTTGTATTGGCATGAGATTTAAAAGGGATCCATTATGTGTATCACATTAAGCAACTTTCAATAATTTTCTTATTAATTTTCTTATTAATTGCAGCATTAGGCAGAGATTAGGTGAGACCCTGCCCCTTATCCATGTGACCATCAGCTTTCCACGTCATTTTATTTCCAAATTTATTATTTTCCATTGTAACATGTGGGGTTTTTAAAAGATTTTTTTTAAAAAAAAAAAAAAAATTAATCCCATAAATTTTAAATTATACTTTCTACTTGTATACAAGAGAATATGCAAGAATTTTTATTTCTAGGATACTAATTTTATTTAAGTATTTTAAATTGATTTTAAATGAAATTGATGTAATTATTAGTTTGGACGTTGAATTAATACCTTCTCTAAAATTTAGCATCGTCACTATCTGTTTTATAGTCGAATCTCGAGAATATGAACTCATCGCATTCTTCGCAGCTCTGGTGTTCAATCTTGGGTTTTAGGTGTGGGTTGAATCGTGATAAAGAAGGTTCGATGGTTGTGTAATTTTCAAGCAGAAAGTTGTTTACTTGCAAAGTCGATAGGGTTCCGCGCTTCACAAAGTGTAATGATGCGTCTGTAATAGCCTACACATAGGGTCCAAAAAGAACGTGCTACCCCCGACCGTCTTTTCAGTAGATGAGGGGCGGATGAAAGGGCTTGTTTTCATTAACATTTAGTGAAGGTGCATAGCTTCTTTGAATGTCCCGTTGATTGACTACTACATCTAGGGGCAGTCATATTTCTTGTATGCTTGATCGTTTAAGCTTTCGTCTCTTAGTCAGCCAGTAGGACTTAGTGTCCCAATATTTATTGTTGAACCATTCAAACATCAATGGTGTTCTCTCTTCGTCAACACCCTTCCTCGCCTAGATAATTTGCTCCACAGTTGACCCCCGTTCAATTGGATGGCAAAATGGTAAATATCAAAACTCGTACACTAGGACTACAATGAGCTATCGTAGCCAATATTACAAACGAGGGTAATTGTTCCTTTACTTATCGTAGCTAGACTGTTTGATTTTTTATACGACTCGGTTTCGCTATCATATATGAGACCATATATCGTTGTTTTCACTTGAAAACTGTCTCCCTCCTTCCCGGACATTACTGAATGAAAGAAGGGAAGGAGCAGTGTATTTATAGCGCTCATCGAGACGAGTATTTTAATGAGAGCCAACAAGGAAATCCACTTTCGAATGAACTATTATTTTTGCGATATTTTATCGGAGTGCATGGTGTGAAAAGTCTATTTTGCCCCTATTCATTAATGAAATGAATTAATTTGCATTAAAGTTTTGCCTAACTTTACCTAGCATAAAGTTCTAGCCTCCCATGGTTGTATTCTCTTTAGACTAAATAAATTAACCTCCAACACAACCCTCCGCCCAAACGGCATCGAAGTTGAGGAAGATGTGTTCAAGATGTGTTCAACACTGGGAGTGAGTGGCTTGGTGAAGCACTGAATGGATTCTTCTTCATAAATAGAATTCAACAACCAAAATTCTTTTGCAATCCAAACCAGAATGTGGCAGCTCAAGATTGGAGCAGATACAGTGCCTTCCGATCCTTCCAATGCCGGCGGATGGCTTTCAACTCTCAACAACCACGTCGGCCGCCAAGTTTGGCATTTTGATCCCGGACTTGGCTCCCCCGAGGATCTTCAGCAAATACAACAGGCTCGTCAGCGCTTCTCCGATCACAGATTCGAGAAGAAGCATAGTGCTGATCTCCTCATGCGAATGCAGGTTCCTTCTCCAACTAAACATTAAGCTTTGAAATTTGACCGCACAGTTCCTTGATCCATGCCGCTTTTCTGTTCAACTGGCTGATTTGGCTATAAAGAAGTCTACTACTCATTTCAATACTGAAAGTGACACTCATGAATTTATGGTATTGAGATCCGCAAATTGTGCTCCCACCCCCAATTGTTGCTAATTGGATTCATAGCAGGGCTTTGAGGAATACGCAAAAGTTTCACTTCATTGAGCAAGGAAATTCTTTACTGCTTAGGAAGAGAGGGTTTTAGAAAATTGCAGTTTTTCTTTTCTTTTTACTACTACATTTTGGATGAGGGATTATAGTTATGAGTTTCTGATTTTCCAATTGCAGTTTGCGAAGGAGAATTCGTCCTTTGTGAATCTACCGCAAGTCAAAGTTAAAGATAAAGAAGACGTGACAGAGGAAGCAGTAACGCGCACTCTAAGAAGGGCTATCAATTTTTATTCAACAATCCAGGCAGATGACGGTCATTGGCCTGGTGATTATGGCGGCCCGATGTTTCTAATTCCTGGTTTGGTAAGAGAACAGCTGCGAAGCTGCATTTTCGATATATCTGACTTTATAGATTATGGTGTAGTTTGTTCTGAGCTTCTAGGAACATGTATGGTACAGCGATAATGCCAATTTTCCCCATCCCTTAAATGATGAGAAACGATGCATTGTTAACCACGTACATTGGTATGTTGGTCTACCAATTGCAGGTCGTTACTCTTTCCATTACTGGCGCCTTGAATGCGGTCTTATCTACAGAACACCAGCGTGAGATTTGCAGATATCTGTACAATCATCAGGCAAGGTTTTAATTTTTAATTTTGTTATTTCTTCTTCTTCTTCTTCTTCTTCTTCTTCTTCCATGGTGGGCTTAGTATCCACTAAGGACTAAGGTAAATGGTAAAGGAATTTTACTGGAAAACGGACAATTATGCCTTATTGAATTGCTTATTTTTTAGGTTTATGGTGTAGAAACGGCTAGAACAGAACTAACATTAAGTTCCTTAGCATTTAGAAATGAATTAAATAACTTAAAAGGATGTTTTATGTCAATGCAGAATAAAGATGGGGGTTGGGGTTTACATATTGAGGGCCCAAGCACAATGTTCGGATCTGTGTTGAATTATGTTACTTTGAGATTGCTTGGTGAAGAAGCTGAAGATGGGCAGGGTGCTGTGGACAAAGCACGGAAATGGATCTTGGATCATGGTGGTGCAGCTGCGATTACTTCTTGGGGGAAAATGTGGCTTTCAGTATGGTCTCAAGTCTCTGATTCTTTGTTTTATGATCTAAGTCAATAGTTGATGTAATTAATGTTCACTGGTGACAGGTACTTGGAGTATATGAATGGGCTGGAAATAATCCACTTCCTCCAGAGCTATGGCTCTTGCCTTATCTTCTCCCTTGTCATCCAGGTCAATCATCATTCCCTTTTGTTAATGAAACACAATCAGCTTATTCAAACAGCAATATATGTTCTTATTCAAACGATGATTCGAAGGACATTGTTCCACCCATTGTTGCTGCTTCGTATGTAATCTTGTGTGTGTGTTTTCTTTCAACTTCAAGCAGGAGCCTAACCTACCTAATGAAAGAGAACTTAGTTTGCACGCTACAGCTTCTAAAATGTGGAGGAAACCCCTTGTCAGACCTTATTTTTGCAACAGAGAAAGAAATAAATTGAACTCCATTGCAAAATCCAAAAGCATTGTAGAATTTAGAGGATAAAAAAGATAATTGAAATACGCCATTTCATTAGCGATATGAGCACATCTTCTCTTCACTAAATACCTCAATCTTCCTCTTGATTTGTTTAAATGTGTGATCAATTAGAGTTTTATTCCTGAATGCATTTTTCTTGTTAGTTAATAACATCTCATACATACACCTTTGAATTATCAGATTATACCACTAGGTATTCAGTGTTTTACCATTGCAAAATGAACTATTTGAAGTTCAATTCTTATCGTCTCTTTTTTATATCTTATTTTCAATGCTTTTATAGTAACTTTATCATCTGTTCATGGCTGCTAATTCTTGTTGGCGACTCCTAATTTTTTCATTTGATAGGAAGGATGTGGTGTCACTGTCGAATGGTATACTTGCCGATGTGTTATCTGTATGGCAAGAGATTTGTTGGTCCTATAACGCCTATAATTAGATCTTTAAGGAAGGAACTTTATCTTGTTCCTTATCATGAAGTTGATTGGAATAAGGCTCGAAATCAATGTGCAAAGGTGGGTAAGGAAAATGTTGAAGATCTCTCTGAAAGATGCCGTTTTTTGATGGTCACAGTTTGCTTTGCCATTGTTGTCAGGAAGATCTGTATTACCCACATCCGCTGGTTCAGGATATTCTGTGGGCTTCGCTGCACCATGTATATGAGCCTCTTTTTATGCACTGGCCTGCAAAAAGATTGAGGGAAAAGGCTTTGCAGAGTGTAATGCAGCATATCCACTATGAAGATGAAAATACTCGGTATATATGCATAGGGCCTGTCAACAAGGTATGCTTTAGGAACTATAAATTATGTTTTACATGAATAACAGACTACTTTTTTTGGATATCAAAAAGAAAAATATGTATATAAACTAATTTTGTGGCCATCTACGAAGTTCTCATTAATGAAACAATTAGGTCAGCTCTTTTCTTCTGGTCTTGAACTCACCTGGATGGAACTCTGTGTTCTATAATTTTTCACATGGAGGCCTTGATTGTCTACTTCTTTTGTGCAGGTGTTAAACATGCTTTGCTGTTGGGCGGAAGATCCACATTCAGAGGCATTCAAATTGCATATTCCTAGAATCTATGACTATCTGTGGATTGCTGAAGATGGCATGAAAATGCAGGTTCACAAATAACGTCAAATTGCCTCTCTGAATTTATGAATCCTATTTTTTTCCTACCAATTTTCTCAATTATGATCTTCGAAGCAAGATGGCTATACTGAAAACGGTTTTTCTTCCTATCATTCATAGAATATGTGGTATATACATAATGATGTAAGTGGTATAAGAAAAAAACACGGTCTTTCATTTTCTTGTGGAAGTATGGTTTCTCATAGTGAGAAAGAAACATGGAAATGAAAGAAACGAAAACTCCAAAGAAAAGAAAAAAAAAGGACTAAGATCCACTATTTTAAAAAATAACGTATCACCCAAGAGGAATCTCTTTTTAGATTAATTCCTAATAGTCCTAATAGTGCTGCTTGAGATCTCATGCTAGTCCCTCTCAAGTTGGTAGCTAATACTCAATCAATGCTATGTGTCACAACCATACTATGAAGAGAGTAGATTGTAACCCTCACGTCGAAACAAGCCTCGACGACCTTCAAGTGGCGCCCATCCAACCACGCGAGGGCCAATATAGAAGAATGCCATGATGCGAATGAGGAGGACGGTGCATCATCCAAACACACCATATAATGTGTGCATTGAAGAGGAAAAGGGATAAGCAATGATGCGAATGAGGAGGACAGTGCATCATCCAAACACACCATATAATGTGTGCATTGAAGAGGAAAAGGGATAAGCAAGATAGGGGCAAGGAGTAAACATGAGCGTTCACATATAGGCTTGTTGAAGGGCTAGGTAGGGCCCCCGGCCTTAACCTCGAAAGTCGGGTCTCCGAAGGGAAATTGGATATGCGGTTCTAGAGCCAAGTCCGTTCATATGAAATATGAAAGTTCGCCAAATTCGATGCCAGTCGAACATCGGACGAATACTCCACGACACTGTATGTCCGTTCGCCAAAACCATGTCTGCCCCCATCAATTTGGACATGCCTCAAAATGTACCTTAGAGGGAGGAATTGTGTTAGCTCTCCACACTGCTGGGCCTGAGCGAGCTATCCTGTGGCACATGCATGTGTTACAGTGAGGGCAAGCGTTTCGAGACGAGTGTCTCGAGCAACTTCCTTTGAAATGAGTTTTTCAAAGATAGTACTGGGTGGCACAGGTGCACCGGTATTGCGCCCTAGCCCATGTGTCGGAGGTTGGATTATGCACCTGCTATCTGGTACGGAGTTCGTAAATGACATGGTATGAGCACGAGAGGGCCAATGTCTTGATAGAACCCGGATGGATGGATGTACGGGATGTCTTGATGTTATGAGCGACAAGTGGGCTTGCTCTTGATGCTTGATGACATGTCCGAGTGAGCTTGGATGGCCGATGACACCCCGTGACTTGGGATGATGTCAAGACAGGAGGGCCATATTAATTGGGAACCAAGATGATGTTGGATCGACGTTGCACACAAGAGACCTTGACTTCAGTAAAAAACAAGGTCGAGCCGAATGACTTGACCTAGTGTAGAGGCAAGTCGGTTGTGTCGTAGATGATTGAGCATACACGTGCAGGTGGCGTGTGCGGCTGAACAAGCTTGGATTCTACATGAGTGATGTTCGGTTGACGAAGACAAATCTCGCTTAAGGTCCAAAAAGTCATAAAGCCGGATGAAAAATGAATATGGGGCTTGGGTTTCTCTCAAGACTGGTCGTGAGCGTGTCAAGATCACAACAACACTCGGTTGAAAAAGTATGACTGAGACACTATGCACAAAGGTTGCCTTAGTGAGTCCTTTAGCACGTGGGTCTACCAATTAATATTCGCAAGTGGGTCTACCAATCGAAAAGGAAGGAAACTAAACATTAATCATCCAATTGGAAGTAATCTCTCAGCGGATTGTTTGCACTACAGTAAGCATGAGCTGGTTGTGATTTCTGAGCATGCCTTGTTAGATTTTAGAAGAAAAATGTTGAAAAGGAAGGAAACTAAACATTATTCATCCAATTGGAAATTATCTCTCAGCGGATTGTTGCATGAGCTGGTTGTGATTTCTGAGCATGCTCTATTAGATTTTATCATCACCAAGCAACAGTTGGAAGTTCCGAAGATATATCATACATGTCTATGTTTGTTTACTGTAGGGTTATAATGGAAGTCAATTATGGGATACTGCATTTGCTGTTCAAGCCATCATTTCAACTGAGCTCGTTGAAGAATATGAGACAACTTTAAGAAAGGCGCACAAGTATATAAAAGACTCCCAGGTTCTTATTAGAAGGATTTCTTATTAATTTCGCGTTCTCCTCTTTGCTTGTGTGTATTTGTTCAGTTTTCTACTTTACAGGTCTTAGAAGATTGTCCTGGAGATTTACAAAGTTGGTACCGTCATATTTCAAAAGGTGCATGGCCATTTTCAACTGCGGATCATGGATGGCCCATCTCTGACTGCACTGCTGAAGGTTTGAAGGTATGGATTTGTTTTTATATATAAATTTTTAGTAGAGTTTACCACTGCTGGGATAATACTTCTTCCTTGAAGATAGTTTTTCTTTTCCATCAAAGCCCTTGCCTCCGACTCTAAACCTGTTTTTAAAATTTATTTTTTATATGATTTGGTAGTTAAAAGTTTAATCCATATGGTAATTATCAATTGTTTAGACCTTTAAATTAGTAAAAGGTATGAAATAATTCAATCAAAATGATCTTATAATTTTTTTTCCCAAAAAACTATGATTTTCTTTTTGTTATATGTAAAAATATTTTAGAGTATTAAACTAAATGGGGAAGAATACTAATTTTTCTTGAGGAGGTTTCTCATATTCAGTCTGACAATCTGTAATGAAGAATGAAAATCCACTAGAGTGGGAAATGAAAATTTCCGGCATTGCTTCACCTTACCATCCCGAACAATTATCAGACATCATTGGCCATTACTTTTCTTTAAATAATGATATTTGTCTATTTCTGCAGGCTGTTCTTTTATTGTCAAAACTTCCTTCAGAAATAGTAGGGAAGTCAATTGATGCACAACAGCTATACAACGCTGTAAATGTCATCCTGTCCTTACAGGTAACCGTGGTTAATGTGCCTTGATGTAAGATGGTTCTGAATTTGGTATGGTTTTGACTTTCAGCTGAAAAATTTCCTCCCTCAAGATCCACTCCTCCAAGCTTTTTGCAATCTTGAACCTAAATGTCTATTTCTTGGCATTGATCCTATGTTTAGTTTTGACTAGTGAAGTCTTGTTGTCTAATGGGTGAATTGATAAGATTTTCATTGAAAGATGTTTCTGTCGTTGATTGAGTACTCATTAATGCAAGCTGAATCACCACCAACCAAAGACTTTTTTCCAGTCAACCATTACTCTATCAAAAAACTTATGCGTGGATGCCAATTGATGAATTTCTTTCTTTAGATACTTTTAGCTCACAAGATCTGTCACCCTTGTGTCTTATAGTGGTTCGTGTAAAACCTACTTCGAGGTAGGCTTAGTAACTAAACAAACAAATCGAGTTAATTGACCCCTGTGGCTACTTCAACCTGCGTGACAAATGGATATCGAGTCTAGTTCTTCATTGTCTCCTGTGTGCCTACTTCAAGTAATCAGGGTTTATGGCTGTATGCTTTTTTAATAATACACGTAAGTGTCTATTGGAATTGGATGCTGATGGGTTAGACTTGTATAACAAATATATTGGTTAGGTTTCGTTATAGATCTCTCTGGCATCACCAGGTATAACATATATCATTTTCTTCGTCTTTTTAATCTGAAGGTGTACTATTAATTACCCTTGAGTTCAAAATAATTTAGGCTTCTTACAATCCAAGCATACTCTATATATTTATTCTTCAAATCCAAGTTAATTAGCCATAGCCTTCCTTTAATCCAAGTTATTAGCTTGCAGAATACTGATGGTGGCTTTGCAACTTATGAGTTGACCAGGTCATATCGGTGGCTGGAGGTAAATAAATTAATCCTTATCCACGTTATTTTGTTTCCCTCTTCGTGTAGCTTGGATTACTTATTATTTGCGTTTAATTTTCAGCTAATGAACCCTGCTGAAACTTTTGGCGATATTGTCATTGACTACCCGTGAGATTTTGAAACACTCGTGGTCATTGTTTTAGCCTTTTGTTGTTGTATATTAGTCTTGAATTTGATGTTAGACCAATTGAATATATAGATATGTCGAGTGTTCCTCAGCAGCGATTCAAGCACTTGCAGCATTCAAGAAATTATATCCAGGTCATAGAAGGGATGAAATTGATAATTGTATTGCTAAAGCTGCGGACTTCATTGAAAGTATACAAGCAACTGATGGATCTTGGTTTGTTTCAACTTCCTGGTTATATTTTTAAAGTTAACTTGATACGTTTAGTCCCTTTATACATCCTTTCATTTGCTCTATGAAAGTAGGTTTTCCATCTTAAGAAAAAGTATTTAGTCTCTTTGAATGACTTTTCTATTAGAATGGTATTGTTGTGCTATACTATACTGTGACTTGTGAGCGGCATAGGCTGATATATTATATGCATGAACTTTAGGTATGGATCTTGGGGAGTCTGCTTCACCTATGGTGGTTGGTTTGGGATAAGGGGGCTGGTCGCCGCTGGAAGGAGATACGATAACTGTGCTAGCCTTCGTAAAGCTTGTGATTTCCTGTTGTCCAAAGAGCTTGCTGCCGGTGGCTGGGGAGAAAGTTACCTTTCCTGCCAGAATAAGGTTGTATCAATTATGGAACTTTTTTTCACCTTCATTAGCATTTGTACTCATTTAAAGTCATTACATTCAGTGGATGGGCATTTTTACAAGGGGTTGAACAAAATTGTCTATTTTTTCAACGGAGTCAAACTTTGGCCTGCTTTTATGTCACGAGTCACAGCCAAAGTTCCCCAATGAATTGGAATTTTGGGCTACTTTTATGTTATGAATTATATAACCCACTACGTTTGCTGGATCATAAGATCATGTGAAGCCTGACTGATTTTTACCTTATTTTTCCCTCTTCCGTTTCATGAATCTTATTATCATTTGAACAGGTGTACACAAATATTAAAGATGACAGGCCACATATTGTCAATACTGGTTGGGCTATGTTATCCCTCATCGATGCAGGGCAGGTATTTGATATTCATTGGTTTCCTTCAAATATTGGTTTAGCATGATTCGTTTTGCATTTACTTCATATTGGGTATAATTTGGTTACTTCCTAAGATGTTTTTAAGCTTTTGATATCAACTCATTGTAATGATTACAATTTTTCTGGTGGTTAGTCTGAGAGAGATCCAACACCATTACACCGTGCAGCAAGGGTATTAATTAATTCTCAGATGGAAGACGGAGATTTTCCTCAAGAGGTAACTATGGAATTTACTCTCTTCAGTTAAATTACTAAAAAATGCAGCCTGGTTTGCAGTTACCAATATCAAAGAATGTAAGCAACACATTATCTAGAATTAGTGCAGTATTTGTGTTTTTAATTTATAGATTTCTTTGTTACAGGAGATCATGGGTGTCTTTAACAAGAACTGCATGATTAGCTATTCAGCATACCGTAACATTTTCCCTATATGGGCCCTTGGGGAATACCGTAGCCGGGTACTGAAACCCCTTAAATAGTATGCATTGCTACCATTGTGTCAGTCATAACAGCATTTACAGCTTGTTTCAGATTCATATGGTTTCTTCAACTCTTCTAAATTCAATCAGATGAACCAATGTTTCTTTATTACCTGATCTAGTTGCAGGAGTGCAGATATTTTTTGGGTTCCAATAATGCAAATGATAATGAAATTTTTTAGTACATACTTTCATTTACCATATTATTTTATTCCATAAATTATGCCTCATTTGTTTTTGTTTATCTACTCGAGAAGATAGAGTCCCACGTACGAGAAAAAGTAACAAATATTAAATGAAAGTAGTATGAGAATTTGTTGGTTTTGGAAGCATGTATGTTTAACAGGTTCCCAAGAATGCAAATAACTCATGTAAAGTGCTTGAACAATTAAAGGATTACCTAGATAAATGACTCATTTTTAATAGTCGAACTTGAAAGAATGACTAATTGATATTGATACTATATCTAGACTTATATAAATTTACCTGTAATAACATGAATGACTATTTATAGCCTTGAAAATAAAACATATAATAACCTATGGTTAATTGAAAGGTCGTAACTTTGACGGTCATCAATACCATAATGATCATGGACTAATTATAACTTATAATTACTCTAAATCATCTATTGCAAGATTAAGACACTTTATTTCGTATCATCATTTTTCATTCTCAAGTCTAGGGAGTACAGTAAGGAGACCACAGATGGGTTCGTGTGGCACGTGTGAGCGTACTGTGTATCCAACCCTACCGAAAAAAAGAAAAAAAGTATCGTCCTCTAAACGTGGGCTTGGGCTTGGGCTTGGGTCCAACATCTTAAAAGGCAGAAGAAAATTGAAAAACGAAAAACTTGGGAGGGAACCGGAAGATTATGGATGTAACCATTTGGTCGTTTTTCACGTGGTTGGGGCGCAGATCTAGTCCACGTTCCCTCACCCACTCGACGTTAAATAAATTGTATAAAATTTAGTAGAATATGGTAATAAATAATTTTATTTTGTATTGAGGTGGTGAGAACCAAAATAAATACACACACAAAGGGAGCATTTTTGGGAGATCTTCAAGTAAGTGCCTCTCAACTCTCAAACCTTTCTTTTTCTCTTCTTCTTCTTCTTCCTCTTCGTATATTTATCGTCCGAAATTTGGTTAGGTACGGTTCGCACAAATGGATTCAAATTCTAAACTCTTTACTTTCGATGAAGTTGCAAAGCACAACCACGAGAAAGATTGCTGGCTTATCATCTCTGGTCATGTATGTTCCTTTTTTGTTTTAATTTTTTCAAAAAATCATTAATTTCCATTCAAATAAGCTCACTGTTTTTTTTGAGTTTATGGGTATTTCTATAACATTATCAGAGATTTTGATGAAATGCAACCTTTCACTGTATAAATATTATTAAATTTCATTCTTGGTCCTTTTTTATATCTTGTTTTCTATTTTCTATTTATTATTTTCTTTTGTGATATATTTCTAATCTCTAGAGGTTGATTTAGGTGTATGATGTAACTTCTTATTTACCGGACCATCCAGGTGGCGGTGAGCTTTTGGTATTGGCGGTGGGTAAGATGCTATTGCATTTGTTTACTATCTTTTTTAATCAAAATATATCTTTTTAATAAATAGTTTATTTCATGGGAAACGTATCAGAATGATAATACAAATATTTTGAGCATGAAACTTATAACATATTTGAATTTGCAGAAAAAGACGCGACATTTGATTTTAAGAGTGTTGGACATAGTGAAACAGCTCAAGAGATGATGAAAAAGTATCAGATAGGTAAAATCGACCCGTTGACTCTCCCGACAGAACAAAAACATGTGGAAACTACTCCACACAAACCAACTCCGAGCCTACTTTCCTTTTCGCCTTTACATGTTCTAATTCCTCTATTGCTCTTGGTCTTGGCTTTTGCTTTTCCCTATTGGAAAATTAAGGCCTAAAAATAAAACTCTATTGGGGTAGAATAAGAATTTGAAGCTTCAATTCAATATCGATGATCATCGAGTTTGTACCATCTTTTTATTCGCCATTATTAGTATCGTTTAAGGTTAGATTCATACTTTTTCCATATGAATTTGTAATATATGGATAAGATCGAGTGTTTTATTGTGAAAATTTTATTGTTACAACTCAATTTATAATCGTTTTAAATGATTTGATCCAAAATCGTTCATATTTGTATAAGATTGAACTATAAAGTATCCAATCTTCCATTATAAATAAGTTATTGAGAAGGTTAATACTTCAGAAGATGAACGTACCAGATTCGATCTTAATCTTGAGGGATTTATGAACTCTTACTTGTGAGCGTTTGTCCTTTAATTAGTATAGGCGAGAATGACTTTTACAACAAATTTAATATGTCTACCATTTTTGAGTTCAAGAAAAAATCGGGAGTTGAGAATATAATCTTATAAGATGAAATTCACTCGTACCCATCTAGAAAAAATAGATGTTTTCTCTCACCGTCCAACACATGACTTGAATCTATGCATAGCATGCATCCATCTTCTCATAACAACTTTCCTTCGTTCCAAAATTTTAGAATCTCGGAAGTTTTCTAATTTCTTAGGATTTTTGTATATCTTTTTTATTCAAATTAATAAGATTAATTCATAAGAGTTGTAGAGTTATAACGTGTTTTTTAAATCTATCCTTTCATAATTAATCGTCAACTACAAAAAGATATAATCAAGTCTAAAGTCAGCTAAAAACTCATAATTTCATCGTTCTCGACGTTCACAAGAACTCCTCCTTCAAATTCGATTCAACTTTAAGTTTCTTCACAAAAAAAAAAAAAAAAAAAAAAAAGTTCCCATAATCAATCTCCTCAATCTAACGAACATTTCTTGTGAACATCTCTCGGCCAAAATCGTACTTAAATTGTCCGAATGAATGAAATAGTGTTTTTCTTCTTCTTGGGAGATAAAATGACAATTTTGCCCCTTGATTAGTTTTGACTGATTTTTTTTTTTTTTTAATATTTTTTCAAATTTTTATTAGGGTACTAAGAAATATTCACATCTTGAAATTCAATCTCCAACAACCTCGCTCTCTCTTTCCAAATTCTTCTTTTATGACGCGAAACCTAAGACTTACGAGCAGATACCTTAAAATCTTAGAAATTCAAACCTAAAAGGAAAAAATTAAAAAAAAAAATTGAAAAAATCTTTAGAGCTCGAGTGTTATAAATATTGTTGGATGATGCCTTTAGTAAAGTTCTTAGTCCACGTTATGGACATGTAAGAGAATTTAAATTTGGAGCGACTCTTCAAAACTATATTTCTTATCTCATGTGTAACGTTATGCTAAAGAGACGCTACGACCACTCTCTCTTTAAAGACGCTCCCACCAAACCACTCGACCACACACTCCTCAAACCATCCCCAAGAAAGAAGCTAAGCAAGAGAAAATGAGAAATAAAGAAAGAAAGCCAAAGGTTTTCTCGAGCAAAACAAACCTCAAGGAATCCAACATGAATCATCCAATTATTTCAAGGACATTTAACAACACGAGCTATCACAACTTACGAAGAACGCTATAAAAAATTTACGGAAATACTTGTTTATTTATATTCAAACATTTAATTTAATTTACAACTCAATTATATATATATATATATACATATTTTGAAAAATTATCGAATAAATAATCATAAAAATAATTTTAAAATAATAATAAAATATATAACAAAGTTAATTGATAATTGAAGGCTTATATAGGGTTTCTATAAAATTAACCAAAAAAAAAAAAAAAAAAAAAAAAAAAAAACGTCATGAAATGGACCTTTGAACTTGAAACTGGAATTAATTAATATCAAAATTTGAGACGATAATACTATAATTGTTTATAAATTTAATTATTTGGGGGAAAAAATCTAATTAATTAATTAATTAATATTATTTAAATTTGAATTTTTAATGGTGGAAAGTCATTGTCAAGAATCATTCTCCTCCTCATTTGTTTCTGGTCTTTAATTCACCAAGCAAATGGGTGACGCCTACTTTACAATATTTAATGCTTTCCCCTCACTCCCTTTTGTGATGGATTAAATTTCACATTAATAATAATAATAATAATAAGCAATTTTAAATTTTTCGAACAAATCTTTATTACAAACGATAGCGACTCCATTATATAAGATTTTGATTTCATAATTGATAGATCGAACATATATGTGGTCCCTACCATCGTCATCGCACCAATTTTAATTAATACTAAATTTTTTAATTTTCTAACCAAAGATTATCGTATAAATTTTAATTTAAAGATAATAAAAAATAAATCAAACGTGAGAGTGGCTTGGGACCATAATTTAAGAAAGATATATATTTTAAATAAAAAATATTTTTTATTTAAATTTTAAATTATTAATTTTAGCTCCTGAATTTTTAGGAAATTTTAAATTGTATATTTTAATTCAAAACAATAATTTGTGTTAACTTTATAAAAATAAATAAATAAATAAATTAGTGGAAAGTTTAAAAATGAGATATTATTATTATTATTATTATTTAAATTAAAATTTAATGTGGCCATTTTTACTTGTTTATGTGTGCACATTATATGAAAATTATCAATTAATTATGGTCCCTATCCATGAGTTAGGACCATATATTAAAATAATTTATATGGATGTCACACATTATTTAAAATAATTTTGGTATTTCTTATCCACAAAGTTAATTATGAATATTGACCTAAGTTGCGGATCCACTTAAATTGCGATAAAATATTTTTTAAATAATTCATTACAAAATAATTACAACCAAAAGATGTGGTCATCAGTGAATATTTATTATAATTATAAGATTAAATAGTTTTTTTTCTTCATTATTTTAATTATTTCAAGAGATTTTTAATAAATGTGTTGAATAGTTAAATATTTTAATTTTTAATATTATGTTTTGGTTTTTGATAGATTAATTAAAGAAACAATGAGACGTGACAGTCCTTCATTAGTAAGATTTCATAATCTTTTTCCCAACAACCATATTGGTTTTTTTTTTTTTTTTTTTTTTTTTTTTTTTTTTTTTTTTTTTTTTTTTAACTATAATAAAGTAGATATTACATGCATGACATGATTACTAAGTACGAAAATTGATATGGAATCAACTCAAGAAAAAGTATGAAACAGATTACCTTGATGATCAAGATCAAGAGTACTCGTGATTCAAATTACTCCATAAAATATTTTATCACTACCACTTGAATGACTGTAGCATGCAAGTTCTAAACACAAGAATTTGCAAAGAAGATCTTAGCTCTCAACCGAGCTAAAAAAAGAATAGAAATTCTATTCATTTTTAATTCAAAAAATGTGATCTCCCTAATGAAAGTAAAGGAGGCTTCATACGGTCTTTACAATCTTAACCTAGATGACACAACTTCCAAATTAAATTAGTTAGTAAATAAGAAATACCCATACCTCCATATTAAAATAGCTAGGTGGAATAGGGTAACCCGGTTACAATATTAAAATAGCTAGTTAATGGAGGTCTCTAAGTCTTCTAAAATTTTGTTTGATGAGCTCACCACAGCTTGAATATAAGTGTACAAGGTTTGTGGTAGATTCTTGGCTCGCGTCCTTGTAATTAGATCTTGAGGTATGGAAATTCCTTGGTCGTGGTTCGTATAAAAAATATTCATTTAATATTAAAAAAAAAACGATGCCATGGACTTAAACATTTCGTAATGAAAGCTTTAAAACAAAACAACAAAACATAAATAAAATGAAATTTAAATAAAACAAAAAATAGAATAGAAGAATGTTTGATCTAACTCAGAGATATAAAATAGACATAAATACGACTACTCTAACATTAGTTCTATGACCTTCATCGCTTAATTTAGGCTATATTGAGGAATTTTTGAGAAATTTGAAATATCTTCGAAGACTCGAAATAAGTTCAAGAACTCTATAATCAAGTAAGTAACCATACAGAGCAAATTTATTTCTAAGAAATATTTGTAGGGGTCGATTAGGATTCAGGGTAATGATCGAATATTATGTTTTGGAGCTTAATTTGACCTAGTCTCGTGATGTGAACAGTTTACAACTTAGTCCTATTTACAGTTATATATCCTTCCCACACACGATTTGTGAATTCTCATAGATCATTAGGCTTTTATGCTTTTTAATATGCTAAGATTGAATTATTATCACTTAATGAGCACGACGAGCATGTCGTATGCCTTTATAAATTTATTATTCATGTTTTAGGGTTTGGATAGTCCGCTATTTCCCAGTTATGAGTTAGACTATCACGACGTGTCAAAGTGCTAGTTGTGGTTTCCATAGACCATCAGTCACGACAATAAATTTCACTACTTACGCTTACGATTAAAAAAATTAAACATTAATACTACAATACTAATCATCTATGAAAATATATATATATATATTTTTTTTCGTTTAATATAATTAATCTAATTTGTATGATATTTTAAAACACTTTAAAGATTATATGTTTATAAAATAATGAAATGATGTGTTGAGAAAGAAAGATGGTATAAATTCGATTCTGAAAGACGAAGGACCCCATGAACAAAACATCACAACATTAACTAATTAAACATCAATTTTAATATACTAATCAATTGGAAAAACAAGAAGCATAAAGCAATAACACTTTATGCAATGCAATACAATTTGAGATTAATTTTTTAATAATTTTGAGATACTCTTCCTAAATTAATAATTCATTATCATTTAGTTAATCATGTGATTAAGTTCATAAACTAATCACACTTAGTTTGAAATATAAACCCTAAAAGTTTTATTGGGTCTTTACAAATTATATCAAAGCCAGACATCGGGCTATGTACTAACGAGGAGGTTGTTCTCCAAAGAGAGGTAGACACGAGACGCCCGAAAGGGGAGTAAACACCCTTTATAATGGTGTGGCAACTTTCCCCTGCCAAACACGTTTTAAGTCCAAGAAAGACAATATTTACTAATGGTGGACTTGGTTCGTTACAGTGTAGTGTGTTGTTATATGAGCTGTCGAGCACCGATGGGTTTACGGGGGGAAAGAGTGAGTTAAGTGATTAAAAAATGTGTGGAAAAAGGAAGGTCTATGTCAAGGGTTTGGGTGGTGAATATTTGTGAAACAAGTTGGTTTAGCATTTGTTTTTAATATTTTGAATAAAATCTGAGAAAGGAAGAGGGAATATGAAAAAATCCAGTTGATTGCACTTTGGTTTTGGGTGTGCCCTTCCTTTTTATAAAGTGCTATCAACATATAACACGAAGTGGGTTCTTCTCCAAAGTTGAGCATCTCTCGCTATCTATCTCTATCCATCTCTATCTATCTCTATCTATAAAAGGGTTTTTGTTTCTTTGTTAATCTTATGCATCTTTGGACCAGACCCAATTTTTTAAGTTTTTTTCATAATCATTTCATTTCCATACCTAAAATTTTGAATGTTTTTAGAGAATTATATACATAAGTTCAAATTTCTATTAATATTAATTAAGGAGGATTGTAGCAATTTTGGCTTCCTTGCTATTAGATATGTGCATATTTGATTGTTTTGTGTATTGATGTGCAAATTTTTATGGATGTTATATAGACTTGAAATTGATCTTTTTGAAATGTTGTGGGACCTTTTGTATGTATGTATGTTAACTAAAAAAATTGTCTGTCTGTGTGCATGAGAATCGTAAAATTACACTAGGACGTGAGATTACCTATCGACACGTATGTGAAGTAGTAATTACTTTGGTTTATATATTAGGTCCTATGTAAATTGTTTATCTGTGTTCGTGAGGATTGTATCATCTTTTGTGATAGGGTCTTGTGGTAATCGAAAATTGAGAGCTTATTTTAACATCATCATACTACTAATGGAGATGTATTCCTCACCTATAAACCTATGATCATTTTCTAAATTAGTCAACTGGGACTCTCTTTCAATGATCCTCAACAATTCTTCCCTTGAATAAAGTACACTGTAGAGTCTCCCTTGAAGCCTATGAAGCTCTTGAATAGCTTCCCCTTAATCGAGGCTCGACTATTTCTCTGGAGTTCTCAAACAAAGTACATCATTTGTTCGACACTTAAATTACTTTTGACTACACTTTCGAGACTCACAACTTATTTGTTCGACATTTGAGGATCTATTGACATGACTAAGTTAGGGCATGACCCTGATAGCATATTAAGAATCACGACTCTTCACAAAGTCACGAGAGCTTATGCTCAAAGTGGATAATATCATACGATTGTGGAGAGTCGTGATTCCTATCGATTATTATTATTATTTTTTTGAAGGATAGCGTGCAAGCGATGGGAAACAATTTGAATATTAAAATTTTATCGTTGGTGGAAGCACATGATGACGAGAGGAAGAAAGAGGAATTAGAAATTAATGAAATAATTTTGGCAAAACTCTCTTATAATATTTTATTTTAGATATTTAGACTTCTAACCATTTCAAATAATTTAAATGAGTGATGTTGTTGTAAGATTTTGGAAATGATAGGTCCTAATCTTGATCCACACGTGCGAGCATGAGTCCACTAGACGGTTCGCCCACCCTCTGGGCCCATCATAAGCAGGCTAATTAGTTGTTGTCGGACGTCTCGAGGTAGAACAAATCCTCAAATATCATGCAAGACATGATTATCATTATTATCACAGTGTACGCATTCATACTCATCATCATAAAAGGAGAAGTATCCCAATGTAAATGAACATACAATATGCATAAGGTCCCTATACTTTTAATTTTAAATCATTCATGTGACACAACTCCACGCATCGTCCCCATATTACTTTAGGTAACATGGATGCATAAGTCTTCATACATTCATCATTTAGGAGTTGTGTACTAGAAAACTCATCATAATGCAATATGACATTCATACATGCACATTATCGTAACATGCAATATCATCGTGTGATGTCATTTCATGATCATACATCTCATGTCATCACATTATAATGCATCAGCATCCTACCGTATCATAATATATATTATATATATAACCTAATGTATAGGATGGATTAGGTGGTGCTTTGTGAAGTCATCTTCCTCTCCATTTGGAAGATATGAATTGGAATCAACAAAATTAAACAACTTTTATAAAAGAATCTTTGCCATATAATTGTTTATAATATGGTCCAATTGATTCCAAATTCAAAATTATTTGTACGAATAATTTGATTGCATTAGTTTCATAATATCATATTTTTGAATAATCTTATTTGTTGCCAATTTGATCAAGAACATGGGTTGAATGGAATCGTCAAATTAAGGGTTGAAATTGCCATATGATGTAATGTTGACTTGTTTAGTAACTCCGACTTAGACCAATCATGTAATGTTGACTTTTTTGGATAAATTTTGTGACGTATCAACACATCTCATGGTTATGATTGTTCTGACATGCTGTATGTTGTATTATGCTACGTTATGTCATGTTATGTTATGCTATGCCATGTCATATTACGTTATACTATACTATGTAATGTTATGTCATGTCATGTTATAAGTTGTGTTATAATATCATTATACTATGGTGTGAAATCATATTTATTATGCATAAATCTCCATGTATCACACCATGTAAACTATGCTTACAAGAATGATGTACATGTATTAGACATTAGAAAGTCACGGGTAAAATATATACATATATATGTCGCCATAATTTAAAGCTACGAGGATCTCATACATTTTTGTATGTCACTTTTATCGGGATACTTCTTCATTATGATTGGTAGTATAGACGATACATTAAAATATTATCCACGTCATGATATTATGTGGGTTCCTTTCTTTTTGTGGCTTCCAACTGAGTGAGTATGCGCTAGCTAAAGGGCAGACCTTGGGGATACATATATACCTACCTGGTAGGTCCATGCACGTGTGCATGAGTCGTGTGTAGAGTTCAAGGCCATGAAATATTTTTATGAAAGCATAGGTCCCATCATGATTGTCTATGTATGCATTTCTCGATAGCAACAAGTTACTTAATGAGCATTTCTTAGAATACTCAAGCCACGTATTGTTTTTATTTTCAGGTAAAGTTAAATCTCCCTTTTACCGATGACAATAACGTTGTGGAGGCCACAAGTTCAGATAGTTGCATTTATGTTTAAATTATGGCCCTTAAAGTTCAATGCATTTCCATTGCTTTGAACTTAAATGTTATTTCGTTTATGCTATTTTATTGATTTTTCCTTTATTTGAAATGATTTTACGTACGTTCAAGTCCATGAAGTCATTTATTAAATGAATTTTTTCCTACATAATAGATATGTCATGCATTTAGTGTCGCTTCTATTTTATTAGAAAAAAATAAGGCTGTAATAGTTGAACATGTGCACTTGAGTAAACAAAAGAAACATAAATGAACCAAGACCACATCCGAATGATAACGATCCTGATGATAGAATGATTAAGAAAAGTCTAAAAGAATTGAAAGTTACTATCTATACTAACAAGATGTAGTTTTTTTTATCAGTAGACCAATTACAAGAACTCAATAGTTAAATGTGCACTTGAGTAAACGAGAGAAACATAAATAAACAAGACCACATCCAAATGAGAGCGGTCCAGATGATAGAATGATTAAGAAAATCTTTTAAAAAAATTAAAAATTACTATCTATACCAACAAGATGCAGTTTTTTTTATCTCTAAATCAATTATAAGAACTCAATAGTTAAGCATGCTTTGTTTAAAACAATTTTATGTTGGACAACCTCTTGCTAATACAAGTAATGTGACATGTCACGACATGGGTTTGACCTCTCATCGGTTTGTGCATATACTAGAACTGTAGAGCACAAAAGATCGCGTGTGTTTCACGCGCTATTATTGTCGGAAATTTGCTTTCTGATATGTCGTGATGCAATGGAACTGGCAAGGCGGCCGTATTGGATGAAAAACTATATAGTAAATAAATAGATTAATTAATTAAATTAATTTTGGTTATATAACATCATACTCCCCCCTCGGCCCGTATATATATAAATTATAATTTTGTTGGGTATTTTTTTAATTAAATTTCCCCTAGTAATGTTTTTTTAATTTAATTTTTCCCCTATATAAAACCCACCACCTACCTTCTTCCCCCTCCACCCCAAACCCAACGGCCTCTCTCGTCTCTCTCCCAACCACCATGTCGTTGAGTACTGAAATCGAAAGCCTCTGGGTCTTCGCTTTGGCTTCTAAATGCTCGCTTCTCACCCAACCCAACGTCCTTTACTCCTTCCTCTTCCTATTCCTTATTTGGTTTCTTGTTTGCATTTTCCATTGGGCCCATCCTGGCGGCCCTGCTTGGGGCCGCCACACACGGTGCCGCCGCAATTCCCCTCTCTCCACCACCACCACCATCCCTGGCCCAAGAGGCCTCCCCGTCATCGGTAGCATGACCCTCATGACTGGACTGGCCCACCACCGAATAGCCGCCATGGCCAAATCCCTAGGCGCCACAAGACTCATGGCCTTCTCACTCGCCAACACTCGCGTGATTGTCACGTGTAACCCGGATGTGGCTAAAGAAATCCTCAACAGCTCGGTCTTTGCGGACCGTCCGATTAAGGAATCTGCCTACTCCTTGATGTTCAATCGAGCCGTTGGATTTGCCCCTTATGACGTCTATTGGCGGACACTCCGACGTATTGCTTCACAACATCTCTTCTGTCCAAAACAAATTAAATCCTCCGAATTCCAACGCCGCCAAATCGCTGCCCAAATGGTCGCAATCTTCGCTAACAACAACAACAACAACACCTCGTCTCATCACCAAGTTCGTGACACGCTCAAGCGAGCCTCTTTGAACCACATGATGGGCTCAGTCTTCGGCCAGGCTTACAATCTCTCGGACTCAAATAATGAAATCGAGCAGCTCAAGAGCCTCGTCGACGAAGGTTACGATTTATTGGGCCTTCTCAACTGGTCCGACCATCTCCCCTTTTTGGGTGATCTCGACCCACAGCGAATCCGGTTCAGATGCTCCCAGTTGGTCCCCAAAGTGAACCGGTTTCTAAACCGGATCATCGCGGATCACCGGTCCAAATCAACCCAACAAATCATGGATTTTGTCGACGTTCTTCTCTCTCTTCAACAAACCGAAAATCTCTCCGATTCCGATATCATCGCCGTTCTTTGGGTAATTAAATTATATATATTTATTCATTAATTTTTCGAAGATATATTTTTATTAAAATAATATATATATATTATATATATATATATAGGAAATGATATTTAGAGGGACGGACACGGTGGCTGTGTTGATAGAGTGGACACTAGCGAGGATGGTGGTTCATAAGGAGGAGCAAGAGAAAGTACAAGAGGAATTAGATAAAGTGGTTGGTAGATCACGCGCCGTCGTGGAATCCGACATTCCGTCGTTGGAATATCTAACGGCGGTGGTTAAGGAAGTTCTGAGGCTACACCCACCTGGGCCTCTTCTATCATGGGCCCGATTAGCCAGAAGTGATACAACGGTGGATGGGCATCACGTGCCGCGTGGGACCACTGCAATGGTTAACATGTGGTCCATAGCACGAGACCCAGAGGTTTGGTGGAGCCCACAGGAGTTTATGCCTGAGAGGTTTGTGGGGAGTAAGTGTTGTGGGGTGGAGTTTTCGATTATGGGTTCGGATCTAAGGTTGGCTCCATTTGGGTCGGGTCGAAGGAGTTGCCCCGGAAAGGCACTCGCGTGGACTACTGTAACATTCTGGGTAGCTACTCTGTTACATGAGTTTAAATGGTGGCAAAACGACGGCGTTGACATGTGTGAGAAACTCAAGCTGTCTTGTGAGATGGCGAATCCACTGACGGTTAAAGTATCCCGACGGCGGTAAATAAAGTAAATGAATTAATATTATAATAAGATGAATCGTGACATGAACATCTTAATTCCCCCCCTCCCTTTTGATGTAAATATTAATGGAATTTGAGTTAATACATTTTTTTGTGATGTTTTATCCTTTTGGAAATGTGATTAAATATGGTGGGGGCGAGGAGGAATTGAAGGGATTATAATGTTTGATTTGATAATATCTATAATAAAAGAATAGAAAACATTGGTGGGTGGTGGGTGGTGGGGTTAGAGCATCATAGATGTTTGATTTTCTTGTTTGAGCCATTTTAGGACATGGTCCTTCTTCGACCCAAACAAATATAAGATATTTGGTAAAACACCTTTTGGAAGAGCTCAAATCAAAATTACTAGATTTTGTGCTCAAAGTAGACAATATTATAACTCTGTCACCCTCCATATTTTTCTAAAATCTCTCTCACTAGTGTACTCATTTGGATTAACATCCTTATATCCCTCTATATTTTCATCTAAATTTGAATTGAGATTTCATTCATTCCTGTCGTCAATTCTTGTTATTATTAATAATGATAACTATGTTTATATACTCCATTAATGAATTTTTTAAATTATTTATTGATGGTAAGAACAGTTCTAACGTGTAAATTCAATTATAGAAGGGTGTAGTTGTAATGGTAAGGGAAAGATAGTATAACAAAGGGAGACAATATCACGTTATTTACGGGGCTTTTATTCATCCTTGGGAGGTTAGCTTACCCCTCCCACAAGACCATAAAGTAACCCTCTTTACGTGGCTTTTGTTCATTGAGAAGGATATCATGATGGGCCTCCTGTTTTGCCTTACCGAATTGGGTATTATTAGCAGGATGCATGATCAAGTTGCACCGTTCATGTGACCATGAGAGAGATTTAAAGGCTAATTTAGGGGAAGTTTTTAGGTTGACTATGTGATACTAATCAAGATAAGCTTTATATACTAAGTCCTTGGAAACTGAATAAGTTATAGTATCTTAGCTTAAGGATGCGATCAAGAGCCTATAAGTAGGTTATTTACTGAGTTTTTGTACTCACTCCATGCTTTTTATGTTTTTCAGGTAACTAGAAGCTGGTCAGGAATAGGAGCAGACTTTGAAGCTAGAGGCATATATCAACCATTTAAAATACAACACAATAGTTAAAATATAAAATAAGAAATAGACACAAAACAATATAAAACAAAAGTGTGAGAGGACAACGGGTGATATTGTCTATGACACCTGCTCTAGAGTCTGCTCTCAACCTCAACTAGCTCCTTGTTAACCTGAAAAACATGAAAAATATGGAATGAGTACAAAAACTCAGTAAATAGCCTACTTATACGTTCTTAATCGTGTACTTGATATATTAGTGTATCACACTCTTTCTTTTCTTGTTCTTAGCTTGTGGGTTCTTATCATGATTTATCCTGAGGACCTTGGTCCTTGGATTTTGAAATATGGGTTCTGATCTAAGGGCCTTAGAAATATGGTTCTTGTTCTTAGAACTTGGATTTGAGAATTTAGAGGTTGACATTGGCTAATTTAGATGGGAGAGTCCAAAGCAAAGCCATGAGAGCTTATACTCAAAGTGGACAATTATCATACCATTATGGAGAGTCGTAATTCCTAACAAATCATCCCTCGTAGGCCCACCCTTTGCAACTAAAATTGGTCTTGCCTGGAACCAGAAACCTCTCATCTTCGACCTTGGCAACTAAAATTTCCCTTCCATCTTCCATTTTCGTCTTCTTCTTTCTTCTCTTTGTATTCTTCACGACTATGGCTTCCTCTTCTGCCTTTTTCTTCGTCGTCCTTGTCATTTTAATCATCAGCTCTTTGGGCTAGGCCCCGGGCGTTGCACTTGCCTCTTTGCTAACCAAGTCGTCGTCAGCCTCTTTGCCAAAATCAACTCCTTCGCCCACTACGACGACTCTTTCGACTTCAACACCGTCTTTGTCCCTTACTCCGGGGGCGTGGCTCTCTCTCCATCCATTGGAACTTCACCTCCTGCTATGGCGCTGACTACTTCTCCACCGACTCCTCCTACTGCTCCTTTAGAGTCACCAACACAAACTCTAGTTGCAAAATATGCTCGAGATATTCTTATTGTCCACTCCGCATGGTTATTTCTCAACACCTAACTGCTGATGATTCTCCTAATTCTACTCTTTGAATTTTCATATCTAAGCTTCACGTGCGTTCAAATCCAACGCTTAGCTCGTGGGGATGTTAAGGATATTTAGTCCTTAATTATGGTTTATCATATATATCATATTTGACCATTTATTATAGGCAAATATAGTGTATGTTTCAGACTATTTTATCTTTTGTTTACCATAGATACCTTTGTGACCTTTATTATAGGAAAATATCTTTTATAATATTTAGTCTTCCATTACAGTTTACCTAGGTATGATATTTGATATTTTATTATAGGAAAATATATTTGTACTAATTTATTGCATTTTCTATTTCTTGTGTAATTTATTTGATGATTATAAATAAAGAATATCACATCATTTAGGTGGAGTGGTTATAGCAAATATTCTCACCATCTACCGGAGAAAAACATGGACCTTTGAAAGCAATGCTTGGTGGGAGGTCATGGGTCAAAATTGGACATGATTAGATTATTACCTAGCATTTTTGAGTTTGTATGTAGGACATTTGTTCCTTATTCTTCGGTGCTACTTAACATTCTTCTTACTTTGGTAGTTGTAGAGCTTGTGCGGTATTGTTCTTGATTCTCTATCTTGTAAGTTTCTAAGGTTCTTAATTCCTTCAAACATAAGTTGTAACGTGCATTTATAAATATATGTACCTATCAACACACATAAGTTATTCTAGAAAATCAGAGTCATAATGAATTTTTCAGGGGTTCTAGAAGAGTCTTTGGTATTGAGGTGTTTCTGGATTCTAACTTGGTTTAGGTTCCAAACTTGAAATCTCAAACCTATCTTAATGTTTTTAAGAATAGGCCTTATAGAAAGTAATATGTCATTTGGAGCACGTATAGACCTTGAAAGATTATAAGTAGACCTAGGGCATTTTGGTCATTTTACCCTGAATTCTTGGTTTTGCTACTTAACATGTTCTAATGGCTTTCAAACTTTGCAACATCATCAAACATCATAGGTCATGAACGGAAGATAAATTACCTTAGGGCATTATGGTCATTTTATACTATTTCTTGGTTTACCTACTTAACCTTATCCAATGACCACCAAATTTCATATATAATCTCAACATGCTATAATATGCTCAAAATTCAAATTTTATAAGCAGCGGAGTTCATTTAGCAGATTATTTTAATGTTACTTAAATCTCGAGTAATTTGATCGGTTCAAGGTCTTAACTCATGGTTCTTGGTGTTTTTCTTTCATATACCCTTAATTCATACTTGCTTTAAGATTCATACAGAAATCTAAGTGATTCCTACAAGTATTTCTTAAGAAAAGTTCAAGATGACTACTTAACTCGTTGATATTCAGGTCCTCAATCCTCGAGCATCCAGAATCCAAATTGCTCCAAATTTTCTTTATTAAATTGATCTTTGAGTCTAGTTTTAGGAACCAAAAATATTTTGATAGAAAAAAAAATGTAGAAAGGTCAACATATGGCTATCTTTGACTTTTATTGGTCCAAGTTTGACCTTTGACCTTTGACTTTGGACTTCATCTTCTTCCTTTTTAATTATCATATACCACTCGTTTTGCCCTTGTAAAGCTTTATATAGACCTCAAATGGATTCAATTTCTTCGCGGAACGTTTAGATGAAGTTTCAAGGAAAAAGTAGAGACCAATTTCATACCTTGTCTGTAGCTCAAGTTATAACCTTCCAAAGTTCCAGAAAACATGTTTCTCGTCGGAATAAATCTAGACACTCTTTTTGGGCAGCCAAATCTAGAGCTTTTCAAGAATCAATTTATTCACAAAACTTGATGGAAATCCTATATGAAATGTGTACGAGTTGGTAGGAGAAAAAATGATTAACCATAGCCCTCGAATTTAGAAGAAATCCGAGGAAGAAAAATCCATAATATAAAACCAAGTTTTAAGAATACTCATCACTTGATTTTTGTTTTAAAATATTGCCCAGAACTTGTTATTTACTTACCGTTGAAGCCTGCACCACCATTGATTGTTCCAGAATCATGCTTAATTTTCTCTTTTTTTATTTATTTAAACTTTTCTAGAAGTTACATCGAAAATATCTACTCCGGTGAGGGTGCTAACGTCATAGGGTTTGAATTTCAACTGTTGGATCTAAAAAGTGTCAGAGTCTTGTTGTACATATCCAAACTGAAGCTCAATCCAACGATTGGATGGGGAGATACATATGATTTCCTAAGAACGGATGGTTCTTTCGTAATTAAGTGAAACTTCACGGTCATTTGTAATTTGCCATTTTCTGAATATTTTATTTTTATTTTTCTTGAAAAATCTAGAATTTTCCTAGAAATTCTTCATCCTTTTAGGGGTCATTTTTCCTTTATTGAGAATCTTGAGATTCCTTAGATAAAAGAATTAAAAAGGTGGAAAGTTCTTTAAAAATTGGAAAAAAAAAAAGATTTTTTTTTCGTCCTTTAAATTACTTTTTAGGTATAGAAATGTCGTGCTTAAGACCCTTGTTCTAGCTTAAGTGCGTTTCCTTGTATTACGTTTATCTTGCTTTGGGCGTTACATATAGTCCCATCCCCACTAGATTGGAGGTGACAAAAATGAAGCCCTTTTGGGGGCTTAACATAATAGAGAGAGGAGCAAGATTTGGAGGGGCATAGTAGAATCCAAGGACCCGTGACGATGAGTACTAAAACAAAGAAGAATGCAGTAAGAGTGACCGGGAGAGCAACCTCCATTGGCGGTAGATTCACATGAAGAGGGAACCTTAGTGCATTGGGGGAGACATCTTTTTTAATTGCTAGCTTATTTGTCTCTTTATTATGCTGCAAGTTATAACTATGATTTCATTATTCTTATTGAGCGTCGCAATGTTTAGAAACTAAACTCGAGGAGGGAGAAACGTAACCTAGGATGTTTATCCTTTATTAATGATAGTTGATTCCTTTGCCTCCCGTAGGAGTCTGGGCCGTGTCTTAGTTCTAGTGTGGCTACTTGCCTTGAGTTGTCTATTTTTTATATCAGTTTAGAGCATTGAGAGGACCTTTTTCTAGTACGAGAGGATCGAGAAGGACGCACCTCTAGTGTATTAGTTATCGTACTCACTAGCCAAGTACGGAGCCTGAAATCATGATAGTTCAATAAGAATATTGAAAACTAATGACTCAAATCAGCACCCTCAAGTGTTTTGGGAAGAGAAATATACCAATTCGTAGCCTTGTTGTAATAATTAATAGAAATACAGTAGCTTAAGATCACAAGCCCCACTATATTTCTTAACAAGATTTGATCTTTACCCTTCACGATTCATTTCGATCTTATAGTTCTTAATTGATTTAAGAAGAAAATCATTTTTTAACTCTTTGTGAAATCAATAATTAACTTATTATTTACTACTTGATAGTATATCAATGAATGTATGAATATATATAAACATTCGAAGATTCTTCTATGAAAAACTCTAATGTTCACATGAAAGCCTAACATATGGACTCTATATTAGAGTATCAGTTTGGCAGAAGTTCGAATTTGAAATTAATGTCATGGGCTCATATAGGTTGACTTGAAATTCAAAGGACATAATCGAACTTTTATTAAGGATAAATTAGTGACACAAGCTTAAGCTAATTAGGTACGTGACCCTACTATCGACTCGGTCGGAAATATTGTCTTATGTATGATAACACGTGTCTAGTAGTCCCTACGTGTGTCATGTGTTTTAATAAATGTGTTATGATGATATTTTTATGTTATGATGATGTGATATGTTATGCTTCTGTAATATGTTATGATGATGTGATATGTTATGCTTCTGTAATATGTTATGATGATGTGATATGTTATGCTGCTGTAATATGTTACGATGATATGATATGATATGATGTTAGATATGTTATGAGGATGTAATATGGTAAATGATGACACGAGATGTATGACGATATGATACATTATGATGATATCTCATGTTACGATGATATGCATGTATGAGTTGTCATGTTGCACTACTACGTGAATATGCTTGGCAACAAAATGTATAGCATGCTACGACATGTATGATAATGAAGAGTTTTCTGATGCACAACTCCTAAGTAATATTATTAATGATGTAATGTATGAAAGCTTATGCATGCATATTACCTAGGGTAATATGTGAGGATGTGTGGGGTCGTGCCGCATGAATGGTTTAAGACAGTATAGGGATCTCATACATACTATATGTTTACATGCATCGAGATACTTCCCATTTTATGATGAGTACGGATGCATACACTATGATGATGATATGACCATCATGCTTGACATGATGCACGACAGTCATTGTACTTTCAGACGTCCGACTACAGCCAACTACCCCCCCCCCCTCCACCCAGCAAGCCCAGGTTGTATGTGTGGGTCGTATTTTGGGAAGTACTACCCATCTAATAATTTTTCTAGACTGAAGGCCACCTCAGAGATGATTTTAAATGATAGATCCTATTCAGGTTGTATGTGTTTGCATTCCCTGACTCCAATAGTAAAGTCACTCCCTAAATATTTCTTAAAAAACTCAAGTCACATGCTACGTTTATATTCCAGGTAAAGACAAGACACCCTTGTACGATTGACGCAACTTCTCATCAAAGAACATGAAACTTGCATATGGTAGTTGCATTTATTTTGGTAAATCTTAGATGAGTGCACGACAGTGCTATTTTTAATATTTTCATTGGTTTTATTTTAATTTACTTTGAATATTTCCTTTATATTATTTTAAGACCGTTTCATAAACACATAAGTCTGTGACATCATTTTATAGAGTTATTTTAAATGAATATTTTCGCATAAAGTTTTTTTTTTGGTTACAAGCTTCTAGTTGCTTAATTGCATCAAACACTTAAAATTCTTCCAATTTCTATAATTTTTATTCAAAGTAAACACATTTAGCTAGACATGGTTCCACCCCATAACTTATGAACATGCATAAAAATCCTCCACTAAATATACAATGAATTTTAATTAATATTCCTACATAATTATATTCTCAAATATAATTTTCCTATAGTATATTTTTTGCACGTTCGTTTGAATGTTCGGTAATTATAATATTTTAAAATATTTTTCAAACGTTTTTAATAAATATATCTAAAAAGTGGTCGAATCATCTAGATCAACTCTCTTATAATATAAATAATTATTTAATTTTTTATATTAGTATGATGGTTGCCTTTAGCACATGAAACATATGAGAATCTATTGATTTTTTGTATTCATATTTGAAGATTTGAATGGGTCCCAATTAAAAATATTCTCTATCTCTATCATGCATGTATATATATATGTGTGTTTATTTTAGGACAACTTTCATGCATGGGATAGTAATATTGATATTGTAGGCCATGTGGAAGAATCATTTTTTGACTACTTTTTTAGTATTATTCGATTTATTATTCCTAACAATCTTGCGATCATACTTAAACCATTTTGTATCTCATCAAAGTAAAGGTAGCTTATCGTTAGTATTTCTTGAAAAACTATAAGAACGACCATTTCAAATAGTTTGAAAAAAAATGGTGAAAACTTTTAACCTTTAAAGCGAAAAACACTTATGCCTTGTTGTACAAGCATGCCTTTAGATTCTAAGAAAATGGTGTAATTTTATGTTGAAAGTAAAAAGGTTAATCTAGCAATAAGCATGAGGCATATTGGCCAGCGAGGTAAATACAAAAGGGGAGGAAAAGTCTATCTGCAATGCTAATGGTAAACGAGTTCCTTGATATATTCTTGGAGGACTTATCGAGGGTACCATCTCCTCAAGTCGTGGACTTTTGCATTGAACTTGAGCTAAGTACTAAATCTATCTCTAACGCCCCTGTACTGTATGGCATCAACATAATTGAAGGATCTCGAGGTGTAGTTGCAAGAATTTTTAGATAAGGGTTTCATATGGTCCAGCGTATCTCCTTGGGATGCACCCGTGTATTCCCTAGCATAGAGGATTTGTTTAACCAATTTAGAGAAGTGACATTGTTTTCCAAGATAGACCATGATCAAGCTACTATCAGATCAAAATATGCGAGGGGATGTGCCAAAATAGCATTTAGAACAAGGTACGACCACTATGAGTTTATGGTCATGTTGTTTGGACTCGCAAGTGCCTCATAGTATTCATGAAGTTGATAAACCAAGTATTCAAAGGCTGCATAAATATGTTCATTATTGTGTTTATAAACGACATCTTGGTGTATTCAAAGATTGAACATAAGTTACACTTTAGTAGAGTACTGGTGAGTTTAAGGGAAAATATTTTTTATGTTACGTTCTCTAAGTGTGAATTTTGGTTACAACATGTTTCATTTCTAGGACATATAGTGTCAACGGATGAAGTTTTAGTAGACCTCTTAAAGGTGAAAACAATCATTAAGTGAGCCCATCCAACTACGACTATCGAGGTACGTAGCTTCTTGGGATTGGCAAGGTCGATGCTTTGCGCAAAACTTTGTTAAGATAGCTTCCACGCAGTTGACTAGGAACAGTGTTCCATTTTGTGTGGACTAAGACATGTGAAGCGAACTTCCAAAATTTGAAACACAGATTAGTGTCGACCCAATATTTATGGTTCAAGAGAGTTTAGGAGGTTTTGTTGTTTGTAATGATGTCTCCAAGAAAGGGTTGGGTATGTATTGATGTAGCATATTGACTTTGCATCCCGTCAATTGAAGGACTATGAGCAAGACTACACCATTCATAACTTGGAGTTACCTATAGTTGTATTTGCACTAAAATTCTTGCAGCACTATCTGTAGGGGGAATTGACTCAGATTTATACTTTTGGAAGGAGAATGTGCTCGTTGATGCCCTAAGTAGAACGACAATAGGGAGACGGCCCACTCATCGGCCATAATTACATGAGAGCCACGAGTACATGCAAATTTTAAGCAAACAGGGATAATAGTGATGGTTAAGGGAGCTATAGCGCAGATTGCCCAGGGCCGACATGAGCTAATCATAGAAGGCGACGAAAGTGACTTAATTTTACCTTGAGTTTGACTAATACAAGTTGGCCCCAGAGTCCAAACCAATCCGATGACTCGTGCCTCGACCTTTTGACCCACGAGTTGACCCAAAATTGCGATCCACGTGTAGCACACTTGCGGCTCAACTGCGCCGATTCTCCTGTGATTAGCTCGCGTCGGCTATACCAAACTTGAATTAATTGATGTTGTTGGGCAAATCCAGATGCTTATTATGTCCTAACTTGAAGTTGTAGGAATTCTTATGTGAAATTGGATTTGATGGTGTAGATTCAAGGCACCCGTAAGTGGTTTTACTATTGGATGCTTAAGAGATTAATTGGATGACTTGTGTGCTATATGAGTGATATGTACTCTTTGCCAATTTGTACATATCATATTTTTATGATGCTATTGTGCGTTATGTACAATATAATATACGATGAATATGCTATGATATGAATTACGTCATGATATAAATGTTACCTGATGCATGTACTTTCATATTTCAACCCATGTATCTTAGGAAAGAATGTTCACGCCATGCCTATGAAACATTAACAAACCATATATGTTAACTATGATAGATATGTCGAGTGTACGTATGCACGTCTTTTAGGAATGTCGTATCATGAAAAGAACAAAAGTATAATTTGCATCATAATTATGTACCACGATTTGAACCTACGTCTTTCATGCATGTTGTTCATCACGAGCATTGGGATACTTCTCCAATATGATTAATTCAGACGAATATGTTAGACGAACACGACTCTCCACAATGGTATGATATTGTCCACTTTGAGCCTAAGCTCTCATGGCTTTGCTTTGGGTTTCCCCAAAAGGCCTCCTACGTCTTTCATGCATGTTGTTCATCACGAGCATTGGGATACTTCTCCAATATGATTAATTCAGACGAATATGTTAGACGAACACGACTCTCCACAATGGTATGATATTGTCCACTTTGAGCCTAAGCTCTCATGGCTTTGCTTTGGGTTTCCCCAAAAGGCCTCCTACGTCTTTCATGCATGTTGTTCATCACGAGCATTGGGATACTTCTCCAATATGATTAATTCAGACGAATATGTTAGACGAACACGACTCTCCACAATGGTATGATATTGTCCACTTTGAGCCTAAGCTCTCATGGCTTTGCTTTGGGTTTCCCCAAAAGGCCTCATACCAATGGAGTTAATATTCCTCACTTATAAACCCATGATCATTCCCTAAATTAGCCGACGTGGGACTTCCATCATCCAACAGAATACACCATGATAGGATATACACTCTTTCCCTCTATGGCTTTTGGAAGCACGAGCATGCATTAACCCATAGTCAAGCCTAGAGATAAGTATATGAACCCCTAGTGGGTTCATGTGTGCGTACATGAATCGTATATAGAGAAATACTACATATTCAACGCTACTTAGATTTGAAAAGATAGGTCTTACCATGATGACATGTGATTGCATTTCCGGAGCCCAATAATAGGACTATTTATTGAGTTTTTTTTTTTTTTTCCGCAAAGGTAAACACCCATGTACGGATGACTGTGTCACTCCAGAGACTACGAAAATAACATATTAGACATATTATACGAGAAGTGATTTTATTTTAATGGAAAAAATAGGTTCGATACATGAACAAAAGTCATAAGATTTTATTAAATATGCCTTACTCTAGACTTTAACAAACCAGAATTTTCACCCTATAACACCCAATTAACTCCCATATTTTATTCTGTCAAAGAAACATATGGATAAAATTAAAGAAATAAACACAGATGATAGTGAACTTAGAGACACAAATCAAAGGAAACAAAGACAACTTGGTTATTGTCCGCCGTCTTCCTGATGGGCAGATGGCGGCGGCATCTTGGAGAAGACAAGATGAATCCCAGGGTCGTGGTGGGTGAATTTGGAGTCCATCAGAATTGAATTGTTAATCCCTTGAACATTGCTGTTAAAGAAAGCTTTCATTGGCCATGCACTTCGACACGCCGTTGATTTCTTGTTACTTTTGTTGTCTTTAGAATCGTTGGTGGTGTCTCCGTTGTCGCTTTGATTTATTTGAAGATGGCGGCTGTTGTTGTTTTTGTCTGAGAGAACTACTTCCATGGAAGCTCCTCTGTTTTCTCCTGCCATTGTTATAACTCTTGTGCTCGAGTCTTTATCACCGGACGACACGAACGGTTTCTTGGCTCCATTTCCCTTGTCTTGATTGTCATCATGTTTCTTCCCATTTTTGCCAAATCCAGATGCTTGGGAATTGTAGTTATTGATATCGTGATCGGGCGGTGAAGGCTTCTCCATCACTTTTTGAAAAACAACCGTCTTTCGTTCTACCTGTTCATTGATTATGTTAGAAATCACGATTTTCCATAATGGTAAGATAACATGTTCATTGATTATGTTAGAAATCACGATTCTCCATAATGGTAAGATATGGTTCACTTTGAGCATCCAAAAAGTCTCGTACTAATGAATATGTATTACTTACTTATAAACTCATGATTATTTCTTAAATTAGTCAAGGTGGGACTCCACAATCCTCCCCTCGAACCCTCGAATAAAGGGTGTACTTTGTTCGAGGACTACAGGAAGGAGTCGAGAAACAACCTCCCCTTAATCGAGGCTTGATTCATTCTCTAGAGTCCTGGAAGAAATTACACCCTTTGTTCGACACTTGAGTCGTTTTTTACTATACCCTCGAGGTTTACAACTTCTTTGTTCGACGTTTGAGAATTCGATTGACATGACTAAGTTAAGGTATGGCTTTGAAACCATATGTTACTAATCACTACTCTCCATGATAGTATGATATTGTCGAATTTGAGCATAAGCTCTCATGGTTTTTAAAGGTCTCGTACCAATAAAGACATATTTCTTGCTTATAAACACACGATCATTCCCTAAATTAGCTAACGTGATGCTCTCTCCCAACCATCCTCGACCCATTAAACCTACTATTTTTACTCTCGATTTTCAAAAGTTTGTCGATGCTAAGAACACACCAATCTCAATGAACTTAAATTAACACTACCTCTTGAGGAATGGTCTCAGGTCTAGGCTCGGCGACAAACTGCAACTGCGGTGGCGGTAAAACAAGCGGCGACGGGGGCGAAGCGGTGGCTTTAGGCTTCGGCTTCGGCGACTGATAAGGCGACGGAACGGCCGGAATAGACTTGGGAATAGAAGGAGACGGAGCTGGGGTGGGATGTTTATTACTTTCTTTATCAAACGAGCCATTGCGCGGCGGAGACCCTCCAAGCGAGTGACTTTTTCCCTTGGGGCTACTGGGTTTTGGCGCTGCAGTGGACGTAACAACAGGTCGGGTCAAAGGCGGGGGCGGTGGCGGTGGCGACGCTTCCTTTTTCGGCTGAGGGGTTAGTGGGGCTAGGCGAGGTAACTGCGGCGGCGATTTGGCAGATTGCTGGGGGGTGGTGGGTTCTGCAAGCTCCGTCAAGGAGGAGGTTCGAATTAAGGGCGGGCGGATCCGAGGGGGGACAGGTCGCGGTTGGTCGGTGACTGGAGCGGTGGTTGTGGCGGTTGTTGGTCGGGTCATAGAGCCCAAACGGAACCATGGACGAGGAACTTGACCGGCCATTGAGAATAAGGAATGGAAAAGAATGTAGAAGGAATTGGGTGATGGAGAAAGAAGACGTGTGGAGTTATTTATAGTGGAAGGAAAAGAATTGTATAAAGCTGACAAATGAATAATAACAAATAACAGATTAAATTCTATGAATTTCAGTGTTTTCTTCTCAATATATTCTTAACAACTATTCCAAATTTTTCCATTTTCATGTTTAACACAACTTTATTATTATTTTTTATTTTTTATTTTTTATTTTTAAGGAATAAAAACCATACACAATTTGTCTTTTTAAACACTAGAAACAAAAAAAAAAAAAAAAAAAAAAAAAAACAAAAAAAAAAAACAATAAAATAAAAGTTATTAAATTCAAATATTAATAGTGTGTAAGGACTCTAAATTTTCTAATTAACCTAAGGTTGTTACTAATGGTACTAGAGACAAACATGAGTTAATGTGTCAGCAAGGAGGCTGAGCTTGGAAAGGTTGGACCGGAGGATATGTGCTAGCAAAACACTGGATCCTGAAGGGGGTGGATTGGGGGGCCCACATTGATTTGAGAAGATAACGAGTGCCTACAAAGACACTGGGTCTCAAATCGAAGGAGGTTGAATTGTGAGATCCCGCATTAGTTGGGGAGGAGAACGAAGTATTCTTTATAGGGTGTGGAAACTTTGAGGGGAAGCTCGAAAAGGAAAGCTGAAAGAGGACAATATCTGCTAGTGGTGGGTTTGGGTCGTTACGTCGTTGTTATTGATTTGTTTCGGTGGAAATTATATAAAGCGGAGGAATCGAAAGAGTAGGGTATTAATTAATATAGGTTGAAAAAGAGAAAAGAAATGAAGGGGGGGGAAGTGAGGGGAGAGGGAAGGAGGAAGAAAAGCATCAGATTCAGAGAGAAGGGCAACATACAGCTAATAAAGGGGAAAAGAGGGGTTCCAAAGTGCCAAAGGGTATCCTCAAAAGTGACCATCAAAGAAGAGGAACAGGGTTTACTCTAATCTATAGGGTGCCCTAAACTTCTAATAATTGTATTCTAATTAATGGCTCTATTCCCAAGTTATTTATGGGTTACTTCAAGAATTTGTTATTAAACAGTATTTAAGGATGATTATTAATCTTAGTTCATAACTCAACCTTGCTTTCTCAACAAAGAGAAGTACAAAACAAGTTTTTCAATATCTTATTAACTTATTCCTTACTTTCTTTTTTAGTACCAAAATAAATAAATAAATATTCAAAATCTGATGCTTATGGTTTGATGACACGTGGCCCTACCGTCGTTAAGTTACAAATTGAATGTTGTATGATGACACGTGTTCATGGTTTCACACGTGTCATAGGCTGATATGTAACTGCTATTTGATGTGATTGTTATGCTATATTGATGAATTGATGTATTTTGGATATGATATGTGATGATATGATCTTATTGAAGATGTGTTAAGAATATATTATGTAACTGTTGTGATATATGATATAATATGTACATGATATGGATCTTTATGTCTGCAAGCATGAAGACGTTATGACATGGCTTATATGTTACATAAATGATATGATATTGGTTGACATGAAAAAAACGAAAAATAGTATGAAATACACCGACATACTTATGAAAGTTATGATAAACGTTATGATGAATGATATGATAAACGATATGAGAAATGGTATGAAAAACGTTATGATATGAAAATATGCTAGTGGGGTTGTATTAAGGATAATTAAAATGGAAAGATAGGGACCTCATGCATTATTGTGGGCTCATGCATCGGGGGATACCTTGATTCCTTCGCGATAGAATGAACGTGTATGCTACTAGGCAGAGAAATGATCATTATGTTTGACATAGTGTATCCGTGACGGTCGCTACTCTCTAACTAGTGACTGGCATCAATAGCTCCCAGAGTATACTTGTCCGACCAAAAAGGGGCTCAGGAGATGTGCGAACCAACTGATGGGTTCATACTTGCACGTGTAGACCGTGGGTAGGAAATTAATTACACATCCAAGTGGATTCCTACAAGTATTTCTCGAATAAAATCCAAAATAACTACTTACGTATTTGGGCGTGTTCGAGAGTTTTTTTTTTTTTTTTTTTTTCTCTCTCTCTCCTTTTAATACTCTCAATGTCACAAAATTTATTAGGAAGATCTTACATTAATAGATAAACTATTAAAAATGAATCAAAGATTGAACTTGGGGAAGTCAAAATAGGCTAAAATAGTGGAGGAGTTAAAGTAGGTTGATCGTTGACCACGATCATCATCTCGTATCACCAATTTGTAACGACTCTAAATTTCTATTTGTCTAGAGTCGTTACCGTCATTATCATCTATAATCATATGTGGAATGAACCATTTAAAACTTCATCTTAAACTACTGTCATTGACTTACGTGTTCGAAAACATATTTTAAATGACATAACGAAAATCTAAATGAAATAAATAACGTTAAACCAAAAGACCCTAATCTAACCTAAGTCTAAAAAAATAAGTACAACTACCCTATGCACGTGCCATGGTCTCGAATTTCGATGTCATCGCCAACCGTACAGGGATGCCTTGCCTTTACCGGAAAAACAAGTAGCACACGGCTTAAGTATTTTAAGAAATACTCAAAGTGGCCCCACTATTGTAGTCAAGGAATGCAAACACATGCAACTAATGATCTAGGACCTATCATTTAAAAACCATCATAGGGGTAGCCTCTAGTCCAAACAAAAATTGGATGTGTAGTACTTCCCTATACACGACCCACACGTGTGAGTGTGGATCCCTAGGCGGTTTGCACCCACTGGACCCATAGTCGAGCTAGCTGTCTGTAGCAACATCCGGGAGTCAGCAGACCCCTGGGTGTCATGCGAGGCATGATCATCATCATCATAGCATACGCGTCTGTAGTCATCATCATAAATGGGGAAGTATCCCGATGTGTATGTACACACAAGATGCATGAGGTTTCCATAGTTTTCATCTTTAAATCATCTTCATGACATAACCTTATACACCGTTCATATGTTACACTAAGCAATATGTAGGTGTCGGTCTTCATACGTTCATCATCAACTTCAATTAGGGTTGTGTCCTTAGAAGAATAAATGATCGTCATAATGCATCATGACATTCAAAACATGCACGTGATCTTGATATGGAATAACGTTATATTAATCCATCTCATCATCATACAGTCTTACGTCATCATATTAACATAAATCATCATTATTATGTCACCATCATCATTATGTCTTACCTCATTCTTATTATGATATCATCATCATAACATCATCATGTACATCATCATAACATCCTACATCATTCTTATTCTAACATTATCATCATGTCATCATCAATTAACATCATCATAACATTGTACATCATCATCGTTACGTCATCTTCATTACATCATCATCAATTAGTGTCACTGTAACATCATACATAATTGTAATTATATCATCATCATATAACGTCATCATAACATCACACATCATCATATAACATCATCATTGTATCATCATTAAATAACGTTATCATTATATCACACATCATCACATAACGTCATCATAATATCACATCATCATCAATGTATCATCTTCATTATATCATCATCAATTAACGTTTTCATAACATCATACAGCACCATCGTTACGTCATAATCATTATATCATCATTCAAATAATGTCATCATAACATTATAAGTCATCATAAACTATATCATCATCATCATCAAATAGCATTATCATACTATCACACGTCATTATGATAATCAAGCAAAAATAGCCACTACCACCAGGCACATATCGTCATACATACGGCAAGTCTTCCAACCGAGCCGATAGTAAGGTCACTTACATGGTTGGCCTTAGCTGACGTTCTCCATAAACTCGAGTATATTAGAATTCTGTTTCCTCAAAGTTGCTCCAAGCAACGTTGGGAGTTGTTTCTTATTCAAACGTCCATCGTATTTTCGTTAATCACTCACATTTCTAGCCTAAATCAACTTGAATTTGGTAATAGGATGTTGTACAGACCTCAATTGCCTTAATTAAGGTCAAAAAAATGTCTTTAGGAGGGAAAAAAAAACTTAGGAAACGATATATCATTTGTATACCGAGCTGCCTAAGCTGAGAAGTCGAGCCGTTTAAGCCGAATCCATTGAGTCACCGAGTCGTCAAGCCGCCGTCAGAGTCGAGCCAAGCCGATGACGTCGTGTGAGACGAAGGATTCGGCGTCTGCATGCACGACACGTTTGGCTATTGAGAGGTGACACGTGGCGCGTTGCATTACGGGTCAAGGCATGGATCTCAGGTCACATCTTTCGAGTACGCGGGTCACACATTGGGCCTTGCATGCTGTCCGGCCGAGGCTTCTGGGTTTTGACCTGGGTCGTCGTAGTGGGCCTCGGGATTATGGGCTGCAAGCGCCTTGGGCTTCTATCAGGATGGTCGAGCAGGTTGGGTCGCGTGTTTGGGCCGAAATGAAATTTGATCGTGGGTTGGCTCTTATGCTGGGTAAACCGACCCCATTCGGTTGTCTCCTTCACCCAACTCGCCTGCAACTTTTCTTCAATTCTCTTTCTCTTCCCGAATAATTTTCCGACGATTCTTTCCGTCGTCCTCCGTCGCCGGTGACCTTCGGTTCGCCATTCATCCAATCATTTTAATCAAACAAAAAGGACAAAATAAATAAATAAATAATAACAGTTTTATTCTCATACAGCCTGAGCCCATTTCAATTGCTATTCAAATTACAATTATGACCTTTCAAACGCCAAATTTTGTACACACAAAAAGGAACACGTGGCAGAAGATTAATGAGAGACAAGAACCCAGTGTTGACCATCCACTTTGACTTTGAAGCCATTGATTTGGGCAAACAAATTAACTGCCCGTCTTACACCTCGATTATCCGCAGCAGTAAAATAGTCATGGCCGAATAAAACCCCTCCCGGTCTGAGGATCCGGTAAGCCCGGTTTATATCGGACCAGGCCGAGTTAAAGTCGTGACCCGCATCCACCTCGATCAAGTCCCCATAAACCCCCCATTCGCACAAGCTATCAAGAACCGAACCGGTCGAGAACGGCAAGGGGATAACCGAATCGGACGCGTTCATAGCAACCACGTTTTGCATGAACTGGTAGAGTAAAGAAACGTCGCCGTTTATCATCCATAAGTCCTTGAACCGGTCGAGAAAACCGGGCCAGCCGCGAAAATCATCAACGCATAGAATCTGAGTGTCCAGGCCGAGTTGGCGAGTCAAGCTAGCCATGTGAGTCGCCGAGGCTCCCAAAAACGAACCCACCTCGATTATAGTCCGTGGCTTAACTTGTCTCACAAGATTCTCAAAAACGGCACCGGTTGAGCCCCACCCCTTGATCTTCTTCGGGTGGAGAAGCTCTGCCACGTGCGGCGGAGGGAAATTGAGGAATGGGGATTTTCCGTTGAAGACCTTTTGGAGGAGTGCTAAGCGGACCTGTGGGTGAGGGAGGGGAGGGGAACAGCGGTTTCTGATTCGGAATTGGTGGATTTCTGTCGGGGTGTCGGTGAGTTGGATGAATTGAGGGGTTGAATAAGAAGGGGTTATAATAGGAGGAGGAGAGGATGGGGAGTATGACGTGGAAGAGGGTGAGGATGATAGGTAACCGAGAGTGTAGGTTAGCAAGAGGATGAGGAAATAAGCGGCGGGCTTGAGGGCAGCGGCGAGGAAGGCGGCGACGGCAGCCTTGCGGTGGTGGGATTTGGGCCTCATATGATTAATTAATTTAGAGAGGGAGATGATGGAGGAAGATGATGTTCCGCTAATTTTATGATCATTGGTTGAGATAAGGAGAAGGAAAAGTGGTGTAATGTATATTAATATATGGCCATACACACAGCTTTCGCAATATTGTATTATTATTGAAATTTAATCTCTTGCCCAAGGTCTTCTTCTTATTTAATTCTCTCTCTCTCTCTTTCTCTATCTTATGGACTTTATAGACGTTTCATTTTCGATGGTTGTCTTATAACTGTTACTGTTACCGTACGAGAATTCCATGAGAAGCATATGTTCGTTTCAACTACTTGCAAGATCTGATTTACTCTCTCTATCTGCTTGTCAGTCTGTGGGTCGAAGGGTGTACTAAATGTTAACTGAGTTCCCATTGCCTTTTGCAAACTTCTTTAAAATGGGAAGTAAAACGTGTGTCTCTATCTGACACAATAGAGGTTGGAATGACATGCAATCTCACAACTTGTTCCATGTACCATCTGTTATATGTTCCTGCTGGTAGGTTAAACATCGGCTAACCTTGCTAGCTATATCACATTTCATCCTTTGTCACTAATAGCACTTTTTCATATCTTGGTGCATCTTAGTAAGACTGCTTGCAAATCACTTCTCTAAGTCTCTATAACGTGCTATCTCAAGTCTGATTGAACCCTAAGCTTGACTCAACCTGTCAATGGCACCTCTAGCCACTACTTCTATCCCAACTTTGACTATATCTTCCTACAACATTAGTTGTCTAGTCACTAGTCTAGAAGAATGAGCTGTCTTCCAACGCAGAGTGTCTGCTACAACATTAGCCTTACCAAAATGATAAATATCTCAATGTCGTAGTCTTTAACTAGCTTCAACTAGTGCCTTTGTCTCAGGTTCAACTTTTTCTGAGTGAACAAATACTTCAAGCTTTTGTGGTCTATAAATATCTGGATGCACTCACCACACAGGTAGTACCACCATATCTTCAAAGTAAACACTAGTGCTACTAATTCTAAATCGTGTTTCGGGTAGTACTTCTTATATTCTTTCAATTGTCTTGAGGCATATGATACCTATGCCATTTTGCATCAACATACAACTAAGCCCCTTTATCTGATGCATCACTGTATACTACAAAGTTTCCTGGACCATTTGGCACAACAAGTACTAGAATTGTTACTGGTCGATGTTTAAGTTCCCTAGAATTCTATTCACAAACGTCATCCCATGAGAACACCATGTCTATCTTTGTTAACTTAGTGAGGGGTGGAAGATATTTTAGAGAAGTCTTGGATGAATCTACTGTAATATCCCACTAAACCCAAGAAACTTCTCACTTCCATTGCTGTGAAGTAGGTTGATTGCCTCAACCTTAGCTAGATCTACTGAAATGTCTCTTCCTTACATGACGTGCCCAAACAATGTCATTTCTTGCAATCAGAACTCACACTTAAAGAACTTTGCATAAAATTGATGTGCTCTCAGCACTGACAGTACTCTTCGCAGTTATAACTCATGCTCTTCATTGTTCTTGAAACATGTTAGTATATCATCAATGAAGACTATAACAAATGTGTCCAAAAAGTTCTTAAACATCCTATTTATGAGATCCATAACTACTGTTGAGGCGTTTGTCAAACTAAGAGACATTACAGTAAATTCATAATGACCATACTGGCTTTTGAAAGTCGTCTTGGAAATGTCATTCTCTCTAATCCTCGACTGGTGATACCCTAACCTCAAATCTTGACGAATAACACTGGTGCTCCTCAAGATGACACACTAGGTTCAATAAAATATTGATCTAGAAGATCTAGTAGTTGCCCGTTAAGCTCCCTCAGCTCAGCAGGACCCCTTCTGTCAGGTGCTTTGGATATAAGAGTTGTCTCTGGCTCCGGCTAATAATAAAATAGGTTAATATTTTCATATAAACATAAAAAATAAAAAAAAAAAAATAACAAAGTCAACTTACATTATGAAACAACTTTGTGTGTATAACACGAAAGGGAAAGATGTGAATTGGGAGTTTAAAATTCAAATTACAAATAAAGAGTCGTGGAGTCTATAAGAACGTAAAATGACTCATTTATCCTTAATTTGACTTTTAAAAAAATAATAATAATTTGAAAACGACATAATTTAAAATTTAGTGTATTAATTATCTTATTTCTTACTTCTCTAAAGGTTAAAGGTTAAAAAGGTGCGATTATAAGTCTTTATTTTATGTCTCTAATCAACTCAATATTTAAAAATCATATGGTTATTAAATAAAAATTTTAAATTTTTATTTAATAGTTAACTTAAAGATCAAGTTTATTATTTTGAAATGAACACATTTGTAGGTTATATAATTTATTTATTTATTTATTTTGGATTTCTTAATTGTGTCGGTATAAATATCACAAGAATCTTCCTTTGTCTATTTTTTTTTTTTTTTTTTTAATTTTGTAAATAATTATTATCATAAGCAAAGCATTATCCACACGACCATTATTTTTATTTAATTTTGTAAACAATCCAGCCACCATGTGGACTTTGACGATCTTAGCCTTAGAAAACAAAAAATGCAAATAAAAATTTATGCACCCCAACCTTTCTTTAAATATTGATTAATTATTGGTGTTTATTATAAACTGATTGATTGATTATCATCGATAAGCACGTGTAGCGTTGTTAGTTGGAGTTTTTTTTTTTTTTTTTTTTTTTTTTTTAGGTCAAACGTCATACTCATGATAATCCAAATTTCTATTTTGCCGTCCGACTTGCATGTGTTAAGCATGCCGTCAGCGTTCATCTTCATAGTTGCATTACTTATAGCTTCCTTGTTTTGGCTACCTTCCAATTGTGTTTGTCAGATTTGAAGTAGTCATCTTCTTTGATATGAGCTTCAAAGAAGAACCTTGGAGGAAGGACGGTGTAGCTTGGATAAGGCGTTCCTTGTGTCTGAGGAATCAAAAGGTAGAAGATATCGGACCTCGAATTAAAGTATGTGAGTTTTTCGATGCATTTCCATGACCTACCTTTAGTTTTCTTTTCTAGAAGTATGGCCAAGGTGTTGGAAATGCAATAGGGAGCTTCGCAGATGAGAATAGAAAAAAAAAAAAAAAAAAAAGTTGCCCTAATGAGTTTAAGTCGAGAATAAGAACGATACACTACTTGTTACTTCACTTTTTCAGGCTAGAACAGTGAACTACCTGTTCACACCCACTCTACGCACAACCGAAGCTAACTTAGTAGTATAAGGTTACTTAGTAGTATACTCTCTACGACTCCGAGTTAGAACAATATAACTCTCTACGAGTTAGAACAATATAAGGTTATGGCTCCCCACTACGCACAACCGAAGCTAACTTAGTAGTATACTCTCTACGACTCCGAAAATTCCCTGGATGATAACTAAACTATGTACCAAGTAGTTGACCCTAACCCCTCTTGACTAGTTCACAATTAGGAGTTATAACCTAATCATCTCTACGAGATACTTGATCAACCCAAAGTTCCCTGGCACTTAGTAGAAAACGACATCAAATGTTGTATTTTAGTTTAAAATGTGCTCTCAACAACCTTCTTAAGGACTTTGCCATATCGAAATCTCACCATCAAAATCATAAGATCGAGAAAAACGTTAATATGCTCGACCATAAAAGGGAATGTAACTCCTTGAACTTGAAAGGCTCACACTACCATTATCTTCAAACTTTATAAGAAATTCGATCACATGTAGCATAACCACTCTTGAGAGACAAAACAAAACAACACTTCGCTCCCGTGCACAACTTTAAATATATGTATTAATCTACTAGGTGTTGAATGTTGTATAAACGGATATTAGGTGGTAAACTAAAATCGCATAGTGTTGGATGAAAGTGTCCCACATTGGTTAATTTAGGGAATGATCATGAGTTTATAATCAAAGAATACACTTTTTATTGTATTAAGGCTTTTTGGCACGGGAATTAAGAGATTATTTTTTAAAAGTTGAATATTTAGGAAAAAAGAATTTAAAAAAAAAAAAAAAAAATCTAAAAAGTCCCAAAGGAACAGAGAATGGGAAAACTATTTTAGGAACCTATCTTGTGTTATGAAAAATAAGCCTTCTCTACAAAGGGGTTCAATTTCATAAGACGAAGAAACCTTCCCAACACAACCTCCATTTTTTTTCCATTCGAAATCCCTGCTTTTGTTCTTCTTTGTTGAAGGAACATAAACTGAAATCTCACTTTCTTCTGGGATCATTATTCGATTCAAAATGAGTCCGCACCCGTTGCAGAAGACGATGTCCCGCGCGAGATCCAGTCGGATTGTACTGCCTCCGGTTCAAGAGGTAATTATTGAATGTTCGGGATCCTTTTCCTTCTTCTTGTTCACTTCTATGTTGGTTAAGAACGAATTCGAGCCTTCCATGGGAAATTATAGTGTTGGTTAGAATTTTAAGACCAATTTCAGTTTTAGCGTTTCGTTTTGTTACTATTTCTTATGATTTGTTTTCACTCAAATTCAGAAATTACATAACGTTTTGTTTTCGAAATTATTATCAATTTCTGACCGGAAGAGAAGAAAAGTGATGCACGAATCATTGAGGATGTCGTGTTCGGAATCAAAAGAATGAAAGTTTCATTGATTATTTGAGTTGAATTTTGTAATGTACTCCCGCATTATTTAAAAGAAAGAAGAAACGCAATTACTGAAGAAAGAGACCACTCTTTTAGTTCATTCAACAGAAACCTTGTCCTCCAGTCAAACTGTACATTGTGTATCTGTCTATTTTTTCTTTTCCTTTTTCCACCCTGAGTTCAGGAAATATTTTAGGCTGCATTAACTTCTTTGGAACTGTTATTACAGCATATTATGAAAATAGATGACGTTATTGACGACGGTGACTACTACGGGGCTCAACAAATGTATAAATCTGTCAGTTCAAGGTACAGTATACCATCTTCATATGGTTTTGATCCATTTAAAAAAAATTCCTTTGAAATTAGTATGCAAAACGGACTCACGGTATGTGACTCTGATTTGTAGAATAGTAATGCTGATTAGTAGATAACAAATACTACCAATACGTCTGCTGTACTGCTTCTAGTTAACCTGGATTCATCCTTACTTGCAATTACTATCTATCACAAAGGCTAATAGACTTGAGCCTTTTCAAATATTGTTAAAACTGACCTTCACTCAATTGATAATGCAAAAATGGGGGTTTGGTCAATCAAACTGCACGTGCATGAACATCTGCTTGTCTCGTTACAGATACGTGGCTGCAGAAAAGTACTCTGAAGCCTTGGAAATTCTTCTGTCAGGGGCTTGCTCCCAGTTGAAACATGAGCAGGTCAAAGCTAGTTGCATCTTTTCTGCGTATGTAGTTGCTGGGTTGGATGTTCTTTTTGCATTTGTAGAACAATGTTTCATTATTTTAACACTCTTAATGACCCAATTGCTTAGGCCTTGAAATTTCAATTTCATTTCGTTGCCCATGTTTGAAGTCCTTTTCTCTAGAGAACAGGAGAAACTCAAAAGTGTAGTCTCTCTATATGGTACTTCTGTGACGTTTAATTGTGTTTTAAATATTATTCATGTATATAGAAATGAGACACAACATAGCAATAATGATATGACATATCCCAGAAAATAAGACATCACGCACAACAAAATAACATTAATCAGAAACCAAATTTCATCGATAATATGAAATTGAAAGGGGAAATAAAACAAAGCAACAAAGGTGTTACAGGAAAACAATAGCAGAAGGGGAGTAATTGCAAAAAATAAAAAAATGAAAAAAAAAGAACAAAGGATAAAGGAAAAAAGAAAAAAAAAAAAAAAAAGAAAAAACAAAGAAGAAGAAGGAGAAGAAGAAGAAACTCCAGCTCTAGGGAGTTACAAAACTAAGGCTTCCATCCTTAGGATCCTTGTTTTTCCATGCAGTCATTCTAATAAAAACTTTGAATATAGGCTCCCTCAAAAGTTTATAAAATGAAAGCAAATGTCTAACAAAAACAAGTTTCTCAAAAGGAAAGTAGTCATATCTTACAGATTGCTCACATCACCTCTATCCTTGTCAAATACAGCACCATCAGTTTGATGAGTATTGTCTGAAAAACTATAACCTTATACTTTAGTTTATCCTTAGATAGTCTCCGATTTATTACTAGTAATCCATTTTCATCTTGAATCGTCTTCGGATGCTTGTTCTTAAAGCTTCAATTCTTTGGGTGGGATTTCTTTTGGTTTTTTTTTCCCTTCTTCTGTGGGTTCCCTCTCCAAAGCCCTCTTTGTTTTCTTCCTTGTGGAAGGTTAGAGTTCTGAGGACGGTTAAATTCTTTGTCTAGTACATTTTGCATTGGAGGATTAAGACTAATGAATATTCAGAGTTTTTTTTCCCATCTTGTTGGATCTGTAGTGGTGTTTTGTGCAAGTGTGCTTTAAGAGTTTGGATAGTATTCTATGGAGTTTCTATTTATATACCTTGATTTGGGGCACTTTTTTTTTTTTTTTTTTTTTTTTTTTTTTCTTTGAGGACTTTTGGTATATCAGTGAACGATTGTTTCACACTAGATTATTATAAGTCCAATGCCTACAAACTATACTCCAATTAACTAGAGTCTACCTTCCCTCCTTTGAAGGCCCTTTCCATGAGTCGTATGCATTTTTCATGGTTCTTGTTAACTTCCCTAGGCCATTTGAATACACAAAGATAGTAGTGAGGGACTCATGATAATACCGTGTTTCTGAGGCTCAACCTCCTGCCTTTGGAGAAAACAAGATTACTTCATTTGGCGAGTTTGAAGTAAGCATTCTCTTCAACTGGTTTCCAGAATTGTTTCTAGTGAATGAGTTTGTGGATTAATAGGTTAACAATTAAAAAATGAAGGGTCTATTAATGTTTTGTTTGTGATTGCCTTTCTAGTCTCTTTTGAGGCCATTAATGGGGTGTTCTTTTGATCCTTTTTTACTTCGCTTGGAGATTTATCTCCTTGGCCTTTAGATTGTGTTTGTTCTGTTACTTCTGATGCTGTATAAATGAAATATACAATATACGTAGTTCCATCAGTTCCAAACAAACATTAATACACATTAACAAAAAAGTACAATTATTTAGTCACTTTTGGTCAAAAACCGAGGATAAGGGAAACCATTTTTACTTGTGACTATATGACGATTCAAGAAAAATGAAAAAAGAAAAGAAAAAATCCAAAAAAAATAATAACTATTAAATCAAAGTTCTATTTTGATAAATCCCAAAAAGTGTGCCAGGCGTGGATTGCATATAGGTTCAGGTGAGACACCACCTAATGCTTAAAGCAACTTTTTTGTTTGGATCTCGGGTTACAAATAAAAATTTAAAAGAACTCATCCTTAACCCATCTCACTCTTGCCTTTTGCCTCCAACTATTTCTTTCCTAACAATCTTTGCGAACCCAACTTCAAGAATACTCTCTCCTCCCTATGTTTTTTTTTTTTTTCTTTTTTTCTTTTTTCATTCATTCTAAGATCACGATATTAGTCAACAGGTCCTTGGAGAAGCATATAATGGGGTTCTAATGCAAGAAGTTGATGGCAGATTAGGCATAGAGAACCTAAGGGTTCATAATAAGGTCTTCTTGGCTAAGTGGCTGTGACGCTTTCCTTGCACACTTGACTCCGTGTGGCACAGGATTATTGTGAGCGAATATGGTTATCATCCTCATGACTAGTCCTCAAACAAGGCTTTCAAAGGCATTTCCAAGAACCATGGAAGACACTTTTAGATAGTTTTCCTTGCGCAGGATTATTGTGAGCAAGTATGGTTATCATCTTCATGAGTGGTCCTCAAACAAGGCTTTCAAAGGCATTTCCAAGAACCTTGGAAAGTGGTTGGGGGATAGACCCCTAGACTCCGTTTCCGTTTTTCCTCGGTTGTACCTGTTAGGAATCACGAACCTCCACAATAGTATGATATTGTCAACTTTGAGCATAAGCTCTCACGGCTTTGTTTTTGGTTTCCCCAAGAGGTCTTATACCAATGAAGATATATTCAAATACTTATAAACTCATGATCATCCCCTTGGCTTCGTTTTCATTTTTCCTCAGTTGTACCTGTTAGGAATCACGAACCTTCACAATGGTATGATATTGTCCACTTTGAGCATAAACTCTCTTGCTTTGTTTTTTGTTTCCCCAAAAAGTCACATACCAATGAAGATGTATTCCTTACTTATAAACCCATGATCATCCCCGTAGTTAGCCAACGTGGGACTCCCTCCCAACAATTCTCAGTAGTACCAAACATCTTCTATGAGAAATTGTTTTGTGGCCACTTCTCTCATCTTGAGAACACTCTTGATCTTGGGTTTGCTACGGATATCATTAGCATCCTCACTTTGGTTGAGGATGCTTCAGTTTAGGTGGGGAGAGGGATTCTTTGGAAGGGGTCTTTTGCCTGGTGTGGAAGGTTAGAATTCTCAAGAAGGTGAAGTGTTTTACTTGGTAGATCCTGCAAAAAAGGATTAACGCGCCAGATAGTGTTTTGAGGTTTTCACCTGGGATGATGGGTCCGCACGATTGTATACTTTGTAGAGTCGCGACTGAGGACTTAGATTCCTTTGAAGAGTTTTTATTGAAGATTTGTAAAGGAGACTTGGAAAATGTAGTAAAGGAGCATTTTTGCTTCCCTCCGAGGGCTAAGTTTCTATGCAATTCTATATAGTTTAGATTGCATGTTTGGAATCATTCAAGCTTGACATGATCGACCTTGCTTGTGGAGTGATTCGAATCTCAATCAAGTGTTCTTGCCTTGAGATATTTGATCAACAAGGTAATTCAAATTTTACTTTCTCTTGGAGTGATTCCTTATCATTAGGGCTAAGTTTCCTTACCTTTTCCTTTAGCAAATGGCTAAGTTTCTTTGCAATTCTATATAGTTTAGGTTGCATGTTTAGAATTGTTCGAGCTAGACATGATCAATCTTGCTTGTGGAGTGATTCGAATCTCAAACAAGTGTTCTTGCCTTGAGATATTCGATCAAAAAGGTAATCCGAATCTTACTTCCCTTGTAGCGATTCCTTATCATTTGGTATCAAAGCTTTTCCTTGGGTTGATTCCTTATCATCTTGGCACAAATTTTTTTTTTTTTTTTTTGCCTAGAAAGACCCCTTTCCATCTCCTAGTTCTTCACTTATGTTGCTCCTCTTGATTTTTCTTTGTTTCGTTTATTTATTTTTTGGGGTTTTATAAACTTGTTTATTAGAATGTCTATAGATTCTTCAATTTATTATCATTTTTTTTCACTTGATGGATCCTATGCTTCTGCCACTCTCTCGATGCCCCCCCCCCCCCCCCCCCCCCAAACAAAAAATAATAAGAATAACGATAAAAGTCTACTTTTCATGGGAATTTTGTGCTTTCTAGTTGAAAAATTGATGTGTTTGTTCTATTAATACTAATGCTTTTAGGGTTTGTGTGGAAACGAAACAATGCTTTTTGAAGTTCACAATTTTTATCAACCTAGTTTTAAATGGCTAACAGTTACTACTTTTCAGGTTACATGTGGAGCAGAGCTTGCTGTGTTATTCGTGGAGACGCTTGTTAAAGGGAAAGTTCCTTGTGATGATAATACACTTGGTGAGTTCCTTTGACGTGCTTGGCTGTATTTCTTTTATAAGAGATATTGAGGGTGTTATTGGGATGGATATGAGGGGTTGCATAATTGTAATTACATAGGAAGTTCTCAACAAAAAAGTTATGTACAAAAATTACCGTATGTTTGAAAGTTAACCGAATTTGGGATGACCCATTGTGAAACTTAGGAGGGAGATAGTTCTCTGAAAGGATATTGTATTGTAATTTCTCTTATTGCAATAACCTTTAGCGTTGTTCTCTTATGATCTGAATTCCATCGTTTTCCCATTGCAGTCTTAGTTGCTTGTTATTCAGTATTTGCATTCCAATTTTCAATTTTTAATTTGAGATTCAGTTGTTTTCAGATTCAGTCTTTTGAGAGGTTTTCTTTATAAAGATTATTTGCCTATTTTGGGTTGCTTTTATTTCCTTTGTCCTCTACTGTTTTTGTCTCTCACTTGCAGAATTTGTATCTTTCAAGCATTAGTCTCTCTTACCATTTTATTAATGGAAATTTTTGTTTCTTGTTAAAAACAAAAGTTTCTTTTTGATAACTTCGTCATTTGTTTCTTCAGCTCTTTCTGAGGCAAGTCTATTTGAGGATTAAATTGATAACCCAATATGGAAGATATATATATATATATATATATATAGATACACACTACCTTTAGTTGTCTACGGTTGCTTATGAAGTTGTAATGCTCATCTTTTCACAATTATGACAAGCATTATGTTAGATCGTGTCAGGAAAATTTACAAGAATTTCCCTCAGATTCCTTTGCCTCAACAATTGGGGGAAGATGATGATGTGCAACAGCTTTCTGAAGCACTTGGTGCCGCTAAAACTCGTGTAGAAGGATGTTCTTCCTTTCTGAAAGCAGCTTTAAAGTGAGTCATTGTTCATTTTCTTCCCAGTAATTAGTCATATCTACATTGGGAATATGCAAAATAAAAAAGAAAAATGAGTATCTTATTTTAAAACTGCGACTGTTTGAACTATATCATACATTCATAGTGATTAAGTTAGATTTTTCTGTCTCATTCAATCAGTTATGAATAATCCTTGTGTACTAAAAAGGAGAACATGCTTTCTACAAATCCTTAAATATATCAGGTGGTCTATGGAGTTTGGATCGCATAGGAGTGGATCTCCAGAAATTCATATCATGCTTGCTACATATGTATATTCTGAGTCACCAGAAGTGGTAGGTTTGACCAGAGTATCACTCTTTTATCTACTTGTTCTTTGTTTTATAAGAATTTTTGTGCTCTATGAGTATGACGAGTACATTTAAATGCAAATGCAGGCTTAATGTTACTTCAGTCTCTTTAGGGATAGAATAGTTTGTTACTTCAGTGTCTAATTTCTATCATGTCAAAAAATTTAGAATTGTCGTATCTGACTTGTTAATAGAAACAAGATGTAGCATTTCGAGAATGATTGTTATTTGATTTTTTAGCTAGGCTCCAAAACCATTTTGATAATTTTCCTTGTAGCCTAGCATGACAAATTTTTCTTTGAGTATGTATTTTTCTTTGAGTATGTAATTTGGCAATGAGAAGTTGTACTGCTGCTGTAAGAATTTGCTGCCATTTCAACCACTCAATATGATGTTGAAACGTGATCTAGGAACATGAGTGATGAAACTGTTGTTGCTTGTCCACCTTGACTGGTTTAATAGTATCTTCCAGTATTCTACTTGTTGCAGGACATGACCAGAGTATCATATCATTTTGTTCGAGGAAATAATCCCGAGATGTTTGCTTCTATATTAGTGAATTTTGTGGGCAAGGTTATCAAACCTTTCTTTATCTCTCATTTTTCAAGGATCAGTATACAATTTTCATTAAGTCATATTTATTGTCGTGGTTGAAGTAAGGTTTTAGTCATGTGCTATGCTAATTGCTCCCTAAATAATTATGTTCCTAAAGCGAATTTCTTTTTCTTTACATAACTTGTTGCCCGTACACCTTTTACACCTTTTAATAGTCATTCAGTTGAAGTACTTGTACAGCCATTAATCTATATTTTCCAAAGATAGTTTAGTGTAATTTCTTATTTTCTAATGACATGAAAGAATTTAAGGTTGATGAAGACCAAAATGTTGAGGTCGATTTAATGGAAATTTTGATGGAAACATTGATAAACATTGATAAAATATCAACATTATTTTCGTAAAAAATAATAAAAATTACTCGTAACAATATGTTTAAATTAATAAGTAATTAATATTTATATTCATCTTACCAAAATTTTGTTAATATTTGCCACAACTTGGAGCATAACTCATTTAGTTGATGCATATATCTTCAATCAAAAAGTTAGTGGTTCAAAACCTCACTCTTACATGTTGAACTAAAAAAATATATTTTGTTAATATGTATTTTTTTATTTTGTCAATTGTACTGTAGAATGGAAATATTGACATTATCATATATTTAAACCTCGATTGTAAGTAGTGGGAGTACATGTTTTTGGTGTTCTCTATTTTCCGGAGTAAAAATGATCAAAATTATTTGATTTGTCTTGTGAGCTATAGTACTTTGCTAGGTGATCATTTTGTTATCTGTTTTGTTGTTCTATTTCGTATAATTAACTGAGCCAGTGCATTTTTCCAACACTGCAGTGTTATCCAGGTGAAGATGATATGGCTATTGCACGGGCTGTTTTGATGTAAGATTATCAAAAGTCGTTTATACTTAAGACCACTTGAAAATTCTCGAATCATGGAAATTCTGAAGGGTTCAAGAATATGGGAGAAATCACGAATTAAAAATATGGACAAATATTTACACAGCAAATCTATTGAAAATTATGGAAATGTTATCATATGGATTTAGTGTATAGGGTGAAGAACTTGCGTCCCAAGGGCTACATTATTATTTTTACAAGTTCAATGGCATTAAAATGGAAAATAATTTAAATTGTGGCTATAAATTATGACAATTGAACTACTGTTTCATAAAGCATGTATATAGTATGGACCTAGCAATGCAACAATGGAACATTGTTAAGAAGCCTCTGAGTGATGGTCCTTTTGCACATGTATTTTTTTCACTCCATTGGACGCTTAGAATTATATATCTGGAGGTGTTTGTTTGGTGAGGAATAGGCACTTGGATAGATACTTGAAGGTAGTTCAGGATGTTACTTATCTTCTTGCTTTCATATTGAAAGATTATAGAGGTTTTTTCTCTTCTTGAAAATGATAGTTTGCAATTGGTCTTTTACATGAGCTGCCATGAGTTGGTCTGGTGGTCAATAGGATTTTGTTAATAGAACAAGGCTTAGAGGAAATTAGGTTGAAGCCATGGTGGCCATGTAGAATTTCTCACTTATTTATTTATTATTATTGTTTTTTTTTTTATTTATTATTTTATTTTATTTTATATAAGAAACAACTTTTCATTGATATATGAAAAGGAAGGAAAGCATTCAAGGTCACAAATTCCCAGTGGGAACGAAGAAAAAACAATACAAGAAGAAATAAGCCTAAAAAATACAAGAGAATAAAACAATGAAAAGTAACTAGCGATTGAAATAAAAAATACAGCCAAAAATTTGCAATTAAGTGCTGCCACTCCAGCTGTAAGTGCAGAAACTTTTTCCGGAGGAAAGTAGAACAAAGACACTAGGGCTTGAAATTCAAGAAATTAAAAAAAGAAGCTTGAGAAAATGAAGCCAAGAATGTGTAACCATGAAAGACACATGGTCAAATGAGTTTTTTTCTTGAATAAAGTTTGAACATGTGGCAACAAAATGGTCTTTAATAACCTTGACTGTTGAGAAAATCCCATGATTAAAGTTTCTCATGCTAGAACGGTCTAATGTTGTAATATCGCCATAACGGAGGGGAAATTTTCTAATAACAAATATTCCCCTCTACTTTATCAAATAAGGAGACTAATCGTTTGGGAGAAATTTCTTAGCAAACCACCAAAGTATTGCCCTATAGCTTCGAGAAAAAGAACCTTTCCAGTAGCAAAGGTACATTATGAAATCCGTCCTCTGTAGCTATTGTTGAATCGATGCTCAATTTTCAAATTAAGATTACCAATAAGCATCCACTTATCATCAAAATTTATTCCCAATAAACCATCATCAATCTTTACCAAAACCTTGTCATCTATGAATGGATTTAATAAAATTCTGGACTGGAAATAATATTCTGAGGTGATTTGCACCTCTTTCCTGACCAAGCATCCTAGAAACCGCCCAGAGGGAATTGAGATTCATATCCACTATTTCCTTCTCTTTCCTTGCCTAAAAGGAAGAAATTACAGGGGGCACTGCTTTCAAAAAGTCCAGACTTTGAATGCGGCATGGATTCTGTTTAGTCGCATTTGCTTGACTTCTGGAGGATAACTTACTTTTCACCGATTCTTCCTGTAACGTTGCTGCTTTCTTAGATTGATGAGAAAATTCAGACACTAAAAACTTCCATCTCCAAGAGTTTTAAGATAAAATCTCTTACCATTTTCCAAAATACAAGCCATCCTTTCTTGTCAAAACCAGTAGGAATATGTACAAGCTTTCTTCCCCTCGAGGAAGGCTAAACAGTACATTCAAAGTGACAACCATTGAATGAACAAAATCTAGACAGCCAGATGGTCCCAAAAAATGAGTAAGCTGGCATAAGAGGAAGGTTGAAAGGATAATCTTCTTGTTGTTTGTTCACATTTTCCATGAAAAACTCAACATTTTCACACCAATGTGGAAATCAATATTACGTTTGCAATAACTCATTATTGCCATTGAACCAAAAAATGCAAATCAATCGACTTTGAATAATGAAATCTTGATAGGAAAAGTCCTTGAGAATATCAGACTAGGAGAGCTGACGGGTGGAAGGTTGAACTGAGAAAATGCAGGCAACAGTAAGAGGGTAGGCGTGGTTGTGGTCAACAGTGAGGTGGTATGGGGCGGAGGAGGAAGAGGGGTTGCGATAAAAGAGAAGAAGAATAGGAAGTAAAAAAGAAGAAAAATGGACAAATGGACAAAGGCAGTGAATTTTATGAAATCTTCGGGGAGTGGGTGAGGAAGAATGGACAGAAACAACGTCAGAGGCTTGAGTTGGGTTAAGAGGGTTGAGGTTGGGGGTCAGGGAGGGGGAGTGATTATGGTTTAGGAAAAGGTGTGGAGGCGGCCTGAATAGGGTTTAAGAAAAGGATCAGAGGCAATGCAAGAACGGATGGGGAAGGTGTGACGGTCGGAGGCGATTCTAGTGCTATGAGGTGTAGCGGTTTTCTTGAGCAAGCTAGATTTATGCCTGTGTAGTCACTTAGGATTTAATATCTTACGAGTTACCTTGACAACCAAATGCAATAAAGTCAAATGATTGTATTGTGATAATATTTGAGATGCACGAAAGTTGCTCAGACACTCATGGGTATTAGGAGAAAAATCCTTTACATGACAATGCAAGGCTATTCTTGTGGGCTCAAGGATAATTCTCAATCTCATCCTGAATTCGAAAAATTAGAGATTTGGGTGGAGATCAAAAGTAAAATATTCTTGTAGGATCAGGATTTTGGAGGGACATCATCTTAATTGAGCATGTCATTTGAAGTCATTTTACGTCTTTGAGCTTTTGTGTTGACTGCAATGTTTGTGCTTTGTTCTTTTCCCAATGGGCCTTCTCATTTGATCCTCCTAACCTCTGAACACTGTGTCCCTCGTGCTTGGAACTTTGAAAGTTTTCCTACAAAGATTAAATGGAAGTCCTTCATGTTGATAGACAAAAATCATAGAGGAATCGGAGTAAGAATTGTTGAGTTCAATAAAGTTAACATTTACATCATCTCCATCCATTGGAATTGTGATAAACTGGCTTTGTGGAACCTTCCAGCTACTTTTCTCTACTCCTCTCAACCAAGAATTGTTCAAGAAGCTAAAAAACTTTTTTTTTTCTAGGATAACAAGCGAGTAACTTTTGTCAAGTTGTCAAGCATGAAAACTGCATAGTCTTGTTATCTCTGTTTAAGAGAATAATATTGATTTGCCTTCTTTCTACAAGCTGCTTGTACCATGACTAGCTCAAAATTAGGGGTTGTTTGTCGTTTAGAGGCGAATTTACAATAATTGTCTTAAAATTAAAGAATCCTTGACAAAGTTCCTTAGCTTCCTAGTACTCCCTTAACCCTTCACCCTTACAAGGCCATTTTAAGATATGAAAATAGAGACCAGCTTGCATGTTCGCAAAAAGGTTGGAGATCGAGTTGATGTATTTGATCTTCTTTTTGAATTTTGAAATGTGAGCAAACACTTTTAACCAGTTGAGATGCCTCCTTATTGAAATTGGATAACAGTTAGGAAAATCCATCTTTTTCTGTGGAACTTGGAGATTTCCAACATTATTCCATCCTCTATAAGCAGCAGACATACCATCTTGGAGATATGTATGTGAGGTCAGGTGCTAGAACTTCAATTGAAAATTCTCAATAGGAGTCCAATCTGTTTGCTTGCAAGGGTCCGTGGATACCTGATCATAAACATGGAATGAGGCCTTAGCAAGTGGGAAGGCAAGTAGGAAATCTTGAATGCTTGGCCATGCCATTGCCTTGTTTCTGCCTTTGGATTATAACCACCATTTCATTCACTTCATTTCAAACTTTCTGGGTAAGATGGGGCTGCGGATACTGGAGGTTTATTCTTTTCCTGGAGCATCTCTTTGTGAGAGGTTGATTGGTTCCAATTCTGTCGGTGTGCTGCTCCTGGATAATCTAAAATAAGAGAGAAGAAAGAGAACCAACTTTGTACGCCAGCCTCCATTATGTAATAGTTTGCTGATCTCTGCAAAAAAAAAAAAAAAAAAAAAAAAAAAACCCATAGATGTTTATATATTTTTCCAGCCAAGGGATGTAATCATCTCAACAGATTTCACAGAAAAATTCTTTGTGAGAGCAGGGGTCTTTTGTAAGGGTGCTGAAAGATGAAGCAAGCCATTGGAAGGAGTTCCATGTAAGGGCAAGGGAATGGGAGGAGTTTCTGACTCGCTCAGTGATTTTTGCTCTGCTTTCTCATGAGAGTTCAAAAGCAATGGTGAAGGATTTACAATCAATAGAAATGGGTGGAGTAGTTCCAAGGCGTTTGTAAAGTGGCGACAGCGAATCACTGGAAATGGTGGTCAAAAGTTGAGGCAATGTAAAGGTGGTTAAGCATGGGAGAAGGGAGAGGAAAGAGCATAGCGATATTTGGTTTGAGTGTGTGGACAACTTTTGAATGATAATTTATCACTATATTCATTGATATACTTGATTGAAATTCAGATATTGATGTTGAAATCAATATTTAAACTGTTAGTTAGGACGGATACAATTAATGATATAGCTATCTTATTAGTTTTAATGGCCTCCAACTTCAGTCAAAGATAGAGTTTATATTTTCCCGAACTATTACGGGATAGAAGATGGGATCCAAAACATAGTAAAGACTATGAAAGGAAGCTTTTTCTAAGGACTTGAAATTTTTGTACATTCAATGTGAGAGTGCAGCGTTGTGTGGATATACTAGCTTCATCTCTGTTAATGCATCTATATGGAATTTATTTCAAATTTATATGGTTATAAAACGAGTGAAATGCATTTGTTTTTATGTAGGTACTTGTCTCTTGGTAATCTAAGGGATGCTAATCGTTTAATTGATGAGTTAAAGAAGCACGAAGAACGTGACGAACTTGAGTTCCCTGATTCAGAATTGATTGAGTTTATCATATATCTTTTGCTGACGTAAGTCCATTTACTTCGTTTTGAATAAACTAGCGAACAATATATCTACTTCAGCAGATGTAAAGCATCGAGTGTGAACCATGACGGTAATAAAATCAATTTAGTGAGAAAAGATTAGTTCTTTCTTTGTTTCTTTCTTTTTTTGGTCATTGTCTTAGAACCGTCAAGTAGTGTTACATTTAGTCTTGCTTGCTGGTTAAATTTTTAGTGTGACTTCTTCTGGATTCTTTCTATGAGGGGTTATGCTTTATGAGCGAACTTAAAATATGGCTTTGCAGGTTGCAAAGAGATGCTTTGCCTCTTTTCAATATGCTGAGGGCGAATTACAAGCCAAGTATTGAGAGAGAACCTGCCCTAAATGAGGTGCAACTCCTGCATTTGTTTGAGATGAAGTTGTGGAAAGTTAGTTGGACTTAAATAATCTGATTCTAACTTCAGCATTTTGCTTCAGTTTCTTGATGAAATTGCAGAGAAGTTCTATGGAGTACGGCGCAGAAATCCCTTGCAAGGGATCTTCGGAGATTTCTTGAAGGTGATTTTTAGTGCCTCATAAACTTTGTTCCACTAGATGCTCGACTTTGGTATATTGACACATTTACTTTATCTACATCAAAATTGAACTATAGTGAGATTTGAACCTTAAAGCGTCTGTATCAATGAAAAAATTATTTGTTTTATTTACGAAAAGGAGAAGAATCTGACCATAGATTGTGCAGATGATGGGCTGATTGATGAACGGCGGATAGTGGGACCAGTCAGCTTCCTGCTACTGTTGTTGACTTGGGCAGTTTATTGGTGAAGCACATGTTTTGGACTTGTATCTAAGTACACTTATTGCTGCGTAAGTGACCTTTTTTTTCCCTTAAACATTACAGATATATCTCTCTCGTGGAGCAGGTAATTTGGTTTGGCTGGATTTTGGGAGTAATTTCTTACAGCTTGAGTTTATTTCTAGAAACAACATTTTGGATTATATTCATATTATATACTAATAAACGTGAGAATTTTGGTAATATTTATATATTTTCAGTGTATTCACTTTGCTCGTAATTACAATTGGATCAAAAGTTCATTTTATCCTTAGAGTCCCTCTTCTGGATCGATTGAGTGAGATTCTATTATTCAAGTCTCAAAATCAATGCATAAGGGAACTTACTCATTTACTTTCTCTATATCGAAAAGATTAAATTTCATCTTGTGAAACCATGTTTCCACCTCCCAATTTGGTAAAGTTTCTGAAATAATACGCATATGAAATCAACTACAAAAATCATTCTCATCCATGCAAATCAAAGAACAGACCCTTGTATAACTCACTCAAGCTTAGTCACATATGATAATTTTGTGAAATATTATTTTTTTCAATTATCAAATTGATAAAGAGAGATTAAATAATTTGTGGTTAGATACAATTTGCATCAAACCATTTGTAACAATTACAAAGTTGATCGAACATATAAATGGTGTTATCAGAATAAGATACTAAACCTTATCCATATACAAACACTTTAGGTTATTACTTAAATATGATCCTCTGATCCTCCTTTATACCAATCACATACATAAGATTACATAACAATTTGTAACTTCTAAATATTATACGGTAAATACAAAATACAATAATCAAAAAAATTAAATAAACAATTGGGAGACCTTGGACATAAACTCCAACGACCATCACAAGTCAGGAGTTCATAAATTCAATCTAGATTAAGATCAAGTCAAATATAATCCTCTAATAAAATATTAATTAAAGAATTTATAAATAGAAATTAAATATTTCATGATCCAATCGTACACAAACTTATTGTATAGGATGTCCACACTAACATGTTTCCACGTAACAATTTGGACTAAATCATTTGTAACAATTACAAAATGGGTCGTCTTAATACTATTAACTGGATAATGCACCAAACTTTATCTATATATCCTAAACCCTTTAGATTATTACTTCAACAAAATTCTTCTAAAATTATACTAATAACCTTCGATTTTTCATAGATAATATTAAATTACAAATAAAATAATCAAAATTTTATTAAAAATTAAATTATCAATTTGAAGCTATTGAGCATACATCCCAACAATTTTGAATGCATGGAACAATATCAGAGGAATTAGATTGCATTACGTGAGCTTAGGTAGTGAACAACTTACGAAACTTAGGAACATCTGTTGGAACACCTACGAATTAGGTTGGATGGAATTATAATCACACATAACTAGTGGCCATATCATTAATTTGTCATGATATTTATTTAAATTATGTGATGCATGTACTTCCATATTTGCTTGATTATGATTAATATGTTGATACTTACTACAATAAGTTGTTCGAGACACCATGATATAACATGTTAAATAAGCACGATTGAAATAAGAATATCTATGTAGTTTCTTAAGAAATTGATGTCATGATAATTATGGAAATATTAATGTGCATTATCTCATTGAACCACAACAGTAAATGCGAGACTTAATACATGTTGTATGCCTATATGATCATGAATTACTTCTCCAATATGTTATATATAGCGTACACCCCAAAATTATTCACGCGTTTCTTTATTTTTCATCGATTTTTGATAGCCGTGAGTATGCACTAGCTCATAATCAAGCCTAGAGGGTACGTTAACCTCACTTAATAAGTGCATGTACATGTATGTGATCTATGTGTAGAAAAAGACTACATTCGACGAAAATAAAACCCTAAAACCCAAAAAATAGTTATTAGCTTCTTTTTCGAGTCTTGGAGCTAAAGATGCATGGTGGGTTGACCTATAGTGCAACATGTTAGATATATTGGGTCATATGGTTGGTATTTCCCCATTCTCTTCCCCTCGAGGTATCCTCTCTTTCACTCAAGACGGATTGATTTGATTATAAAAAATTTGGAGCTTAGAGTGGAATTAGGGTACACTTTTGGGCGTCGTTAAAAACTCATTTTTGATGTTAGTTTTCGGTTTTTATAATGAGTTTTCATATTGTAACGGTCATATGTTTAAGAGGAAAAGTTGGGTGATTACAATACCTAGAATCCGAGTATAACTCAATTGATTGATACATATATTTCGATAAAAAAGATATATGCTTAAATTGGGAGTGCCATTTGAGAATTGCACTCGATTAAAACAAAGAAGGAAGAGAATAATTGTTGGTAATAACGTTACAGATTCAAAAACACTGAACTAAAAACAAAATTCCTAAAATATTGTCATTCCTTATAAAAAATTCCTAACTCTCCAGGGCCCATGAAGGAGTTAGTGAGTTCTAAATCGTCGTGATTGCTAGTTCTTGAGATGGCAGAGATGAAGTGGACGGTGCAGATTCATTCTGGTGGATGTTCATCGCCTGAAGGGCAGGAGGGCTGATGACTGTCATTTGCATGGCAACGTGATCAGAAAGATGGTTCCTCATTTCTCTATGCTCTTGACATAGCGCACACCAATGCATGCAGCAATGCACCAGACATGGATCGCATGGAGAGTTCTAAGAAGGTACACCAAATATTAGGGCTTACTAAAAACCTAACCATAATTTTGATAAATAACATCAAAATACCAACCCAAATAAATAATTTCAATCAATAGGTAGGTTCATTTTTAGAAGTGTCTTCTTTTGGGGCTCAATGAGAAACGATGTGGGATCTCACAATCCACTCCGATTCGAGGCTCAGTGAGAACCAATGTGGTAAGAACCGATGTGGGATCTCACAATCCACCCTAATTCATTTTTAGAAGTGTAACCTATCCTTATTCCGATCTGGCCCAATATGAAATGAACTTATAATCATAGAATGGACTCGAACATGATCATCAGATTATAATTCATTTGTAGAAGTGTAACTCGACCTATTCTAATCTTGATATAAGTTCATGGAATCAACTCGATCATGAGATTATAGATTATAAGTTCATAACCTAACCCTAGCTCGTTCCCATTTTGGGCGAAACAGAAGTGTTCTCTTTCAACCTAACCCTAGCTCGTTCCCATTTTGGGCACGAAACAGACTTTCAACCATTTCCTTCTCCAATTGATTCGGGACCCCAATCCATGTGTCTAGCTCTGATACAATTTGTAACAACCCAAGTCCATCGTTAGCCAATATTGTCTCTTTGGGTTTTCCTTTTCACGCTTCCCCTCAAGATTTATAAAACGCGTAGAGAAGTTTCCACACACTCGTAAGGAATGTTTCGTTCTCCTCCCTAATCGATGTGGGATCTCATCGTTATTGGACACAAAATTGTTTTATTACAATAGATCGAGAAAGAATAATGAGAGAAATAAAAGGTTGTGTGTGTGACCTTAAGATGATATTTCTTCTGCAAGGACTGGCGAAACAAACCAGTATAGATACCACACATCCACCAAGCAAACAGGAGGCTTTCAGATATCAAAAAAGAAGTTTGGGGATCAATGCCATGTATAAGTGCCGTTGCAGCCGCCACTGCCATTCCTCCTTCCACACACATTGCATGGCAAACACATGCATTTTGCCACGGTATCTCTTCTTTCAGTGTCTCTACATTTTCCCCAAACAATACACATGGGCACAACATCCCTCTCCAGCCTGCACCAGATCAAAACCAAACATGACTCTTGCGTAGCATGATATTGTCCACTTTGAACATAAGCTCCAAATGGTAGCCAACCAACGTGAGACTACCTCTCAACAATTTTAATAAAATAGTAGCTAAGAGTCTTACAACTCTGGGTATCTTGAAGACAACCACAAATGCCAGTGGTCCAATCTTCATCGGCTGGTGGCTGATAGCTTTCCGGTAGCGGCTGCCCACACTCCTCACATCTATGAACAATCAACTGTTTGTTGCAAGCCATTGTATGTCAATATTCAACACACAACATCAATTGTTGATATATAGTAGAAGAAAAAAAAAAAGAAAAGGTGACCTGAGGCACTTGAATAGGCTGATTCAGCTCTCCAGGGGTGATATCCTCCAATGGCGCCTGATCTTTTGTCAATCTCACATACCTTGATTGCATATTACCGTCACCCATCTTTCTCCAAAATCAAAACAAACACTGTGCCAAATCAAAATCTTCAACCAATTTTTGTAACCCTATTATTATTTTGCTAATATTTTCATCCTATGAGGGTAATGTGTGGATTAACACATCAAAATTGGCGTAGAGAACCCCCTTTGTGGAGGTGTATAAGTCATTGGTTTTGTGAAGTATAAGAAACTCCCAGGGTTTTGTTGGAAGTGCAGAAGATTTTAGGGTTTTTATTACAATTTTGTAGAGAAAAGGGTGAGTTTTAAGAGCTAAGAATTGTTTAATGGGGATGGAAACTAATGCTTTCTTAAATCTAAGGCATGAACACCATGCTAAATATAGACTCTGGAATAAGAGAAATTTTGGAACATTAAACCATTGTTCCCTAATTTTAGATATTGACTATGCTAAGGGATTTGATGATTGGCCATGAGAGGCTTTCGGAATTCCAAAAAAAGCTTTGGGAAAAATTTTGAGAGGTTGAAGAAGGGAGCCAAGGGACAGGATAGGACTACACAAATGTAACAAATGCTGAGTAATTTGTAAGGTAAAAATATACACCAAATTTAAAAAGGATTATATTGGTTCAAGGGTATGATTTTGGATGCCCGTGTCCAAGTGTTGCATGTCATAGTCAAGTTGGGTCTATAATGCCGTCAATAGAGATGCATGTCATAGTCAAGTTGGGTTTGTAATGCCGTCAATAGAGAAGTGGGTTGGCTGGTCTCCAATAGTATCATGTATAGGTGGTTTTGCGACGGGTTGACTTTCAACAAGACTGCATTTCTGTCGAACATTTTGAGAAACGAACCTACTAACTTCGCTCTACTGTCTTCTTCTGTCATTTAACCAAGATTGATAATATTAACTACATTAGTAGATATTGATCGTTGTTATTGGATTGGAATATGATGGATCTTTTAAATTGGATTAGTACGAATGATCTGTCACCAAACTTTTCCTGAAACTCATATGGTTGCTCACTCTGTTATTCAGTACTACATATTAGTCTCCACTTGATCTTCTTTGTTTTCTTGGGAGGTTTGTCATAGCCTACTCTTCCATGAATGTTAACAGGTTGAGCATCTTCTTGGGCAACATCAGTGTAGGCTCTTGGTCATGTGTGAATGTGATATGTGAATGTGATGTTTGCCTCTTCATGCACGTGTTCCTACACTCCGCCACATAGTTTAGTATTTTTACGAGAGTAATAGTTGATCATACTCTTGTCCTTTTTGCAGGTTGACATCATAATGGGTTTATGAGATATTATTACGACCTCTTCTATTGCTAGGTATGAAGCCACAACCATAGCAATGCCCACGACCTTTGCTTTCCATGTTGTAGCGACTGCATCCCTTTCCACTATTCATCGTCATTGCATTGCCTCTAATGACCTTAATTTTTTAAATAATTAGGAGACTACCATGTGTCAAGATGAACTCTAAGTAAATCCGTGATTTTTAAGCAATGAGGAGTTACCTCATGATAAACTTTAGGTTAGTCCTTGGTTTTTAAGCAATTGGAGGTTATCCTAACTCAAGATGAGCTCAAAGATAGCGTTGGATTTCTAAGCCATTATGATTGTATCTCATGTTAAGCTTTAGGATAGTCCTTGGTTTTAAAGCAATTACGAGACTACACTAACCTAAGTGGAGCTCAAAGTTAGCAATTGATTTTTAAGCAATCAGGTTGTTATCTCATGATAAGCTTTAAGCTAGTTCGAAATTTTTAAGTAATTAGGATGCTTCCCTAAATTAAGATGAAGTCTAGATGAGCCCTTAATTTTTAAGTAATCAAGAGGTCATCTCAAGAACATGTGCGAAGTAAGCTTAGGACACACCTATACCCTAAAGTACCCTAGCCTAAGAATGCCAAGATATAAAGAATGCTAAGAACAAATAACCAACATTATAAGACTAAGAAATCAAAGGAATCCATAAACCTCCCATGGTACAATATGTTCATGACTCAGACTGCATCACTTGCAATGTAAGAAACCTTATATGTTAGTTCCAGACTATGCCACTTCGAAAGTATGAAACATTGGACGTAGATATTCGGACTATGGCGCTTGAAATGTATGAAGCCTTGGGCATACCGCTTAGAATGTAAGAAGTCTTGGTTGTATGTTTCAAACTGTATAGTAGAGAACACATGAAGTCTTTGATGTAAGTTAAGACTATGTCGTGTGAAACACACGAAGCCTTTGGCATAGGTTGTCAGGTTTATGTTTAATATCATAAATCTTAGGGAGAGTGTCTTAGGAACAAAACGAGAAACAAGAACAAGAACTAAGGGCAAGAACCAAGAACAATAACTAAGAACCAATAATAAGGATTAAGACATGAATCAAGATCCAAGTTCTCAAAACTAAAAATCTAAAGTACCCTAGCCTAAGAATGCCAAGATCTTTGGGGAAAGATCGTGACAAGAACCCATAACTCAAGAACAGAACCTAAGGGCCTAAGCTTTCAAGTAAAAAAGAAGAACATGACAAGAAAGAGGGTGGTACCTTAGCACACTTAAGAACACGATTAAGAGACTACAAGTAGGCTACTCAGTGACTCTTTGTAGTCACTCAGATTCTCTCATATTTTTTAGGTGACAAGAAGGAGTTAGTTGAAGATAGACACAGATCTAGAGCAGGTGTCATACAAAGTTATACCGTTTTCAATTGTTTCAATATTTTAATTATTTTGTTTACCGTGTCCAATGTATTCAAACTTTAATTTGAATTTAGAATGTAGTTATGTTTTTGTTTTAAAACGTGAAAATTTTGATTCACGAAAAGATATGAATCCAACCCTTACGTCTTCCTTGCAACACAATCTCGAGGTTCCATGAAGAAATGGAGGGGAGAAAGTCATGGTAGAGAGTTGGAGAAACCGAGTATTAGGGCAAGGAACACACGTCCGTGAACTTCTTCCCCTATTTTGGGTAAGAAGAAGATGACGTGACGGATTCAATTGAACCGACTGCCAACACAAACCTAACTGAACCGTGGTTTTTTTAAACTTAAACCCAATCAAACCGATTCCAAAGAAACTAATGATATCAAAATAATATAGTTTATTTATAAAAAAAAAAAAAAAAAAATTGAACTCTAGATAATTTATTGCATTGCTTCGTTAGAAATAAAAATCTTAAATTATGCAAATATACATAATAATTATTAAGCATGTGTGTGTCACGTGAAATGAAAAAAAAAAAAAAAAAAAAAAAAAAAAAAAAAAAAAAAAAAAAAAAACCATTTTTTGCTTCAAGCGGAGAGATAAATGGACCAATGAAATAACTCCCCAACTGCTATACGTTGACTAGCTGTACAAACAGCGCGTGGATACCACGTGGCATTACCTTAAAGCTTGGTTTTCCTGTAACGTGTTCCTTCTGCCACCACATGTCATTTGGATATTTTAGGCAATATTGATTTCCACGTGTTTGACACGTGTACCTCACATTATAATATAATCTTTTTTTTTCCTTTTAATAAATATCTTTTCCTAGTCACACCCACACAAATACTAAAACTATTTAGATCTGTAACAATAACGGTACACACAAAATATCTTCTCATGCGAAGAGTTTAAATATGAAATTAAAACCCCATAAACTTCACCATAATATAAAATACCTATTATATAATACATATAAATACTTTCATATATTTTATTATTTTTAGTTCAATAACATGAAAAAGTATATGAAAAATTGATATTAATTTCTTGGTAAAGGTCCCAAAAAAAAAAAAGGTAGAATTTATATAGACAATAAAACGAAGATAGAAGATAAGAATGTCAGGTTATCCAAACATGGAGGAAAACTTTTGAGGGGACCTTTAGTAATCTTAGATGTGTCATATGTTCACTAGCTCTGGTCGGAGGCTAACGATTATCTCCATAATTAATACTCGTCTTTTTTAACATGTTTTATTCTCGAGTGGAAAATATATATATATATATATATATATGACAAATAAGTCCATCAACTCACCATCTAAAACACACTCCACTCCATTTCAAATCCCATTAATATTTTCTCCAAACATTATTATTATTATTATTATTTATTATTATTATTATTAGAATTCGAATTTCAAGCATTGAAACCGACCACCGTTTTCTCTCTCTCTCTCTCTCTGATTTTCTCCAACACCGAAACACAACGCACAAAATGAGTCAGTGTGTTCCTAATTGGGACCTATCCGCCTCCGCCGCTCCTCCCTCATTCCACGCCTCCTCCGCCCCACACGACGTCGTTCCAACGTACGCTCTTTTTCTCTCTCTGTTATTTTTTAATGATTTTTTTTATTTATTTTTTTTTTTTGGATTTTGGTTTTTTTTTTTTTTTTATATTTTTTAATTTTTATTTTTTATTTTTGTAGGTTTGAGTATGAAGTAGCGGAGCTGACATGGGAAAATGGGCAATTGGCTATGCATGGGTTGGGGTTGCCGAGGGTAACCGGGAAGATTCAGTACGGCGGCGGCGGAGGAGGAGGAGGAGGAGGAGGAGGAGGAGGAGGAGGAGGAGGAGGAGGAGGTGGTGGTGGTGGTTCTAAGAATACGTGGGATAATAAACCGGCACGTGCGAGTGGCACGCTTGAGTCATTAGTGAACCAAGGAACTTGCCATGGTGAGATTATTGGTTTTAACGGCCGTTGTGGTGACGACGGCACCGATTTAGTGCCGTGGTTTTCCGACCACCACCGACAGACACCTCAAACGCCGGCCGCTATGGACGCGATGGTGCCGTGTGAAGCCGGGAAGGCGCCGGCGGAGTCGAGTGATATGCGCGTGGCGACGCGTGTGGAGAACGAGAAAGGTAGGATGATTCACGGGAAAGAAGGGAGAGTGATGGCGCGTATGGTCCACTCGAGCACGGAATGGAGCGGGTGTCGGAATCAGATGAAGGTGAGTGGAAACGCCGCCAAGTTCGGCGGGGAAAGTGGTAAGAAAGTGACGTCGGACACTCCCGATAGAGATTTTTCCGTCGTTAGGGGAGGCGGCGGAGGGTTGACCTTCACTACCGCCACGTCACAAGAATCGATGGATGATACGAGATCCGGCAAAATATGCATTAAAACCACCACCGCCGCCATTGACGACCGTGACTCCGTCTGCCATAGCACACATCAGGCAATATTTATTCTTTTTCGTAACAAATTAAAATTTAAAAGGGAAATTATGTTGTTTTTTTTTAGTATCAAATTTGGTGTCACGAATCACAACTCTCCACAATGGTACGATACTACGATATTTGTCCACTCTGAGCATAAGCTCTCGTGCCTTTGGGCTCCCAAAAGGCCTCGTACTAATAGAGATAGTACTGTTCACTTATAAACCCATGATGATTTCCTAAATTAGCCAACGCGGGATTCACTCCCACTAATCCTCAACATTTGGTACAATTGTGTTCAGGTGGAAGAACAAGACAGACATAAAGAGAATCCAAAATCATCGGTTTCTACTAAAAGGAGTCGAGCTGCTGCAATCCATAATCAATCCGAACGGGTAATTTTTTTATTTTTTTTATTTTTTTTTAATGGTAAATCTTTTTATTTATTTTACTTCAATTTTGTAGAAAAGGAGAGATAAGATTAACCAAAGGATGAAGACACTGCAAAAGCTGGTTCCAAATTCAAATAAGGTACACTTTTTACGATAATGATCAGAATATCACACAATTGTGGAGAGTCGTGATTTCTAACATGCTATTAGAGTCATACCTTTCACTTAATTATGTCAATAGAATTTTCAAATGTCGAACAAATAGAAAGGTGTAGTCAAAAGTGACTCAAGTGTTGAACAAATTGTGTACTTTATTTTTTGTTCGAGGACTCCAAAGAATGAGTCGAGTTTCCATTAAGGGGAGATGGGTGATTCCTAACACGACCATATTGTTTGACGAACACGACTCTCTACAATAGTACGATATTGCCCATTAAGGGGAGAGAGTATGTTTTTTTTTTTTTTTTTTATTATATAAACCCATGATCATTTCCTAAATTAGCGGATATTGGACTTTCATCATCCAACACATATTAGTTAATTATTATTAGACGGACAAAGCGTCGATGCTGGACGAAGTGATCGAATATTTGAAGCAATTACAAGCTCAAGTACAGATGATGAGCAGAATGAATATGCCAATGATGGTGCCGATGGCACTGCATCAGCAGCTCCCATTGGCATCGTTAATGAATATGCCAATGATGGGGATGGCGGGTATGGGAATGGGTCTAGGAATGGATCATTTGAACATGATTGCCAATCGCCCCGCCCTCGCCGCTGGGATGTCTCCGCTCCTTCACCCCACTGCCTTCATGCCCACCGCTGCATGGGACGGAGGCACCGCCGATCACATCCAACCTCTTCCGACCGACCCCCTATCCACATTCCTTGCATGTCAATCACAGGTCAATATTGAATTTAATATGATTCATTACTATTAATGCATCATTTAATACACTTTTTGTGTGTGTTTTCTTTGCAGCCGATGGCAATGGAAGCATATAACAGAATTGCTATGATGTTTCAACAACACCCCTCCATGGCGGGCGGCTCCAAGAATTAATTCATTCATCTTCTATTATTATTATTTTTTTTTTTTTTAAAGGTGGTGTGTGTTTAATCAATGTTATCAAAAAAATAAGAAAAAGGGTAAATGTAACAGTACAAAATGAATATTACTGTTGAGTTTAGAGTTTATTTTGTAGATATTGAATTGCTTTTTTGTAAACTATCATTTTTAAATAAAAAAAATTAGACTGTAGGTGAGATGGTACATCTTAAATTGAAAACTTCTCACTAGAAAACGTGAATAAGAATGGTCAACTCATTGACAGTCAATGCTGGCAATTTTGACATGACCGAGTAAAAGAAAAGGAAGGAAAGCTGGGGAACGATTATAAAACTTTTCATCCACTTACCTTTCTTATTAATAATTTTGTTTTTGACTTTCTGTTTTTAGACATTAAGATTCTATTCTAAACTAATAATCGAAGAAGAGAATTGAAAAGGTATAAACAATAATAATAATAATTGTTATAAATAGGAAGAAGGAAACAATGTGTGTCAGCTCCTCAACAGTGTTGTGTGTGGCAAAAGAACAAACATGTAACGTGGATGTGTTTGCCATACAAAACAATGAGGCTTTAAATGATTGGATGTGTACATCTCAACTTGGTTTTAGCTTTCACCACAAAATCCTCTTTTTTTTTTTTTTTTTTTCTTCACCCTCTCACTCTCACCCTCACACTCCCTCTCACTATCACGTGAATAATTGAATTGTTGAGAATTGTTGAAGGTTATTGGGAGCGAGTCCTAGATTAATTAATTCAGTAGAAGATTATAGATTTATAAATGAGAAATACTATCTCCACTGGTATGAGGTCTTTTGGGGAAGTCCAAAGCAAAGACATGAAAGTTCATGCTCAAAATGGACAATATCATATCATTGTGGAGAGTCGTGTTCATCTAACATGGTATCAAAGTCATGCCCTATACTTAGCCATGACAAAAGAATCCTCAAATATCGAACAAAGATTGTGAGCCTTGAAGGCATGTCAAAAAGTGACTTAAGTGTCGAACAAAGAGTGTACTTTGTTCGAGGACTCCAGAGAAAGAAGTCGAGCCTCGATTAAGGGGAGGTTGTTCGAGAGCTCCATAAGACTCTGAAAAGGCTTATAGTGTACTATGTTCGAAGGGAGGATTGTTGGGAGTGAGTAAGCCATTTTATATCCGTGAGGCGCCTGAAGTTGGTTTGGCAGGTTGTGGGGCGTGAGGCACGCTTCTTCCGACCATTTCTTGAGAATTTCGACGATTGAATTATTTTTTTTTAATTTTTGGCCCACATTATATAATAAAATTTGAACTTGAAGCAAATGTTTATTTTATGATACAACCACTATATATATATATATTTTACCATTAGGAGACAAAGAAAGTGGATCTTATTTGAGCACACAAAGATTGAATAATTGGCCTGAATCCACACAAAAGTGGAAAGGACCAAAACATGTGGTTATTTAAATGTCCAAGTGTTTACTTCCCAATCCAATCATTCACACAAAACTCCCTTATCTTCAATGTCTAAATCAATACAATCATAGGTTCCATACACAGCTGGTTTTTGTACCACTACTCAACAACCCAACAAGCTTTCTTTTCACTCCCACCAAATCACCATTGCAGCCACTCACTTACCTTTTCTTTACATGTTCGCTCTATCTATTCTATTATCACTTTTAACTTTTTCTTCCCTTTTTGACGTATATCATTTATGATAGTTGAGAATCAAATTCATCTTTTCTTCTCTTCGATGGAAAAGAGAGTTGAGTTGAGTGGAGGAAGATGATTTTTTAAAAGCTTAAGATGATACGAGGGTGCGTACGTGTATGTCGCGACTTGTTCAAGACTCAAAAACATGAAAAGACACGGTAAAAAAGACGGTAAAGTTTTTCACATTTCAAATAAACACAAATATATTTTATTTACAAATTTAAAGTGATGTTTGAATACATTGGGCGTGGTAAATGAAACAACTTGTAATATTAAACAGTTAAAAAAAATACAATATGGCTATGTATGATCGCCCAATGATCATAGTGACCATCAAATCTCGGGATAGCAGGTTGAACGAAGTTTTCAACTTGTCTTTCTGCTGCCATTCTTGATGATGCAAGATTGCTCTGATACCAATTATTGGTGACAGCAGAGAAATTTGGTAAAATTCTTGGGAGGAGAGAACTTTGTATTACTATAGAGGAATGCTTAATTGATTTTCTACTCTTCCACCAATGCCAAGATATATATATTATAGGTAATTTGGGACCTTCCCTAATACCATTCATTATCCTAAAGTCATGCACCTAATTAATTATGAACTAAAGAACCTACATGTATCTATTCATACATGTTCTTATACATGTATCTACAAGTGATCTTTCAATACATGTATCTATTGATACGACCCAACAAACAGATGGATGGAGCAATGTTAAAACAGATGGATGGAGCAATGTTAAAATTGGAGGATTGAAGAATAGCTGAGGAAATTTAGTATATCTCATCTCATTCTATATTGTTTGTATCATGGAATCAGGTTTGAAAGGGCAGCTTCACGATTTAGGACTCAGGTGAGTGCTCCATTTGACTTGTTTTTCTTAGTTACATTCTCTCTTTCAAGGGAATTGATTGAATAGAGAAGTACATCTAGCATTTGGTATGATTTATTGGATGAGTCATGGGAGATCATAATGTTTACACTTATTGTATATTTATTGCAGGTTTCTAACCTTGCTTCTGAGGCAAAGAAGGCTCATGAACTTGGCCACTTTGGTTACCTAGGAAGATGATGCATGATCAATAAGTGAGTTCCTCATGTGCCCACCTCGATTGTAGAGACCCAAGCTAGACTACGTAAAATAATTAGATTGTTTTTCAAATGATTTTAAGGTAATGTATATTTGCGTATGCGTAGCTCAGTTGGGTCAAATGTAATATTGTCTACCGAAGTTTAGGAATATACATTTAGATATTTTACCACGAAAGATATCTATTTTTACTTGTTTTAGGAATAGAGATATACTTACCAAAATGATTTAAGTATTTTAGGAATAAATGATTAGATATTATAAAAATAAATTGTCTAGATTCTACTGTACATACACTTCACTTAGGTTTTCATTCCAAGAAATCTTAAGTAAAGCAAATTGTAGTCCTATAGTGTATCTTGTAATCTATTCTCGATTGGTGGTAATAAAGAGTGCGAAGTGTTTCCTACAAAAAAAAATTGTGTTCAACAATTTGGTATTAGAGAGGAGTCGGTATAGCTTGTCTGATCTTTTGGAATTCTTAATATGCTTTGTGGATGCTATTCTGTTTGATTTTCCACATCAAAAACGATTTCTTGAGATTACTAGTGTGTGTGAGTTTCTTTGTGTTGGTCTATGATGTTAGGATCGATACCAGTTGTTAGGATCGCACAACAACGCACACGCTCGATCTAGATGAACACAAAGAGAAGGATAGAGAGAAGTTGCAAGGAGAACTCTGGCTAAAAGGATTTTTTATTGATGACTTCAGGCATGTACAACAAGAGAGTACAGAGAATAGAAAAGTACCTTTAAGAGCTTTACTGGACGGGATATATATATGGTTCAGTCTACTAAATATAGCTTTACCAGATTTAACCATTTACTATATATAGCTATGTACCATATATAGCTTTACCGGATATAGCCATTGACCAAGCTATAAATACAGGGAGCAGACTCCATAACTCAACAATTCTCCCACTTGGAGACTGATCCTACACCATACCAATTAGGGCTTTGCATAGCTTTAATTTTCCAACATCAACACATTTTGTCAACATGTTTGCTGGATTCTTTGCACCCTCTATCTTCTCAAAACACATCACCATCTTCAACCAACTTCCGAGTGAAATGGTATCGCCTTCTGTATTTTGAATGATAGATTGGGTTCCTCGCCAACAGCATGAGTCTCAGGAGTTTCTTGAGTATCTGCTACATCACTCTGTGAATCTTTGAGCAACTCAACATCAACTCCCACTTGCTTCACCTCTGGTGTTTCAGCAAGGGTCTCAGGAGTTTCATGAGTATCCGCTACAACATCACTCTGTGAATCTTTGAGCAACTCAACATCAACTCCCACTTGCTCCACCTCTGGTTTCTCAGCAAGAGTCTCAGGAGTTTCATGAGTATCCGCTACAACATCACTCTGTGAATCTTTGAGCAACTCAACCTCAACTCCCACTTGCTCCACCTCTGGTTTCTCAGCAAGAGTCTTCCAGCCCATGCAACCTTCTCTGGAGTTTCAGCGACGCTTTCGGCCGACGCAACCTCCTCTGGAGCTTCTGCGACGCTTCCGGACGACGCAACTCCCTCTGGAGCTTCAGCGACGCTTCCGGACGACGCAACCCCCTCTGGAGCTTCAGCGACGCTTCCGGACGACGCAACTCCCTCTGGAGCTTCAGCGACGCTTCCGGACGACGCAACTCCCTCTGGAGCTTCAGCGACGCTTCCGGACGACGCAACTCCCTCTGGAGCTTCAGCGACGCTTCCGGACGACGCAACTCCCTCTGGAGCTTCAGCGACGCTTCCGGACGACGCAACCCCCTCTGGAGCTTCAGCGACGCTTCCGGACGACGCAACTCCCTCTGGAGCTTCAGCGACGCTTCCGGACGACGCAACTCCCTCTGGAGCTTCAGCGACGCTTCCGGACGACGCAACTCCCTCTGGAGCTTCAGCGACGCTTCCGGACGACGCAACTCTCTCTGGAGCTTCAGCGACGCTTCCGGACGACGCAAATCCCTCTGGAGCTTCAGCGACGCTTCCGGACGACGCAACCCCCTCTGGAGCTTCAGCGACGCTTCCGGACGACGCAACTCCCTCTGGAGCTTCAGCGACGCGCTTCAGCGACGCAACTCCCTCTGGAGCTTCAGCGACGCTTCCAGACGATGCAACTCCCTCTGGAGCTTCAGCGACGCTTCCGGACGACGCAACCTCCTCTAGAGTTTCAGCGACGCTTCCGTTTGAGGTATCCCCCTCCGGGGCTTCAGCAATGCTTCCGGCCGACGGAGCCCCCTCTGGGGTTTCAGCAATGCTAACGATCGAGGGAGCGCCCTCTGGTACTTTTCTTCAATTCTCTAATAGTCTTTGTGAAGCTAACTCGTTTCTGTTTGCTCGTAACGAAGTTCTCACAAGGACTCATAACAATCTCTGCATCAAATACACCTTGTTCATAGCCAACAGTTTTCCGTACATATTTGACAGCGTCTTCAACAGACCTGACGTTGTCTTCTCCTTGATAATGTTGAACGCCACGTTCCTGGATAGCGTCAACCGGATCAGCTCCAAGGCTTGTCGATCCTTGAGCTTCCACTGTTCCGTGGTCATGGTATCCGGCTTCACCCCCAACAGAGGTTCGTGAAGATCTTTCTGGTACAGATAATCTTCAATCTGCATTTTCCACAAACCAAAATCGGATCCATCGAACTTCTCAATAACAATCTTTGAACTTTCCATCTTCACAGATCGTGGTGAATTTCACCTAGCTCTGACTTCCGCTTGGCTCCTGGCTCTGACTTCCGCCTGGCTCTGACTTCAGCCTGGTGAGTTTCGCCTGGCTCTGATACCAGTTGTTAGGATCGATACCAGTTGTTAGGATCGCACAACAACGCACACGCTCGATCTAGATGAACACAAAGAGAAGGATAGAGAGAAGTTGCAAGGAGAACTCTGGCTAAAAGGATTTTTTATTGATGACTTCAGGCATGTACAACAAGAGAGTACAGAGAATAGAAAAGTACCTTTAAGAGCTTTACTGGACGGGATATATATATGGTTCAGTCTACTAAATATAGCTTTACCAGATTTAACCATTTACTATATATAGCTATGTACCATATATAGCTTTACCGGATATAGCCATTGACCAAGCTATAAATACAGGGAGCAGACTCCATAACTCAACATATGACTCTACAAGTTTTATTTCGAAAAAACTCGTTTGGTATAATTGAGTAATAGCCAACACGATGGTTGTTTTCCAAATTGTTGGAGGAAAAAGAAACTTAACTACAACTACAACACATGGGCAACATGCTTGATGTCCTAGTTATAAGGATAGGACTTTTTGGAGTTTGTTGGCAGGAGTGAAACTACGCCGCCAGAGGAGGATCATAGTGGTGTTTGGTACAAATGGAGAATCAAAGCACGCAAAGCAATGTTGTCTTAAAAACCACAATCGAAAAAGAAATGTTAGAACACATTTGGGATGATAAGACACTGAAAGAACCATGAGACACGTTCATGATGTTGTTCTCAAAGAAGAGTGATATGAGGTTACAACTTTTAGAGAATAAGCTGTTATCAATCTCACAATGCGAAATGATGATTGTTCAATACTTCCATAAGGCCAAGTCGATTTGTTGGGAGACTGCTGAACTAGATTCGAAGTCTGTCATTGAAGAAGCTCGAATAAAAAGGATCATTATCCATGGAATGCAACTAGAATATAGAAGTTTTGTTATTGTTGTACAAGAATAGTCTGCTCAACCTTCACTTGTAGAACTTGAAAATTTGCTAGCTAGCCAGAAAGCCATGACTAAGCAAATGAGAGGCATCACGTTAAAGGGTGAAGAAGATGCACTCTACACAAGTGAAAGAAAAGAGATTACAAGATGTATGAAGAAGCATCACAAAATATGGCTTGGTACAAAACAATGGAGGAAAAATTTATAGTTTTGGAGCAAAATCAAACCTGGGAAGTAGTCCCAAGACTAGGCGATGTGAAATCCATCTCTTGTAAGAGGGTTTACAAAATAAAATGTCCCTTGCATAGATTAATCGAGAGATACAAGGTTCAACCTGTAGCTTGAGGGTTCTCTCAATAATATGAACTAGACTATGATGAAACGTTTAGTCCAGTGGCGAATATCAATATCGTACATATCCCACCAGCACTTGCGGTAAGTAAAGATTGAAAATTATGATAGATAGATATGAAGAATGTTTTTTTTGCATAGAGAATTAGATAGGGAGATCTACATGGATCAACCAAAGGGATTTGAAAATGGAGTTGTAGTCATTAGTGGATACATGCAAAGTTTGAAGAAGCCTCATTTGGATATGGCTCGACAGATCTTGGGATATGTCAAAAGTACAATCGACTATGGTCTTTTGTACAAAAGAAGCGGAGAATGCAAGTTAGTTGAATACTGTGATGCAGACTATGCAAGATATCACGCTACTCAAAGATTAAGCACTTGACATGTGTTCAAGTTCGGTTCGAGAACAATTTCTGGATGTAGCTAAAGACAACAATTTGTATCATCGTCAACTGTAGAAGGGGGGTACGAAGCAACGACTGGAGCAGCTTAAGAAAGAAGATGGATGAAACTCTTATCGAAAATTTGCACTAGAAAGTTGACTATCCAATACCACTTTATTTGAGACAATAAATATGCAACTCGCCTAGTAGAAAATTCGAGATTTTATGCTACAACAAAGCATGTGAAGGTGCATTATCATTTTACTAGAGAGAAAGTGTTGAAAGAAGAATATGGATGACCAAGTGGCAAAATTATCGACAAGAGAATTGAATATTGACAAATATGAGGGCTTTTCCTGTCAACTCAACGTAGTGCAGTGAAGACTAATGCTGAAAAGGCGTGTTAAAATATCATCACTGCTACCTGAGTCGATTCCTTTTGAACTTACGTAAAGGAAATATATTAGAGATACTGAGATTATAACTAAAAGATGAAAATGAATGGTCAAATTCCTTACAGAAACGTCAGCTTCAAACAAAGTAATGAGATATAGCAGTTTAAACCATGATAACGAATAATGAAGCATCAAGGTATTGCTTTGGTCTCTCAAATAATGAGAGACATCAAAATGAAAACTCGCGACAATTACCGTTAGTTATGAAGCTTCCTCCATAAGGTACGAAGTGGTGGCCCATGTTAAAATATATCATCATGGGTCCAATAGTAACTAAACCCAATAACTCCGAATAGGAACTAAACCCAATAATTACATCAGTCCACTGTCTATTTATTTTTAAAAAAATAATTTAGGTATTTTAGAATAAAAATACTTAGATATTTTAGTAAAAAAAATTATATATTGAGCCTGCCCCGGAACCGTAAGAGTAAACACCCAATTCCTTATTCATTCTGGTTCACCTATGCTGTGCTCAGCCTGTAATGGAATACAATCATTCAGTTTAAAGTACTTTGACTTGACAGATTCATCCAATGTGAGAGAGATTCGATTCATCATTCGACGATGTCGAGACCGTATCAGACAGAGCAATCTGGAAAATGAAAGAGAGAAGATTGCGTTCAATATTGCGTTTGACCTGATAGTTTCACTTCTGAAGCCCAAATAGTTCGATTCGGAGTCAGGACACTAAGATTTAAGGTCATTCGGACCACAACCGTCACCCTCCATTCTGCCTTCACAAAAAGGAAATGAAATCCACTTCTAATTCATATACTCTTTATTTCGGCCAGTGGAGCAGCCGCGAGACGAAGTTCCTTACCTTAGCTGGATCTCACCCGACTGTACCTTACATGTGCTCTAGAGGCCCAACTATTTTGATTCTTGAACTGCTCTACCGAGTTTACAGATAGGTTCCGCCGGAGCTCAGCCAGCCACTTTGAAACATTTGATAAATCTCGCTAAAATCGTTTTCGCTCAAAACTCGGGAGGTTCCGGAGGAGGAACCTTATAAAGATCGTATTGATTCTTATCAAATAAAGACAGGATTAACGCCTCTACTATACATACCTATCCACCCTACCTAGATTTTCATTTCAAAATAAATTCAAAGTATAGAGTGCAGTAGCTTCTACAAAGTGTCTTGTTATCTCTTTTTTATTGGTGTTACTAAAGACTGCAAGTGTTTCTCACAAAGCGTTGTTTTCAACAATTTGGTATCAGAGTAGGGGTTAGTGTAGGTTATCTGATCTTTTGGAATTCTTAGTATCCTCTATAGTTGCATCTCTGTATGATCTTCTACATCAGAAATGATTTCTTGAGTTTATAGTAGTCTATGACTCGGCAAGTTTTATGTCGAAAATACTTGTTTGGTATCATTGAGGTACTGCCAACACGATGGATGATTTTCAAATCGTTAAAGGAATCAAGAAACTCAACAAAAACAACTACAACACATGAGCAATATGCATGATGTTATATTTAAAAGGATAGGACTTTTTCAAGAGGTTGTTGGAGGGAGTGAAACTATCCCGCCAAAGGAGGATTCTAATGGCCCCTTACACAAATGGAGAATCAAAGTAGGCAAAACAATGTTTGCCTTGAAGATCACAATCAAAGAAGAGATGTTAGAACAAATTTGGGATGGCAAGATACCGAAAGAAGCATGAGACACATTTGTGATGTTGTTCTCTAAGAAGAATGATACGAGGCAACAACTTCTAGAGAATGAACTGTTATCAACCTCACAACGTGGCATGACGATTGCTAAGTATTTCCACAAAGTCAAGTTGATCTGGATCATTATTCACATATTGCGACCAGAATATAGAAGATTTGTTATTGCTGTACAAAGATGGCCCGCTCAACCATCAGTTGCATAGGTTGAAAATTTGTTAGCCAGCCAAAAAGCTATAACTAAACAAATGGGAGGAATCACATTAGAGGATGAAGAAGAAGCACTCTACACAAGTGAGAGTCGGAGCAACAATAAGCCGTCTACCAAACCTGGATACAAAAATGGTAACAAAGGAAAAAATCACCAAGGAACTGCACAACCAAATAGAGCTTAAAAGAACGACAAGAAGAGCTCTCAAGGGAAGAAATTTGAAGGTATTTACTACAATTGCAAAAAGAAAGACTACATGTCCAGAGATTGTTAGAGACTAAGCCTAAACTTCCTAGAGCCTAGAGTAAAGCTATGAACATAGTAGGTTAAGGATACAATGAGAAACTATAAGTAGGTTGCTTAGAAAGTATTTTTATACTCAACCCTTCCCCCTTTTCCCTTTTCTTTTGCAAGTGTTCGCACGCTACTGGTTGAGGTGGGAGCGTCAAGAGCTATGTGGTTATAGAGGAGATCATTTTGGAGCATCAATCCATCTTTATATTTCAATTCATTGGTATTTGTATCTTAAACTCATTTTTTCATTTGTAATGAATTTGAACGACATTTATAATGGAATTTTGTTTTGTATTTGATTGTGGTGTATTCTTGGTTTGTCTTTATTATGATTCAAATTTTACTGTATTTTATCTTCTATTTTATTCTATTCTCTTTTATTTTTTTTCTGTCTAGTCCGAGTTTCAAAGCCTCAAAAATCGAATCAAGATAAATAACCAACTGATATATTTGGGCTATCTATTTTCCACATGAACACAAGAACTATTGTACCCAAATTTATTTGGGCTACCTATTTGTTTACTTCAGTCAATAATTGTCTTGAATTCTCACAAATTTACCCAAAATATGTTAACACTTATCAACAATAATTTCATATATCATTAATACTTAACATGTGGTTAAGCATAGGTAAGACCAATATAATGAATAGTCTTTTAATGGGTTAATTAGGCTTCACGTGTCAAATAACACATAGGCATTTTCACGTGTTGAAGTAATTAATAAAACAATAATTTATTAATACAACCACATATTTAAATAAAAGTAATTTGTGGAATTAATGAATTAAAAAAGAAAAAACCATGAGAGTTGCTTGTGAGTGAGAAGAAGAAAGAAAGAGAGAGAAAGAGAAAGGAAAGGGATTAAGCAATGAATCATGTGATGAGTGATGAAAGTGGAAAGATAGTTTAGATTGAAAGAAAAGAATATGGCAACCAATTGTTAGATAAACGTTGAGACACTTGAATGTAGCGTTTTAGTACCATGGAAGGAAGCACATATTTTAGCATTGATAACGTGTTAGGGTATTTTCATAGTATCGATATGCTCAAATGTAACATCTTCACCCTATTTTGATATGTGTGTAAGTTTGTACACTTTTAATGTTGACATCATATTCGTTATACAAACTATCATAATTTTGTTTATCTTCGAAAGGCTCGATATCTACAAAAGAAACCATTTTATGAGTTTGTGTACTTTTACTTTAGGATTTAGGGTAAAAAGTTGATTGAGTTATTACTTTGAAAATTTCTTAAAAGCATTTACAAAGTTAGTTTGAAAATCATGTTAGAAGTACTTTTAATAATGCAACAATTCATTTTAGTTAGACAAAAAGTATTGTTTTTTTTTTTTCAAAAGTCCTAAAAGTATATAAAGAAAAACTATGGATAAATAATTAGATGGATTAAGAAAATGAAAATGAATTAAAATACTAAAATGGATTAACACATTGAAAGTTATTGGGCCCCATATAACACAAAAATACATTTATGAATGCATATTTGGAAATTTGAAAGACATAAAATGAATGGCCACAAATCAATAACAACAAAACACTCCATTATTTCTCATTGACTTTGGCCCTTATTTATTATCATTCTTTTTATAATTTTTCTCCCAAATTCAGAGTGATCACTGGGTTAGTCGAGGATGAGGAGGAGAACTAAACAAGACATTCAAATAGACATGTTTTAAAAGTTTGAGTTTGAGAAGAACCCAGAAAAGAAAAGCTCAAATAACATAATATAAACGAAACATTCTAGTAAACATGTTTTAAAATTTTGGGAAGAACCCAGAAAAGAAAAACTCAAATAATACAATATAAACGAAATATTCTAGCTGACATATTTTAAAATTTTGAAAAAAACTTATAAAAGAAAAGCTTAAATAAGAGAATATACTGACGACAAAGAGGAAGCAAAACTCATGTGGTCTGCTGCATATAAACCCACGCACACTCAAAAGCAACCTATATTATAAACTATAATATAATATATACGATGTCTATATAATAATATTTAAGATTTGAGAAAATTAAAGGAACCCCATTCACCGCCCTCTTTTTCAGCACATTACGTCCTTCAGAAGCTTGTACCTGCGTGTGGTGGGCTTGGGCGACGGAACGCCACCCGCGGTGCCGTGTTTCCCCTTCTCACCAACGGAGGAGGAGGCATCTTCATGGTGTTGCTTGATTCTCTCACCGGTGGGCGGCGGTCTCTTGGAGGAGGTTCCATGTGATCTGGAGGAGGAGGAAGTACGACCTTCACACCGGCACCAATCACAGACCTGAATTGGGTCGGCGCGACCCAATTCAGTGTAGTAATTACTGCAATAGCTGCCAGATTTTGAAGCAAAACACTCAAAATTAATTGATATTGCATGGAATATGGAAGAAGGAAAAGCAGAGACATACGAATGTTGAAATCGGGTGCGGCAGTGGTTGCAGCGGAAGAGCTTGTCAGGGAAGCCGATGTCGCCGCACATGCAGCAAACAATTTGAACATCCACCATGCTTCTAAAATGAAATCAAGATGCGACCCAGCAAGCAACAACAAACAGACTTTAAATATAAACAAAAAGATGTGGAGTCGGTGTATAAAAATCCGTTTCCACTAAAATATTTATTTTTTTTTTTTTTTTTTTTTAAAAAAAAAAACTTTAATTGGGTTTGCTCAATTATATTTTTCATCCACTTTATATCAAATATTAATTGTAAATCAAGCTAAACATATTATATGACCATTATGTCCCTGTCTACCATTATGTCTCTCTATATGGGCTGTTGCTCTGTTCCCTTACCTATCTCCTCTTTTTACTCCGGTTCCTGTATAATTACAAAAATCTGTGTACTACCCACGCGCTTTTGTTTAGGATGTGGGCCACGCGCCTTGTCTACTTCCTACTCCAAAACTGTGTGCGCTTTTCTTTATCCTTTTGTTTTTCCTTCTATTTCATTATTGTGTGCCATTTTTTGGATGGGGGAAAGTTATTCTCTTCCAATGACATCAATTTTTAAACATGGTTGAAGAAGGTTGCGTGATTGAGTACAAAATACTTAACTAATAGCTTGTAGGGTATTAAGTCGTTCTTAAATCTTATGTTATTCACGTGACTCTTTTTATACCTAGATATCTCATTCTTAAGTCATTTACGCTTATTGTAAGACCTGAGCCTCGAAAGAATTAATTTCTTGATTTTTCCTTTAAAGTCTCAATTTCTAGGATTGACAAATTTAAGGATAGGGTAGTGTTATAAGTCCTGTATGACTTGACGTATGATTTGAGTATATTTGAGCTATTGCGTTTAGATACGACGATAAGGTTGAAAGGGGCCATGAGATAGCAGACTAGCATTAGAAAGACAGAGAGTTGACGTCGTAGAGTGCTAGATGTCTAACTTATTGATTTGTTACGAGATACCTTAAGTTTCAATACTAGATCTGGAGGTACCCATGAACTAGCCTTCCATGATCATAACTCTAGAAGCCGAGCATGTCAACATGCATATTATGTAGGCAATGGAAACCACTAAAAGAATTAAGTACCCCACGTGTAGATCATTACCCTTAGAGAGTTTTTGATAAGTTGGCATTTGGAAAAATAAAATTCATCAACTTTGGAAGTTGAGCAATGATGATCATGGTCTGCAAGATTTTGGTTGAAGTCATCAGAGATTAAGTTCAAGTTATGGACTTCTAAGAATGTGATGGGCAGGTTATGCTACTTATGAGTTATGGAGTGATAGACATTTCTTAGTGAAGGATCGCTCGAATTTCAAGAGAGAGTTTCATGCTGAGTAGTTACACGTGGTTATCTGGATTTGAGATCCCATTCTAAGTCATCCTTAGTATTAGACAAGCATGCTGGTAAAGTCAATGATGCAGAGCCTTCTCCTTCTCTTCTTCGTGTTATATTTTTCAAATTAGGTGGGTTTTCCTCTTGCTCTCTATTGTCCTCTTTCTTGTGTGTGGTTAACACTCTTCTATTTAGGGCAACATTCCTTAAATAATTCCTCAATTTCCTCAAATTCAAGGCTAAGATTACCTCTTTTGTCCACATGCCTTCCTCACCATTGTTTGGAACAATTAGATGTGGTCCCCTTTTAGCCAAAATGTTTTTACGTGGGAATAACTACCTTTTATGGAATGAAGTGCTTCAACAATTGTTTTGATCTCACACTACTCGGTTAGAGTGGATAACTTGTTGTTGCAAACCTATAAAGACTAGTTTCACACACCACTATGCATCCATACGCATCAATAATGCATTAATCACCAACATGTCGTAAAACCTTTCAATATAAATCATAGAGCTAAGAATCATTTGATTGCAGGAGATATTGAACGAACACTTAACTCATTTTTAAATTGACGAAGTATATCTTTGAGTTTATGAATTTTATACTCCATGAACTTTATCCTTATACTATATATTTTGACTAATGTGACCTATTTCTTCACGATTATTCTTTGAGCTATACTTTCTTTTCCAAGTAAAATTAGATTTATAGTATTTCTTTATACACGGTTCATGCAAGCAAGAATCAACTTATTGAAATGGCTCGTTAACATATCCTCTAGGCTTGTTGACTAGAGCATGCTTCTGCTATCGAAAACCTATGGAAAAGAAAGGAACTGGAATGGTGTTGTAGTATATACATTTGTGCATAATATGTTGGACAAACAATTCATGATCATAGGACATATAACATGCCTGTGATACTACATCAAAAATCATGATTCAATATTATGATGCACACAATACTTTCACACTTATCGTGACATAAATTTTTTATGATATTTCATTAATGATTTTATACATAGTACCTAGGTTCTCTCACAATCCATAAATATGATACTATTAACATAGCTATCATAATTACATGCATTACGAAGTTGATGTGAATATCATAACACAAATAATGCATTGCTATTAAGGTTTGGACAAATTTGGTTTTTGTGGAACTTAAAGTGGCCACTCATGGTGGGACCAACACTTGGAGAGGGGACACCATCACTTATTCATGACGTGGCATCCAAGCCATGTAACATCTTATATTTTACTATTATCCTAACTGATGACTAAAAAAGAATATTTAAAATAGAAAAGAAAAAGAATTGGGAAGTACAACAAAGTCTATTAAAAAATTTTAAAAAATAATGGTGGTGGGACATAATTGAATAAAATATGTATATAGTTGACAAAGAAGGTGGGGCCCTAGGGGATAATGTTGAGATACGAGGCAAGCAAAGATTTAATTAACTCATTTTTAGAAGTCAAGTATCTAAGATATTGCATTAAATAAAAATTAGAATCACTTCACCGAACAAAGTCAAGATTAGTGTGAATGGAGAATCAAATAGCAAGATCCTCTTTAGGTACAGGTCGTTTGTGCCAATAGTGACCCAAGTTTAGTTAACTGACTTATTCAATTGCGAGAATAAGTGATGTGCAATTGTATTACGAAGCTCGATAGGGTTAGACCTAGTTTGAGGGCATACTTGGGACTTGATGTCGTTTGTGCCAACAGTTACCCAAATTTAGTTAGCTGACTTATTCAATTGCGAGAGTAAGTGTTGTGCAATTGCATTACGAAGCTTGACACGGTCAGACCTAATTTGAAGTCATCCTTGAGACTTGATGTCGTTTGTGCCAACAGTGACCCAAGTTTAGATAGCTGACTTATTCAATCGCAAGAGTAAGTGTTGTGCAATCATATTACGAAGCTCGACAGGATTAGACTTAGTTTGAGGGCATCCTTAGGACTTGATGTCGTTTGTGCCAACAGTGACCCAAGTTTAGTTAGCTGACTTATTCAATTGCGAGAGTAAGTATTGTACAATCGCATTACGAAGCTTGACAGGATTAGACCTAATTTGAGGGCATCCTTCGAACTTTGATGTTTAAGAATTGGATGTGATATGTGTTTGATGAAGAATGTGGATGAGAAGGATTAGTTGGTGAAGCTAAGAGCGGGAAGAAGGCAATTGTTTCCCAAAAGAAAGACATATTTTGGTTGAGAAAGGGAATTAAAAGGAAGTGGGTGAGTGGCTTCACTATAAGGACACTTTCACCTCCACACATTATTCACTTCATCAAATCAAATCTAACAATCCCTTTATCTCTACTCTCCCTCTTCCTTTCTAACCGTCCACGTGTCTTTCTTTCTTTTCTTTTTCTTTTACTTTGCTTTCAATCATTCATTCAATTCAATTCATTCAACTCATTCATTCATGTACCCGACATGACATGCCTTTCCCTACCTGCCTTCCCTCTTTTCCCTTCCTATCCATAACTACTCTCTCACTCCTACGTCAAATACGTCAAAAATTCACGTTCGTTCGTGAATCATGCGAATGTTAGATAGAATTGAACTATTTAAAATCGATGTTAATTTAAAAGATTATTAATATTAACTCTGTATAACTTAATTAGCAAACACGGGACAAATGATTCGAGGGAGATGGAGATGGAGATGGGGATGGACCCATGTCACTCTCAATCTTAAATTATAAAACTTGTCCCATTAGTCCCACTATGTATGGAAGCCTTTTCTTTTATTTTATTTGGGTGTGTGCATCTCTATGTATGCGTTACCTAAGACCCTTTCTTCCAATATATGCCCTACCACTACTCCAACTCTCAAGTTGGGGCCTTCACAAAGATTTGGGCAAATAATGGTGGCTCCCACATGGTTTTAAAATTTGAATGTCTATAAATTATTACTATTATTATTATTGTGTTTGTAGTGTTTTATCCGGTTGTCTTAGGGTAGGCGCTGGAGAATTCCCCAACAACCTACGACCCACCAAAGTAATCTCCGACAGCATTGTTAAAATTGCTTTGTTGGAAGTTGTAACTTAACCACTCACTCACTCACTCACTCGCTGTCCTTTTGCCTGTCTCTCTCTCTCTGTCTCTCTTTTATGGTTGGGCCGATACCATACTTAATATCTGCTCACTACTTGTAGACGCACATCCATTCCTTTGTGGAGTGTCAACCATTATGTTATGTTATGTCATGGAGAATTAACAAAAGTAATCAATTCATATCAATCATTTGTGATTCTTCTTAATTTACTCTCTCTATATTGTTGGTGTTGCTTGATAAGTGTAATTTAAGGGAATAAACGTTTCAATCATGCCACGAAAGTATCAAAATTCATTTTGATTTCATTAGTGGTTAAAGCTTATATTGAAGAAATATAAAGAAAATTTTGACCGGTCTTTAATTTTCGTATTCTTTGACTTCTCCAATGGTTCAATCTCCTCCCTGAATTCTTTCCGTTTACAAGGAATAAATAGCTATGACTTAAACACGAGGACAACACTTGTGAAAGTCTCTTGAAAGAAAATTATGGTGCTTGTTTAAGCACTAGTAGTATAAACTAATTAGATTTTTGTTAATTAATTATGTAATTCCATTCAATTTTCAAGGTTTTGAATCTTGTACGGTCACTTAAAAGACGAAAATGAAATATATATATATATAATTAAAATAAACGAGAGATGAAAACAAGATAAAATTTAAATCGAAATAAAGGCAAACAAAAACACCACAATTAAATACAAGATGAAAATTTTCTACAAGACAATTTTGTTCAATTTATTACAAACAGGCATGTGTGTGTTGGGATATGGAGATTGTTGCTCAATTGTTATAGATAGTAAAACTATATATATGGTAAACTATAGTATAAAGTCGGTAGAAATATATATAATAGATATTTATATATAGTAGGTGGTTATATCTGTTAAAACCTATAATATAATAAACTGAAATTATATATACTCGTTAAGCAGTACTTTGATGTACTTTTCTTCCTTCTTTGTATTCTCTCTCGGTGTACATACCTGAAGTCATCAATATAAACTTTTTGGTGTACATGCCTAAAGTCATCAATATAAACTTTTAGCTAATATTCTTCTTGCATTTTCTCTCTCCTGTTCTTTGTGTTGATCCAGTATGTGCGTTGTTGTGTGATCTTAACAATTGGTATCAGAGCAAAGTGAGGTTCACTACGATCTGTGAAGATGAAAAGTTCAAAGATTGAAATTTAAAAGTTTGATGGATCCGATTTTGGTTTCTAGAAGATGCAGATTGAAGATTATCTATACCATAAACATCTTCACAAACTCTTGTTGGGGGTGAAGCCAGATACTATGACCATAGAGTAGTGGAAGCTCAAGGATCGTCAAGCCCTAGAATTGTCCACTTAACGCTGTCTAGAAACGTGATGTTCAACATTATCAAGGAGAAAACGATGTTGGACTTGTTGAAGGTACTATCAAATATGTACAACAAATCGTTGGCTATGAATAAGGTGTATTTGATGCAGAAACTATTTAATCTACAAACGTTTTCAGGCGGATTTGTTGCGGATCATGGGTACGAGAAAAACTGAGGTTAAATCCTGATTAATTACACCATTAGTTGACCAAACAAATTGATGACTTTGGGTTTGAAAGCATTATCAACATTTCACCTCCAAATTATATTCTCTTGATCCACCCCTCCTTAGACAGAAGAAACTTGTTTTCTTAGAAAGTACGTATAATTACAATATTGTCTTTTTTGGACTCGTCCTTTTCAGCTTCCAACTTTTTAAAATGCGTCTACTCGAGAGAGGTTTCCAGACACTTATAATGAATGTTTTGTTCTCCTCTCCAACCAATGTATTTTCAGACCCTTAATATTTACAAAAGGCGTCTCTCAGTCATCTACCACCCCATCCTGATCACCAATGCTCTCTCTTCTCCTCTCGCTGTTCTAATGGTCATACTCTCACACTACAAAGTCTCTCAACAAAATGTCACTCTACAAATACAATGTGACAGACAAACTCAATCATATTTCACTATCCTCAACCATCTTAGAGAACCAAAATAATATATAAGGATAATTCATGTATGAAAATGATAATATGAATCATCAAAAATTATAAACTTAACGGAGTATTAATAACCAAAATAAATAAAAATATCAATCATGTTACCAAATTAATAACCAAATTAATATTCTTATTTAATCAAAATATTTATAAATTAAATGAGAGTTAATTACGGAATGAATTAAGATTCATCCCAATTTACAACAAAAATCATTCTATATTTTCTCCCTTCTCTCTCGCCATTGTCTTCTCCATCTCAAAATAATATGTCAATTTCTCTCTTTCTTGTTCTTTTTCTTCTTAGCTTATCCTTTCAAGCATGGTATCTCGAGAGCCTTCACTTAGCTGATAACAAATTTCAGAACAAACTTCAAGCTCCCATTGAGGTTCGTACCTATACAAAACCAAAACTTTTAGTTTACCTAATTACTTTAACATCCATCTTATTTTAGGTTTGTAATGTTTTAATTTATTTTCTTTTTCTCTCATCGTTTCTCTATAACCATTTTCGTTTTTTATTAAAAAAAATATTTGAATTCTTAACCAAACAAACAAATCGAGTAATGTACGTAGAACTTATAAATGTTTTTAAAAGATAAAAAAACGAAAGAATTATCAAATGGAACCTTAGTTGCTTGCAAGAAATGAGTTCAAATGTATGATCCGTTATTTAGATTTGAATACTCTCTTCCTAATTTAAGATCATAACCCATTTTTTGTTTTGTTGACTTTATTTTTGTTTTTGATCTTGGAGGGACGATTGGTTAAGATAGGTCTTCATTCGAATAAAACAACGATAGAATCCATGAAGATATCATCCCCAAAGGTTGAAGGGAGAGAGAGTGTAAAGTCAAAAAGTGAAGGCTTTTTTTATTCAGATTATGCAAATGTGACCACTCATCCTCCTTCTCACAACTAAGTATACAATAAGTAATTAATACAAATATCTGACCTTATTAGCTTTCTATTTTACAATAAATAACGAAGGCGTTTACCCTCTTCTTAGCTATGTATTTTACATGGAAATGTCTGCCCTTATTACTGATCAATACATAAATGAACTTCTTCGATATCTCTAAACAATATCATTGATCCACACGTTGCTCTCTACTGCATACAAGCTCCACAATGATTTGTCTCTTATCGATATACTCACGGATGAAGTGGAAGCGAGTGTCAACATGTTTGTTGCGTTCATGAAATACCAGATTCTTCATCAGTGCATTCTCAGATTTATTGTCGACAAAAAGAGTTACCCGCTAGGGGTGTACATGGTCTGGGTTGGGTTGGGTTACGGATTTTTTTGACCCAACCCAAAAATTCATGTTGGTTAGATTGATAACCCAACCCAACCCAACTCTATTTTCGGATTGGGTTGTCAGATAAAAAAAATTATTTTTTTAAGAAAGTTTTATTTATCCACAATTTATAATTATTCAGATACAATATTAGATAAAAGATAATTAAAAGTTCACAAATCAATATATAATTATTCACAAAAAAAAAAAAAAACAATGCAAAAATGGTAACATATTAACATAGTTTAATATTGTCATCAAACTAAAAACAACCAAAATATCGACATTTGTTGAAAATTGGTTAGAGTAACAAAAAGATAAAGAGAGATCATGAAATTAAAAAAACAATAAAAATGATTAATCGAAAGATACTATATATATATAACAAAAATATATATATATTTATAAAAATCTTCTAATTGTAATAGACTTCATATATTTTCTATATTCGATAATATATATAATATATAACCAAATAGTAAACTGAAATTCTTTATTAAAAATGTAACGAGACCTTAAAAGGTTGACATTGGTGGATTAAGTTAAAATCGTATTTTTTAATTCTATGAACTCTTTTTCTTTTTTCGAAATCATTATTATATGGTAAAATATATCCCGCCGAATACATAATTAAATTAGTTTTAATTATATTTTTTCAATCTCGACGGACCCAGAAGAATTTATTGATTTTTTATTTTATTGTATATTTTCTGTATTCTAGAATATAGAAAATATATAATATGTAATCAAATAGTAAACTGGAATTCTTTATTAAAAATTTAATGAGACGTTAAAGTGATGACATCAGTGGATTAAGTTAAAACGGTATTTTTTAATTCTGGGAACCCTTATTTCTTTTCTCGAAATCATTATTACTATTATAGAATATACTCGAAATCATTATTACTATTATAGAATATACTCGAAATCATTATTACTATTACAGAATATATCCGGCCGAATACATACAAAATCTGCTAAAATCAAACTATTATTAAATTAATAAAATTGATTCTAATATCAATTATAAAAATTATACTAATGTTATAGAATATATTCGAAATCATTATTACTATTATAGAATATATCCCGCCGAATACATACAAAATCCTCTAAAATCAAACTATTATTAAATTAATAAAATTAATTCTAATATCAATTATAAAAACTAAAAATAATATAAATAGGTGTTTTTTAATTCTGTGAACTCTTATTTCTTTTCTCGAAATCATTATTACTATTATAGAATCTATCGGGCACCCAATACATACAAAATCCTCTCAAACCAAACTATTATTAAATTAATAAAATTGATTCTAATATCAATTATAAAAACTAAAAGTAATATATGTCTAACTCATGTGTGAGTAGTTTAGGTTAGGATGAAGAACCACTCTGGCAAACTTACCATTATGATTAACTTCTTAATATATTTTATATATTTTTATTTGGTTCGGGTCAACCCAAGGATTTTATCCTATGAACGCGAAACTGAACCGAGTCAGTTCGGGTTCAGAAAAATGAACCCAACCCAACCCTTATAGTTTAGGTTGGGTTGGTCTGAGTTGTCGGGTTGAATGTACATTCCTATTACCAGCACTAGTTCACTTCTGGTCACTTCGCTCAACAAATTTCTCAACCACAATGCTTGGCACGATGGTGTAGTTGATGCCATGAACTCGGCCTCACATGAAGATAGTGCTACAATTCGCTACTTCTGAGATTGCTAAAAGATAAAAAAAATTTCGCTGAGATAAAACTCCATTTCTGCAGCGTTTTATCTATCATCAATGTCTCCACCTGAATCACTATCGCTAAAACCGACTAGTTCTTCAGGACCTCGCCCTCTTTGATACTTTAGCTTGTAGCTTGTGGTACCCTTCACATAGCGGAGAATGTGTTTAACCGCTTGATTATGCATCGTAGTAGGCATTTCCATGTACCTACTCACCATTCCAAAAGCATATGAAAGGTCCGAACGAGTATGAGTCAAGTGCCTCAAAATTTTGATGACGCACCTATACTCAGTGGAATTCACCAAGCTTCCATCAGAATCTTTCTCGAGTTGTAACTTTGCTTCCAATGGGATACTTGGTCGAGTTGCATACTGCCATCTTAAATTGTTGCAACAACTTTTTAGCATAGGTCGATTACTTTAACATGATGTAATCTTTTGTTTGGTCAACTTCAATATCGAGGTAGTACATGAGTAACCCGAGATTAGTCATCTCAAATTCTTTCATCATTTGTTGCTTGAACTCTTTGACGCCTTCCACACTTGTACTAGTGACGATCAGGTCACCAACCTACATGCCAACTATACATTGATATATGTTCTTGCTAGCACTTCATGAAGTTTAGACTCTTTAAGCTCTTGTCCAGATATATGTTCCATGCCCTCGGTGCTCTTCATAAATCGTAAGAGCCTTTGATAACTTGTACACGGTGTGTTTTTCAGTTTTGATGATGAACCCTTCAGGTTGGGCAACATACACTTCTTCTTGAATGTCACTACTTAGGAACACTGATTTGATGTCCAAGTGATGGACCTCCCACCTGTGTTGATCTGCGAGGGAAAGAATCAACCATACAATGTCCAATCTAGCCACAGACGCGAAACCTCCTCAAAAATCAACTCCTTGTCGTTGCATGTATCCCATCACCACGAGTTTTGCTTTATGCTTGATAACATTTCCTTCACTATTCTTCTTCAACTTAAACACCTACTTTAAACTGGGCTTGTGTCCGAGCAGTAAGTTAGTGTCCACTTATTCTTCTCAATGACTTCAAGCTCTTTTTACATGCCCTACTGCTACATCGTCTCAGTTGCAGCCTCATGGTAAGTTGTCGGCTCCTCGGCCGCGAGCAACACTAACTCTTCAAGATCTAATTCTTCTTCAAGCGTATCTACATAATTTTTAGCAAGAGAACGAAACATCTTTGGTGCATCCTCTGTTGTGGGTTGCTCTCTTGTTCCAGAGAATTTATAGTCTTTCGGCGTCACAAGTGATGACAAGTGTGGACTTGTTGATGTCCAGGGCAATGAGCTCTATAACAGTCTGCTTGTTATCGCCAACACTACTCCAACCCCACTTCTTCTCTTTTTCGAATATGATATATCTACTTACACAAATTTTCTCATGTTGCGGATCATACAACCTGTGTGCCTTGGTCTCATCCTCTACGCCAAAGTACAATATCTTTTGGCTTCTGTCATCAAGCTTTTTGATATATTCTTTGTAGTCTTAACTTGCGTTGTACAACCGAGGACTCTTAGGTACTCGAAGTGAGGTGTCTTACTGAACCATGCTTCGTAGGGAGTGTGAGTGTTTAGTGACTTTTTCAGTAAACATTTTAAAGATAAACCACATTTCGCATTTTCTCGCCCAAGAAAATCGTTGGGACTTGCATATTCGAGTAAGCTTCTTGCAGTGTTCATTATGGTGTGGTCTCTTCGCTCGACCACACTGTTTTTTTCAACGAGTCTTTTAAACTTCGTGAATGCACATAATGCCTCTCCTTTTTTCTTTGAGCATGTACACCCACAAACAAAGACTATAATAGTCAACAAGTGAGAGAAAATACTTGTTACCCCCCAATCGATGATGGAGTGATCTGGCCACACAAATTTGCATGGACCAGTTGTAGTTGTCACTCAACACGAAAACTGGGTTGAGCTAGAAACGATAGCCTTGCTTGTTTGGACACTAAACAACTTTCACATAGCTGGTTTGAGTGTATGATTTTGGGTAGTCCCGTAGTCATCTTCTTCTCTCCCATCATTTTGAGCGCCTGAAAGTTCACGTGCCTAAGTCTTGCATGCCAAAGCTGGGACTACGAGTGCCGTCAATAGAGAGATGGGCTGGTAGGTCTCCAGCTATATCTTGTACAAGCTGTTATGCAATCGTTTTACCTTCGTTAACAAGGTTCCATTTTTGTCGAACATCTTAAGGAACGAGTCAACTAGCTCCACTCTGCTTCCTTCTCCTTTCATCTAATCAAGATTGATAATATTACTCTTCAAGCTTGGAATATAATATATCTTGGTTAGTAGACGTTGGTCGTCGTTCTTACACTAAAACAAGATGGATTATTTACGTTGGATCGATACAATTGATCTATCGTCAAGCTTCATATTTTCAATGAGCTTCTGATCAATCTCCTTGAACTTTGTTCGATCTTTGATCATGTGATTTCTTGCTCAGTTGTCAAGGTACCACATGTTGGTCTCTACTTGGTCTTCTCCTTTTGTGGGAAGGTTCACCATAATCTTCACTTCATTGAGAATCAACAGATTGGACATCTTCTCGATCAACATTAGTGCGGGCTCTTGATCCTGTATGAGTGTGAGGTTGGCCCCCTCATCGCACTTCTTCTTGCGACACTCCACTGCATAGTGCCCATATTTTCCAACACATCATACTTTTGTCCTTCCACAGGTTGACATTGTCATGGGTTTGTGTGGTATTGTCAATGCCTCCTCTGCCACTATGTCGCGACCATGTCTGCGACCACGTCTACGACCTCTGTTTTTCTTGTTATAGCTGCCACGTCCCCTTGTACTGAAAAAAAAAAGAGTCAGCCGCATCATTCTTTTTTGTCCGTGCGAGTCACTCCTCATGTGTGAGTAAGAGGTGTTTCTCTTCTCTTTGTCTTTGCAGCCACAAAAGTCTCTCCTCATGAACCTTAAGACAACCAACGACCTTCTCAATTGACATGGTCTTGAGGTCGTCTGAACTGCTCGATCGAGGTAACAATGTGTATGAATTTCATGTTGAGAAATAAACCTAAAAAGTAATTATGAATTTTTTTTTGTTTTTAAATTCCGTCCAAAGCACTGCTTTAAGGGAGAAAAATAGTCGGAGAGAGAGAGAAAAGTGATGGGGCAGTTATGGCTAAACTTAGCCTTACAAAATCATTTATACTTTAACCATCACAGTAAAAAGTAGAGAGAGAGAGAAAACAAGTGAGACCACCAAATGACGAATGCAGCATAACAAACTTGTCTGAGTTAGCTGTATAATACAAAAAAATCTTTTGAGAACTTCTTTCTCTTCTTGTCTCTCCCCTTTCGACACCCCTTTCAAAGTTTCGTGAGAGTTATCTAAATGAGTTAGATTCAGAGTGAGCATTTTTTTCTCTCAAGTTGGTATCAGAGCGGCTTTGTTTTTCTACAAATTGGTATCAAAGCAATTTATTTTCTACATCTCAAGGGAACAGTTTGAAGAAACTTCTTGACAACGAAGATCTCTTCCACCTTGTCGCCTAACGAACGAATGTCGTTGACGATCATCGTTAACTTCATGAAAAATTCATCTATTGATTGAACGTCTTCCATGTGAATGGCCTCGAACTCACTCTTCAAGGTCTGCACTTATGCTACCTTGACACATTCCACATCCACATGCATTGTTTGCAGCGTCTCCCACACTGCCTTTGCCGAGTTTTTCTCTGCGAATATGAGAAGGACGTCCTCTAGGATTTCTTAATAGATGGCAATAAGAGCCATCCTATCCTTACACTCCTCAACATCACCATGCTCGATGGCATCTCACACGCCTTATGCCTGTAAGTTGATACGCATCTTTATCGACCATACTGCATAGTTACTCTTCGTGAGTAATAGGTAGTGGAGCGTTACACTCCCCTCCTTTTCATTCTTTATCATTGTTATATCCCCTCCGACGACTTTGTGTAGTGACGACATTTGTTTTGGCATCCTAGTCTGATACCAAATGTTGGATGTAGAGGGGAGAGAGCTTTTGAATAAAGTAAAGTTAAGTACCTATGATTTTCAATTCTCTTTTTTTTGTTGTTAAAAGTGCATACATCTAATGACTATTTATAGAGGAGAAAACATGGACTAATTTCATAAACTTTTAAGTTAAAAACCACTAACAATCTTCCTAATAAAAACACTAAATTTGTTCACAATTTTACAACTGGTAACAATTCCAGTACAGTTAGTAACTTATTCTACTAATTCAAGTTTATTTGCTCACTCGGTAAAGGTCATCAAATTGAAGATAGGGTAGTTGCATTTATATTTGGTGTAGTAGCCCTTAGGCTAGATCGGAGTGTTTGCATTGTTTTATTTAAATTTCTATAATCTCTATTTTCATTGTTTTTGCTGATAATGTTGTAGTTTAAATGAATTTCTTACCTACAATTAAGTCTACTGTAACATCATTTATGAAATATGTAACATCATTTATGAAATATTTCAAAGGAATTTTTCTCTGCATAGTAGACATGTCATGCATCAAGTGGCGACTTTACTTTTTGACATAAAAATACCATCATTACAATTTTGATATTATAACTATTTAAAATTTCTTATAAACCAACAACTTGATATCTAATTATAAAAAATATTTTAACAATATGTATTATAAATTTCACTTGGGTTAGCCTAATAACAAACCTATTAAGTTGACCCGCTCTCTTTTCAAATGAATGAACCCTACCGAATCCAATAAATGAATAATTTGAGTTGGATTGAGCGGATCAAATTTTAACTTCCAACCAAATTTGAATCAAATTAATGTCGGCTTTTGAACCACAAAATCATTGATAATAAGATTGAAAGAGACTTCATTTTAAAACTTTGACATCAATAATTTCTTCCAAATTAGTGTCAACTAGTTTCATACTTTCTATTAACTAAACTTTAATCGAAGATATAAAAAGATATTATCAATGTATTAAAAATCTCCTTTTCTCGAATTCTTCATATAAAATTCTAGATTTGAGTATTGGGTAACAAAACTTAGATTACCTCTTCATCGATACCATTGTCTTTGTTTTATGTACATTTGGTGTTACGTAGAATGTTGGATAAATAAATCTCGATGATGTCGGTTTTTGTAGCATAATTCTACACCATACGGACCAACGATAGAAAATGTTCATGATATAAAGCATATGAAAGCCCACACTCACTTTTATTTAATCAAAGAAAACACAACCATCAAACAACAAACACTTATGAAGCAAACAAAAACAACTTCAGTCTCTAACTAAGGACAAACAAAGCCTTGTGGAATACTTTTCCCACATGAATTTACAACCAAACTAAGAGCAATAGGCACATCAACGGTAACAACACCCAACACATTCGCCTTCAGCGCCGTGCACAAACACAATGCTGCCTCGAGATCGGCCAACCCCTTCAACAAAGTACAACATTTTTTGCTAGGTTTTGCTCCGATCTGCTCAGATATGAGCCCTAGCCAGCTACCGCAGACCCCTAACTTGAGTGTATCTTTTGGGCACTTAGCCTTCGCTATCGGTGTGGTAGCAGGCGATGGCTGAACCTTCGGAGAGCAACCCGGTTTGGCTGATGAAACACAAGCCAAAGCTATGATGTTCAACAAGGCTACAAGAGCCAAAGCCTTTGGAATTCTGAGCCCCATATCCAATGTGTCTATAGCAATTGTGTGTTTTGAAGGTGTATTTATGGAGAGATATTAGGATTTGCCACATGTGAAGTTTGTGGCTTAGAATTTAACTTTAGGGGTTGCAGTGAGTGAATGGCATTGGTTAATGCACGCTGTCAGAGGCTATTTTCTCCATTGGCAGACACACCAAATTGTGGCTGCGGATAATTTGAGTGCATGTGAATTGTACAGAATAACGTTATCCGTATTGGATTTTTTCTCAATGGCATTGGTACACGTTTGTCCGATGCTCAACAAGTTGTCTTTCAAGTCTGGTGTATAAAATACATCGGTCATTACTTGCACAATTTCATTTACCTTAAATTTTACATTTCTTTACCCATCACAATCATATTAGTTGTCCCCCAATTTCACAAATTGTTGAAACTTTTCGTCAAGAAACCAAATGTCCTTATTTTCTTTTCAGCTTTCTTCTCATCTACATAGGTTGTTAATAGCATCTCTTCGTTGGTTTCTGCATAATTTGCTCTGTTATTCTCCTTTTTAGGACACTCGTATTGGTAATGTTCTAATCCAAGACTATGGTAACATCACGTGACTTTTAGAGCTTGTTCTTCCTCACAAACATGGTCATTCATGTGTTGCTCGTGCACTAAGAGACTACTTTGTAACTCATCAATGGTAGGAATCCAAATCATTAGACTCCTCAATCAAACAAACGACATAGTCGAACTTAGAAGTCATAAATCTTAAGATCCTTTCTATGATGTCAATGTTTGTCATCTTCTCTCCATGAACTTTCTTTCTATTGGCAATTACGAGAGTTCTGACATTAACTCTCCCGTCTTCATGTGAAGAACCTCTCACTCTTTGCGAAGAACTTGCAATTGTGCACGTTTGACTCGAGTTGCTCTCTTATACTTCTGTTTCAAGGAGTCCTAAATATATTTGGCTATTTCTTTCTTCCTAATGGTTTCCTTGAAGGACAATCTAAAACTCAATTATAAAATATTATAAGATGTCAAACTCAAAATGGTGACAAAGCATTTTTTAATATTTTATCAAATTTTTAAATCACGATAACAATCAACTTTAAAATAAAATGCTTCAAGACACCCTCGCACGTTAAATTCCCAACAACACAAACAAACTCCTGATTTCAATTATACGAAAACAAAATAAACAAATCAAATTAAATGCTATAGATTTCTTTTTTCTTCTTCTTTCATCCCTATTTTTGCTAATTTTACTCCATGTTTTATCTCTGCTTCATGTAACTTTTTTTAAATTAGTAACATTAATGTTAAATATTAAGCTTGGAATGTATGAAGCCTTAAGCGTAGGTATTTAGACTATGCCTCTTGAAACTATGAAGCCTTAGGCATATTTAGGTCGTATCGTAGGAAACACATGAAGTTCTGGATGTGAGATCAAACTAAATCGCTTGGAATGTAAGAAGCCTTGTATATAGGTTTTCAGACTACGGTGCTTGAAAAGTAAGAAGCCTTGAGCGTAGGTATTCAGACTATGCTGCTTGGAAAGTAAAAAGTCTTGAGGGTAGGTATTCAGACTATGCCGTGTGGAACGCAACGTGTTGCTTCACTTAAAATATGACACGAGTTCAACTAGTTGTTAAACGCACTCATCACCCCTCTTCTTGACACGTGCTATCCTTCATCAACGTGCATAATCAATTTTAAAGAATCAATTAGTTTCACAATTTCTTCGCAATTTCTTCCTATTTCTTTGAATTTTCATAACTTTCTATATATAATTCAATTACTTGGTTTCTCATCAAAGTTGTAGAGTTTTAATCCATCTTTATAAAGACATTTTTCTCGTAATTTATAATCAATTATAAAATGAAATAAATATGTCCAAAGTCGGTCTAAAAACTATAAATCTCACTGTTCTTGATGCATGCCGGAACGCCGACCTCCGATCTAGTTCAACTTTAGCTTCTTTCAATAACGTGTGTGAAATTCCTCCAACAACAACATACTAAAATATCAAAATCTAATTAAAAAAAAAAAAAAAAAAAAAAAAAAAAAAAAAAAACTCTGGATTTGGAGGAAAACCGAAGCTAAAAACTTGAAATCTTACCTCTTGATTTTTCGTGATTCTTGATGGATTTGGACAATTCAAATGTCCCGATTGGGTCTCCTTGATGTTCTGAGAATCTTTTGTGAAGGGTCCGTGGTCAGATAACACCCCCTCGTAGTCGGATGAAAGTACCCCTAGTTGCCGAAGTGAGGAGCTAATTAATGATTTATTTAGGAGAATTGTTAATGGCTTTAATTTAGAGAGAAAGTTTAGAAAATTTGTTAGTCCTTTATCCCTTATCAATACTATACTCTAACAAAAAGAATTAAAAAGCATAGTGCTTTGAGTTCTTAATACAAAGAAACTCTCTCTTCAAGTTGTTTTTTTGTGCTTCAATGATTTGTTTTGGTGTATTTCAATCAAGAGCTAAAACCAACACTTAGATATCTGAGTTAGGATGTCAAAACAAATATCATCATCATAAAAAGCCACCGGAGGTGATGTGACAACGATAAGCTGCGGAAGGGAGAGGAGTATAATGCTTCAGTACCCGTTACTCACAAAGAGTAACTACGCGGTATGGTCGGTAAAAATGCATGTTAACTTCCAGGAGTAAAGTGTGAGGGACAACATCGAGCATAGTGATATAACATTGAGGAGCGTAAGGACAGGATGACTTTTGCTGCCATCTACCAAGTAGTCCTAGAGGACGTCCTTCTCATGTTAGTAGAGGACTCAAGAGAAGTAACATGGGAGATGCTGCAAACAATGCATGTGGGTGTGGAATGGGTCAAGGAAGCAATGGTGCATACCTTGAAGAGTGAGCTCGAGACTATCCATATAAAGGATGATGAGTTAATAGATGACTTTGCCATGCCATGAAGTTAGTGACGTGACCCGCATCTGTTTGTTAGGTGACAAGGTGGAGGATTTCTTTGTCAAGATTTTCTTTGAGTTGTCACCCGAGATTCACATTATATACATACATGCACATTCCTTCCACTTTTCTATTTCTTAAGTATAAGGTGTTCTAATCCCTCGCTACAAATTTAGAAAAAAAATTAAATAAGACTAAATTTGAGAGAGAGAGAGAGAGAGTTGGTGTTTTGAAAGGTTCAAGAATGGTTGGCTATTACATTGTTAGTGGGCCCACCTTTTGGTTTGAGTTGCATGCATGAGGGCTGTCCCATTATCTTACCCAAATTGAATGCCGCCCACATGTACTCCCATTTTTATATCCTTTTTCCCCATAATATTGTCGGTTCTTTATCCTTCTTATATTATTTCCTCCGTAAAAGTTTTTCCTCACATCTAATCAATTTAAAACAGCTCTATAAAAATTATCCATGACTTCTGATTGGCCAAAGAAGGATGGTCGGTAGGAAGAGTCCATCTCGAGTGAAGTACCTCGGTATAAGTGAAAAAGAATTCGAAGGACGAAAGCAAACCGGTTCAGAATTTCGACTAAGGCGAACCAAGTAAGAGACCTTACTATCGGCTCGATCAGAAGACTTGTCTTATGTATGACGGCATGTACCTAGTTGTCCTGGCAAGTGTCATTTATGTTCTATGTTATATGATGATGTAATTATGTTATAGGATGATATGATGATAATATATGATAATGTGATGATGTTATATTATGATATGACAACGTTATATGATAATGTATATAAGATGATGATGGGTCCAAGGAGGGTGCGAACCGCCTGGGGATCCACACCCGCACGTGTCGGTTGTGTGTAAGAAAGTATTACACATTCAATTTTGACCAGATTTGAGGCCACCCCTATGATGATTTTAATGATAAGACCCTAATCATGAGTTGCATGTGTTTGCATTCCCTGAACCCAATAGTGAGGTTACATACTGAGTATTTCAGGTACTCAGGTATAGGCAAGACATCTTATACAGCTAACGATAGCATCGCAAGTTAAGACTATGGCACATGCATAGAATAGTGATATTTTATTCCTTATTCTTTAGGTTATGATAGAACGTTTTTAATTTTATTATTTATTTATTTATTTCATTTAGTATTTTGTTACATCGTTTTAAAGATGTTTTCAAACAAATAAGTCCATGACAAGATTTTATAATGAAGTTTTAAATATTTATTTCCGCATAAAAACATAGGTTATGATGACGATAATGACTTTAGGTTAGTAGAAATCTAAGGTCGTTACATTTAGACAAACTATTCATTTTTTTTTTGGTTATATAACGACCTGTCTTTATACCTGACAATCTAAAGTCTGTACTAAAATATGTGGAATAAACACCTCACTAAAATATGTCTATAAATCAAAGGAAAATGTTTTGAATTCATAACAAGACCACAAACTAACCTAACATTTAAAAATTTAAGGTCTCCTTAAAGCGTTAAAACCTTAATTGATAATTTAACACAAAATCTAACCTAAAATATGTAATGACCTACTTTTCGAAAACCCTAAACTAACCCGAGTTCATTATTATAGCATGCTCACATCATTTAAAGTAGAAGAATAAAAAATGCATGTGTATAGTCAAATTGCAAAAAGAATAGTGGTCGGTTTCCTTGGGGTGGTTGGGTTTCATTAGCTCGATTGACTTTTTAGATAATTTTGGATCATCCCATAATTAAGCATAAAAAAAGTCAATATAGCTACTATTTTAGACCAATACTAAAATTATAATATTTAACAACGTTTAGGATAATTAAGTTGGTTCCACGCACAATATCTTAGCTCAATTTTTTAAAAGAATGAAATATCATAGCTAAATTTTAATTTTAGGTAAGCTGTACCTAGGAACGATAAGCTCGGGTATGTTTAGGAGTTCCAAGTTAAGCCTAAAACTTCAAGTGGACTCACTACCTAGATACATCAGGTTATTAGTTAAATTAAAGAAATAAGTGATAATCATTATCAATTTTAATTTTTTTAAAAGATATTTGTAACGACCCTAGATTTCTATTAACTTAAAATTACTACCGTCATTATAGTCTATGCTCTTATGCAGAATTAACATTTGAAATTCATCTTAAAATATTGTCATGGACTTGCATGTTTGAAAACATTTTTAAAACATAAAGAAATAATAAATAAAGTACGTAAAATATTAAAGGTAAAAAACATCATATATAACCTAAGACTAAGAAAATAAAATACCACTATCCTATGCACGTGTCATGGTCTCTAATTGTGATGTCGTCCTCAGCCATACATGGGTGCCCTACTTTTACCTAAAATAGAAGTAGCACATAGCTTGAATATTTTAAAAATACTTAGTAAGTGACCCACTATTGTGGTCAGGAAATGCAAACACATGCAACTCATGATCTAGAAATCTATTGTTAAAACTATCATAGTAGTGCCCTCAAGTCCGGACAAATTGGATGTGTAGTACTTCTCTACACACAATCCACGCATGCGAGCGTAGATCTCCAGGCGGTTGCACCCCTTGGACCCAACATAGTCGAGTTAGCTATTTATAGTGACGTCCAGAGCTCAGCAGACCCCTGAGTGTCATGCGAGGCATGATCATTATCATCATCGTGTGCGCATCCGTACTCATCATCATAAATAAGAAAGTAACCCGATGTATATGTACACGCAAAATGCATAAGGGCCCTATAGTTTTCATCTTTTAATTGTGCTTATCACGCCACCTTCCTATATATCATTCACACATTACCTTAGGTAACATTCATGTATTCGTCTTCATATGTTAATCATCATTAACATTAATTAGGGTTGTGCCTTAGAAAACTCGTCGTCATAATGCATAATGACAATTAATACATGGGCATCATCTTAATACGAAATATCATCATATTAAATCATCTCATCATCATACATCTTACATTATCATGTAGTCATGCATCATCATCATCATGTCATCATATCAGGTACATCATCAAATCATCATATAACGTCATAAAATCAGCATCACATCATCACATCATCACATCATCATGTAGCATAAAGCATAAATGATACATGTCGTCATACATAAAGAAAGTCTTCTGACCGAGCTATAGTAAGGTCACTTACCTGATTAGCTTAAGCTACTGTCACTAATTTATCCTTAACAAAGGTTTAATATCGTCCTTAGAAATTCAAGTAACTTAGATGAGTCCATGACATCAATTTTTTATATTTACATTTTAAAAATAATAATTTAATATCGATTTGACATAATTTATAGAATTATTTTAAAAGATTGGAAGTATTTTTTTTTTTTTTTTTAACATTAATAAATAAAAATGGATAGAAAAATGGATTACAATAAAATGATTACCCACATGATAGCACTTCATAGACAAAATGATTACCCTCAATAAATTTAGACCAAAACATATTTCATATTAATCCTCAAAACATTCGGTTTGTTTGTGTTTATTATGTCTTTTATACTTTTTAAATGTTTAAAATTGTTTATTGTATTTTATTTTATTTTATTTTATTATTATTGTTTTCAATAAAGCTTACAAATCCGACATCCGCACCGCCTCCAAAAAATAATATATAACCCTGTCACCACATTATCCATCTTCCAAATAATTCAATGTAAAATAATGTAAAACCCAAATTATTACTTTTTCTAATTATTCTTAAAACTATAAATTACATTAAAATATTTTGGGATCAAACAAAAAAATCATTTTAAAATATTCTATAAATAAATTTTTTAACCTAATAAATATCTCAACTTTCAAAATATATTTTATTTTATCTCGAAATTTTAAAATATTATTAAACTTTTAAATTTTCAATTAGTATGTTTTAAAATCTCTATTCTCTATCTACATCTTTTAAAATTCACAATTATTATTATTTTATTTTATTAGTCCATTTTAAACATTTTTAATATTTTAAAGTTTAACAAACTTGAAAATTTAAAGGATAAAAAAATTACACATTTTTCAATTTTTATTTTGTATTTAATAAATTCTCAAAAAAACTTTTATTTTCGTATCTAATAAATTTTTTGCTCAAATTTTTTATTTTGTGATCAGTAAATATTCATTATTTTTAGATTAAATATAAAATTAAAACCTAAACCATTTATTAAACATAAAATTAAAAATATATATATATATATATATATATATATTACAACGTGTTATTGGATATATTTGAAAACGAAGGCATCTGGTGTTGTTTTAACACTTATACTAAAATGCCCCCAACCATACGTTTTTTTTTTTATAAATAAATCAATTAAAGAAAAACTAAATTAGGCAGTTTTACCTTTGACCTTCTCGTCAGTCTTGGTCCCTTTGAAACTGTCGTAAGCCAGATAGGATAGCCCACAGAGCCTCCACACTCCCCACGCGCTATCTTCGCACGTGTTCTGCACTTTCCCACTGCCCTCCATTGTACATCTGCTTTCCTTTTAAAGTTATTCATTTTTCTTATATTTTATAATTTAATTGTTGAATTACAATTTTTTTTTTAATTGAAAATATTTATTTAGATATCTTAAATTTGTTCTTGTACGCATTTGAACTACGTACTGGTTCGAGTGTCAAATATGTAGTTATAATTTAAAAATGGACACGTTTTATAATATTTATAAAAGCGATAATGAAACTTGAAAATACCAACTAAGTTTAATGTATAGAAAGGTGCCTTTATATTGTAGGAGCTAAGGTGGTTAAGTTGGGTGATTGAAAGTTGCAAATGTTGATTTATTATGCCTTGTTATGTCGAGCATGATGGGTTATTCATATTTGTAAATGCATGATTTTGGGTTAGGAACCGTTTATGTCCATTTATGTGTTATTAGATGAATGCAATATGTTCTAGAATGCACATTATGATTATGTTAGATCATAAACAACTATTTATGTTATATGGATCTTAGAACCTAGATTTGGATTCCATAGAATATTAGGTTGATCAGGTATCTTGTAAGGACAATTAGGGCATAACTCCTATCATGAACTAGCCATGAGGGGTTAGGGTCTAATTGATACACAGAGTTAAGTTGTCAACCAAAGGGGATCCCAAAAGTCATAGAGGGTATACTATTGAGGTAGCTATGGTTTACTGCTATACCCGAGAGGGAGTGTGAACAGGCAGCTTATTGTCTTAGCCTGGAAAGGTGATATGACAAGTAGTTAACGGTTCCCAAGATAGGTAGTTTACTATTGTAACTCGAGGAGCATGTACAAACAGATAGATTATTGTTTCCACCTAAAAAGGCAGTACAATAGGTAGTTTATTGATCTTATGGGTAGGCAATGGTTGCCCAACACCATTAGGGAGAACCTTTCGGTTAGAACCTAGTAGGCAGACACATGTGGAGTATGGTTACTGTTTTAAGAGCAAAGGGTTTCCACATACTTATGAGATTTACCCTTGACATTTTCTCATGGGCCACAAGGGTTCGAGGCACAATTAGCACAAGGTTGATGATAGACCTAAGAAAATGAAAAACAAAGAGCTAAGAGTATCAAAAACCCTTAAGTTATGAACTTATACGAAATAAAATGTGTTTGCATTTAACCCCAATAGTGAGATCATTTACTGAGTATTTCTTAAAATACTCAAGTCACGTGCTACTTCTATGTCAGGTAAAAGTAAGTAGAGACCATGACACATGCTTATAGTTGTGTTTAATTTAGATTTTAGGTTAGAATAGGTGTTTTTACTTTTAACGTTTATTTATTTTATTTAGTACTTCGTTATGTTGTTTTAAAGATGTTTTCGAATGTATAAGTCAATGACAGTATTTTACGTTGAAGTTTCAAATGATTATTTTCGCACAAATGAGTACTTTATGAATAATGTAGAGAATTTAGATTAAGTAAAAATTAGGTTGTTACAAGAACTCTTAAAGCCCTAGGTATAGGCATGCAGACTAGCATAGGAAATACATGAAGCTAGACACATGCTATATCATGGGGGACCTGAAATCTCATAGATAATTTAGAATCAATTTGTTCATCGACCATATAGGACCCCACAATTCTTCCAAATAAGTGTTAAATGGACAAGAAATAAGAACCATGAATTAAGAACGAAGTAAGAGATCAAGAACTCAAGAATTCAAAACCTCAAAATCAAGGTCATTTGTTCAAAACTAAGAACTTAAGAATTCTAAATCCTAGACCAAGATGTTCAACATAAAAACATGTATATACGTAGAACTCATTACTAGAACTGAGGACCAAGGTTCTTAGAACAAAAACCAACACGTGTATCATGATCAAGAAAAGAGTGGTACTCTAACATCTAGTATGGACACGATTAAGAGCTTACAATTAGATTACTTATTGTATCTTGGACTCACTCTATATTTTTCATGTGGTTCATGTGAACAAGGACGGAAACCGATCTGAATTTAGTGCCCTAGAGAGGCAAGCCTAGTAATCATGGCCATCGCCTGATTTGCAGCAATTGCAGATGAATTTCTTTCTTCCTCTCTGTATTGAACATGAGGTAAAGGATTGCTTGGAGACCCTTGGATATCCACCTTACAAGGGACAATGGAACTTGACCACGGAACATCGAGATCCTCAGCCTTCAATCCACTTGATCTGGTCTGGATTAACGTTTGAACAAACCCTCTTGGGACCAATGGATCCTCACAACACGAACAATGTTTTTGGCTTAAAGTATTCAAGCTGCATCATAAGATAAGTCATGGATATAGGTTTTCAGATTATGTTGCTCGGAATGTATAAAGCCTTGAGCGTAGGTATTCAGACTATGCCGCTTGGAACATATAAACCTTTGAGCATTTGTATCTAGTTTGTATTATAGGGCAAGCTTTAAATGTAGAATCAGACTACCTCGCTTGTAACATATGAAGCCTTGGATGTAGGTTTTCAGAATGTACCATAGGGCAATCCTTAGATGCAGGTTCAAACTACGTCATTTGGAATGCATGTGAAACATTGGATGTAAGTTCAGACTGTGTCGCTTAGAACGTATGAAACCATGAACACAAGTTATCAGGTTCATGACTAGTATCGTAAATCATAGAGGGAGTGTCTTGAAACTTTATTTTGATGTAATATAAGTATATTGTATATTATGTTTTAAATTCTATTTGTTTTACGTTGCCATCTTTTTACATCATTGAATAAGCCAAAATCAAGACGTCGAGACTGTGCCTTATAGTAAAAGTCCATGATTTGATGCGTCGAAAAATGGGTCGTTGTATTAGCATCCATCGATGTTGATTTCATCAAAGAGCTTAAGCGATGAACTCATTTTAAGTTCCAGATTATGGATAGAAAAATTTAGCAGAGTTGAGGTAGAGGATCGTAACATTTATTATAACACTATTTTCATGTTGTATAGTTTCAAATTTCTAAATCCAATGTGTTGGTGTGGTCTACACTATAGACAAAAATGCAACTCGACTACGACCGATGCTTATTGGACGGATTGATCCAAGCAAAGGTCCAATCAAAACATAATTTCCACAAAATATTATAAAAGTAATTGCCAATAAATAAGTGCTAATATATAGTAAAATCAAAATCTTTGTGTACAATTGCTAGATATTTTTAAAATAATAGTTTGAATTATATTTTAAAATTTATAAAAAAAATTAAAATATCTTTGGATTGAAACCCGCCTATATTATTTTAAAAATATCTTTAAACTTTTAAAAATATTTTTTAACTAAAAAAAAAAGTTAAAATAGTATTATATATATATAAAAAAATTCATAAAATTTTAAAATCAGAATTAATATTAATCGTTAAAATTTTTTTTATGATCATTAATATATGGATATAATCTGTCTGTCTATACCTCATATATTATTCTCCTATTTTTAAATTATTATAATTAAGATACTAATAAAAAATTTAAAAGTTTACGGGTATTTTTGAATTTTTGTGTTTTTTTTTTTTTTGTAAAGTAATAGGTATTTTGAATTCATTAAAAAAAATTTAAAGATATTTTTTAAATAAATTATTAATTATTTTGTATTTTTTAAAATTTGGTAAGTTTGAGTCAAAATACAAAGTTATTTAAAAAAATAAAAATAACATTTTAAAATGGGTTAGGTTAAAAGAGAATAAGTCTACAAATAAGTATTTTGAATGTTTTTGAATTAAAATAAAATAATCCCACCTCGAGAATCAAAATTTGGACTTAAACTGAATCAAAATAATTTAAAATTTAAAAGAAGATGAGTAAATAAATATTATTTAAAAAAAATCCAATAAAAAGGTTATAAAAAATAGTATTAACTATAAGATTAATTATGTTAATGAAGATTATTTATGATGTGTCAATATATTACACAATTAATTTAATCAATTTTTAATTATCATTAAATTGAATTATTTAGAAGTTGAAAATATATTGAATTATTTTCATTAAAATACGATAAGTAAATAAATATTTAAGAAAAATTAAAAGCTTTGGAACTATACATAAATACAAAATTTAAGGATTATGTTTAATTCTTTAATCTTTATTGTTTCATGTAGTGTCGACATATTCAGAATTTTAAAATTAATTTACTCATTAAATAAAAATAAAATAAAATTTATATTTAATTTAAATAAAATAATATATATAGAGAGAGAGAGAGAGAGAGGTAAAGTCTATCCGATTGAGACCCTCTGCAAACTCCCTTCTTCCACGTTAACATTTAATATTTACAATAAAATAATTAAAAATAAAATAAAAAGCTAGAGAGAGAAAGAGAGAGAGAGAGAGAGAGAGAGAGAGAGGCACTTTACCACTTTTATATGTTGCACGCATCCATGGCAGAGAACAGAAGGAACCCCAAAGTTCACAAGCAAACTCTTCTTCCTTCTTCATACCAAGCAAGAACAACAAGAACAAGAACAAGATCAGCCCAGCAGGAACCATAATTTGAAGGTTTATTATCAACAATTTCTTCTAATTTTAACTCCATTTTTCTTAATTTCTTCATCTCTCTGATTTTTGTTTCATTTTTTGGGGTTTAGATCTTGCAATCTCATGCTCTGTTCGATTGGGTTTGGTTCGTATGATTATTGCTTCTGGGTTCTTCCTAGATGAAGGCCATGCCCTTATCCTTGCCTTTTGAAGACATTCGTCCAAATGGGGTATTGAATTTCACTTCTGTCTCCGATTCTCCGCCACCGCCTCCACAACTCCGTCGTCACAACTGGAGTTGCTGCACTGATAGTACCAATCTGCTCAAAGATATTTGCTATGTGGGTGCTGCTGAACCCACCTCTGTTCTCGACACTCGAAGAAGCCCTAGCCCTCCCACTTCCTCTTCCACACTGTCTTCGTCTTTCGGCGGCGGTGGTGGTGGTAACGCCTCCACCGACACTGCAGTGGTTGCGCCCCCGTCTTCTCTCCCTCAAAACCCTTCTCCTTTAGACAAATGCGGCGGCGGCGGTGGTGGTGGCGTCCTTGGAATTGATGATTGGGAAAGTGTTTTGACGGAATCCCCTGGCCAAGGTCCCTCCGTTCTTGGGTTAATTATGAGTGATGTTGAAGACCCATCTTTGGGATTGAATAAGCTACTGCAGAGCGGAGGCGGCGGCGGCGGCGGTGGTGGTTCTCATCTGGACTTGGACTTTTCGGTGTCGATCATGGTTTCGTCTTCGAACCGAATACTCTCGCCGGAGAATCTATTGTAGACCCATCTTGCAACGATTTCCATAACGGGAGACTGTTTCCCGGCGTGTTTCAGAATCAGAATCAAATGATGGAAGCGACTGATGAGAAGCCACAGATTTTCAATTCTCCCCAAGTTATGATGAATCAAAATCAAACCCAGTTCACTCAGAATCCGGCTCTGTTTATGCCTCTGCCTTATGGCTCCCCTGTTCAAGATCACCATCAAAACCACCACCACCACCACAATCTGCTGGTTCCGCCGCCTGCTAAACGGTTCAATTCGGGTTCAATTGGCGCTAATTATCAAGAAATTATGAATCGTAGACAGCAACAGGCACAACAAGTTCAAGTTCAGATGTTTGCTCAGCAGCAGAGGGCATCAATAGCAGCAGCTATGGCAAAACAGAAAATGGTGGATGAAGAAATAGCAAATCAACAGCTCCAACAAGCCATTTCCGACCAGCTATTCAAAGCCATAGAGGTAATCGAAACAGGGAATTCTGTACTCGCGCAAGGGATATTGGCGCGGCTCAATCATCATCTCTCTTCCCCCATTGGGAAGCCCTTTCAAAGGGCTGCATTCTACTTCAAGGAGGCGTTGCAATTGCTCCTTCAAAACCCTTCAAATCCATCCTCCAATCTCATCTCCTCCCCTTATAGCATCATTTTCAAGATTGCTGCTTACAAATCCTTCTCTGAGCTCTCCCCTGTTCTTCAGTTCGCTAATTTCACCTCTAACCAAGCCCTCCTCGAGGCCTTCAATGGCTTCAATCGACTTCACATAATCGATTTCGATATCGGATACGGCGGGCAATGGGCTTCTTTGATGCAGGAGCTTGCCTTGAGAAATGGCAGTGGGTTTCTCAAAATCACAGCCTTTGCTTCGACTTCCACACATGACGAATTTGAGCTGGGATTTACACAAGAAAACCTGAAGAATTTCGCTAATGATCTTGGTATTGGGTTTGAGCTAGAAATTCTTAACATGGAGTCTTTGAATTCTGGTTCATGGCCATTGCCACTAAATGTTACAGAAAATGAGGCGATTGCGGTGAATCTCCCTGTTGGTTCGTTCTTCAACGACGCAGTTCCATTGCCGATGGTTCTCCGTTTCGTGAAGCATCTATGCCCGAAAATCGTTGTGTGTGTTAACCGAGGGGGGAACCGAATGGATGTGGCGTTCCCCCAACGTGTAATCAATGCGCTGCATTCTTATTCGGGGTTGCTTGAATCAATGGATGCGGTGACTGTGAATATGGATACCCAAATGAAGATCGAGAGGTACCTACTGCAACCGGGCATCGAGAAGCTGTTGAGGAGTGGTGAGGCTTGGAAGGAAAGGCTGCCTCCATGGAGATCTCTGTTTTTATCATCCGGATTCTCCCCATTGACATTCAGTAACTTCACGGAGTCGCAGGCCGATTGTTTGGTGCAGCGAACGCCGGTGCAGGGATTTCACGTCGAGAAGAGACAGTCGTCGCTTGTTTTATGCTGGCAGCGAAAGGAGCTCATGTCGGTCTCGGCTTGGAGGTGTTGATAGGATCATTTGTCTCGGTTTTAGTTGTAAGATGATCATCAAAATTGCTGGTTTTTTTTTTTTTTCAACCGTTCAACAACTATGCGAATGTGCTATTGGCTACCAATCATGACTCTCCTAATGGTATGATATTGTCTATTTTCTACCTCAAAATGCTTCATACGAATGTAGATAATATTCTCCGTTTATAAATTCATGATCTTTCATTCAATTAATCGACTCACTCTCAGCCATCTTAATACTATTACCCATTAAATTAAATTAAAAAAAAAAAAAAAAACACCGTACGCCATCATAAGTACGAAAGAAACCCAACCAGACGACTGTGACGGCGGGGGCACCATCCAGCTCCGAGAACGACATCTCCATCAAGCTCGAAGCCACGTGTATGGTGGATGCGTGACTTTGACCGGCGCTTCCCCCACAGTCATCTGTCCTCTATATTATTTAGTATTTATTTATTTAATTGTTTGTGGGCCCCACAACTGTAATGTCGCCGTCGTCTGAATCTGATCAGCAAGCCAATGAGGACCGTGGGATGGAAGGCCGGACGTGGAAGCTCAGCCGTGTGATTGAAGTAATGAAAGTGTCAATAATTCAGTTGTTTACTAACTGATTTTATTATTTAAAATGTACATAAAAATATTTAATTTAAAACTTAAAAGATTTATAAATCTCTAATTATATTTTAATGGATTTTAAAATATTAATTAACCGACCATATTGACTATCTCCAAATCATTAGCCTACTAATATTTTAAATTTCAATTATTAAATTTATTAGTATATACAATTATATAAGGCAAATTGAAATGCACCCATTTTATTTATTTATCAGTCAAACCCTTATTAAATTTTGCATATTTATTTGACATACAATTATTTAAATAAAAATAAAAAAAATTTATGTGGATCTAATAAAATTTTTGTATATATAGTTTTCTAAATATTGATTAGTAATATTTTTTTTAATAGTCAATTTTAAGCTAATTATTTTAAACTGTGAGGTCTCACGTTCGTTGGAGAGTAGAACATGATATCTGTTATAAGGATGTTAAGACCTTTGTTTAGAAGACGTGTTTTAAAATCGTAAGACTGGTAGTGAAAGTGTTGGAGTATATATGTTTCGATTTTGAATATATATGTTTTTGCAGTAAATTGAAAGTTTAAAAAGTAAAAGATTATAGTTGGGATTGTGTTTGATTTGTTCATAAGTAAAACCACTTTGTTGAAGCTTTTGTTGTTCTTTTACCTTTATCCTTCTCTCTTTTCTTTTCCAATCCTCAAAGAATGAAAAGAAAACAAAAGAAAAGAAAAAGGAAACAAAATACCTTTCTTTTCACTTGGGGAACTTAGATTCTAATTTCCAAGATGGGAATTTCATGTTTATATTTATATTTATAGATCTACCACTACTTCAATGCAACTAACTAAGGGATCGATATTCTCATGTTAAATTAAACGATTAAAGATCGAAAAAATCTTTTTTTTAACATATTCTCAAAATGTTTTGAATACTCTATCGAATTCGGATAAAACATAATATGTTAGGCTACCCAATGTTATGGCATGCTATGATGTGTTTTGAAATAAGAGATTTTACTATGCACAACTCCTAAGCTATGTTTTAAAAGTTAGGCTATGAATGAAATGAATTTATAAACTATTTATAAGAATTTATGCATGCATATTACTGAGTATGTGAGAAATGAATATGAATAAGAGTTGTCTTACATGATTTAGTTATAATGAAAAATTATGGGGACCTGATGCGTACTTGTATGTTCATGTGTATTGGGATACTTTCTCTTTATGATGAGTACGGACGCGTACACTATGAGATGGAAAAATCATCATCTTTCTCATGATGCTACGATGGTCACTATTCTCTTCAGGTGTTGTGTATAGAGAAGTACTACACATTCAATTTGTCCAAACTAGAAAGTCACCTAAGATAACTTTAAATGATAGATCACACTCATGTTGCATATGTTTGCATTCACTGACGTTAACGGTGAGGTCACTTGTTGAGTATTTCTTAAAATACTCAAACTTTGTGCTCTTCTTATATTTCAAGTAAAAGCAAGGCACCTGTGTATGGTTGATGACAGCGTCGTGTTAAAGACGATGAAACTTGTGTCATGGTAGTTTTAAGTTAGATTAGGACATCTTTTTCAATCTTCTATTTGATTTATTTATATTACACATTGGTTATTTCATCGTATTGATTTAAGACTTTTAATGCAAACGTAAAACGTATAACTCCATGAAATCATTTTATGAACAATTTTAAATGAATGTTTCCGCATAGAAAGGTCATATCATGCATATAGTAGCGTCTCTACTTCAATAGAAAATTAGGATCGTTACAATTCTTTAGTCTCACAAAAAAAATTTCTTTTTCAATACGGTTTTAAAAAGTGAATGGTGAAGTCATTTTCAATTTTGAAGAATATCTTTTATCTGTATGTGCTTGAAATCGTGCAAAACTTGCTGTCAATGACATTGATATTGATATTGATGCAAAGCCCCATGAATCTTTAGCTTCGGTTGCTTTCAATTAGCATATGAGAAAGTGACCTTTCTTTTCTCTTCTCTTCACTTCTCTTCCTCTTCCCAAAAAACCAACCAAATCTCGAGCATTATTTCATGTTAAGTCATACAATCATACACGATCTTATGATGTCATCTCACTTTTACTCGTCGTTTTGAGTCGTAAATCGAGCCGAAGAACAAGCAAAAAAAGGAAGAAAAAAAAGTGGGTTTTCTTTTATTATTCTCTCCCAAAAACCCAATTTCAAAATTGATGTACACAAAGCCATTGTTGGAAGAAAGTAGATTCCAAGAAAGAGAGAGAGGCCAAAATATAAAAGTTGAACCATTTGCTTTTGTTAAATGCAAAATGAACTTTAATTTGTTTAGCAATTATCACATTATGATACCAAAAAGGAAGGACTTTTGTAATGGAGAAGCCTCCTAGGAGTGAGGGATTTTCAGGTAAAGATATGGTAAAGAGTGAGAGACAGACACAGATTTGGCAGCTTTAGGAGTCTCCGAAAAATGAAAGAAACAAACAAAGCTCTCTTAGTTGAGTTGTACTAATGACTTGTCAAATCCCCTTAATATCATTTTTTTTCTTAAGAAAAAAAAAAAAGGGAAGAAAAAGAAAGACAAAAGGGTTTTGATTTTGTGGTTTTAAGAATATTAAAAGTTGTGAAACTTTAACCACAAAATCAACCAAAGTGTGTTGTTTTTGTATTTTTCATGTCAATTGAGAAACCCATTTACAAAGCTTTGGGGTTTGGTTCAAAAGAATCCTATTCTTCTCCCTTTACTTATTTTACATATCTTTTAATATAATACTTGTTTTACACGCTCTTTATATTTCTAAGTCAGCTTCGAAAATGTTTATTATTGAATTATTGAACGAAATATCTCACTTTTGTGTATTACATGAAATTAAACGTGAATATATTAAATTTAAAAGGAATAATGAAAAGGGTTAAGCTATACGGATATATAAATATGATTTTAATAAAAGAGGATTAGATCACGATCTCGATAATACGAGCGTAAAAAAGTATAATGTAAAAGTGGGTTAGGGAAAGCATTTGGAAAAAGGAAAATGGTGAAATATATGTACGTGGGTGCATGCTCGTGTGCGTGTAGAAAGAAAAAAGCTAGGGTTTCGGGATATAAAATAATTCGTCTCTCTCGCTTTTATTATTATTATTATTATTAAAACTTTAATAGATGCTTGGCCACACCATATCTTTCTCTCTTTCTTTTAGGTTAGAGTCAGCTTAGAAACAACGCGTTGTTAGCATTTTTGTTTTAAAGTTTTGTTGAAAAAGTTATAAATATACGAAAACCCAAAAGTAAACACTCATATGATTAGGAAAGGCCAATAATTGTAGGACCTCTCTCTTCTACATCTGTCTTTGTTTTTGGAATTTTTAATGAATACTGTTTTGTTTTATTATTATATGGTGGAGTTTTGGCTCCACAACACTTTTGCATGGCTGAGTTGGCAACACTCTATTTCATGTTTTTTTTTTTTGTCTTATTTTTAATAAAAAGTAAACTCTCCCATTTAGTTTGGTTTAGTTTGATTTTGGTTTGTTTGGTCTAACCATATTGTACTTCTTTCTTAATAGAATCGCAAATGTGCGAAAGAGATTGAAAACGAGAGATTCTTTAGTCGATCGATTTTTTTGAAAACGCTGTCGTTTTCGATTTATGAAGGTTTTATTTGAATAGAAAGATGAATATATTAAGGTATGGAATTTTGTGGTTGACCCAAGAGAGGTAGAGAGAAAGAGGGCAAATTAAAAGAGTTGATTAAGCAACCAACTTAGTGTGAGGCCATGTGTTTAGGAATGGAGGGTGGGTTTGGCAAATGATTGGTGGAATTTTAATTTGGTTTACATTAATTCAGCTATCAGACACAACATTGACTTTGTTTATAATTTTGGGTCTCTTAAAAATATATGTTGGGTCCCTTAAACCCTTATGATTAAACATAATGTTTGATAATACAATTATATGTTTCAATATGGAAGGGTAAAAGAAGAATCCATTATTTTGATCAATCTCATTCACGTACATTTTAAAAAATTATGTTAGTGTAAGGATCCAAAAAAAGAAAAAAAACGAGGTCGCTAGAATAAGGGGGCGACACCCTCACCCTACACGTTTTTTCCAACGTCAAGAATATGTCAACGACCTTCAACCACACCTCACAGAATCCACATGCAAAGAAAAATAACATGATATAGAGGGAAAACGAGGGAGAAGAAGAAAAGAGTGTTGAGTTATCCCACACAAGCACGATGCCAACAACCACCCATTGAGACTCATGATGTCGTATAGTGTAGATAATATCATGGAAGGGAGGACTAACAAGCTACGAAGCACCATGATGCACATGAGTGATTACTACTGAACAATGTTGTAGCTTTACCGGTCAAGAGGATGAACTGATTGCTAGTGCAACTCCTTGTGCGCAGGTTCAAAGGGAGATGGAGGGGTATTAGAAAAAAAAAAGAATGAATGTGGAGGTTGTGTCACGAAGATGATGTAAAGATGAAAACTATATGAGACCTCATGCGTTTTGTGTGCACATACCTTATGTAGAGCGAAGTTGAAGTTTTAAATGTTTAATTCGCATATGGGTTTAGATGATGACGACGGTAGAAACTCTAAGTAAATAGAAATTTAGGATCGTTACAGTTGATCTCTTATATTTTAGTAAAACATTACCAATTCTTATCACAGTGATCGAATATGAAACTTAACGAAACGTTGATATATATAGATTCGTTATTTTATATCATTACCAAATGTACTCCAACATTTACTAATTTGTTAGTTAGGTGTAAGAGTTTGACCTAAAATTTAGGTTAGATGCATGTTAATTGAAATTGGGTGAAGTTTGGTAATGGGGTACGCATATTTGTTGAAAAGTAATGATTGTTAGTTCAAGAAGTCAACGTAGTGAAGCCAAAATGGGCAACGAATCAGTACTTATTTGTAAGCGTCTGACAGCAAATTGTTAAAAAAAAGAAAAGGGTTTGCATGTTTTGATTAAGGAGTTGAATAAAACAATAATATATGAATAAAAAATTGAAGTAAAAGGGACAAAGCATGAACATGCAAACTCAACATCAAACTCATTGTCAAAACCGACTATGGAAATTCAGTGTAATAAAAAGCTGAAAACAATAAAATAAAATAGAAATATCCATTAAAATACCTCCTGAAATTGACATGTACCTAGCCTCTCACGTTGACATTCCATTGCTGGCCTCCTATGTGGCCACTACTATTAGTATCATGGCATGGAATGACTCTCACATTAGGGTCGTTGTGGGGTCTACTCCAACCGGGTGGCGTTGCCAAGTCAGTTTGAGTTATGAATTCTTAAAAAATCGGACTTCTTCTACCCCTGTCTCGGGAGGTCCTTCTCCTCTACATCCACTTCTACGTCTACTAAGTGACATGATTTATAACCCTCAACACATAAACGTACTATACATAGCATTATATCACACATAGTTCAATCATCAATAGCATTCTACATAACCATTTATTATCTTTCATATGATGTACTTAATGATGATGGTGCATCAGCGGTGGGGCAATAAAAACACGTTGAGCCTACCTCGTAGGATAGTTTACAGAATCTATATTATATAAGCCTAGAGCTATGATATCAACTATAATGACCATAATCTATAAATCTATGTTTCTTCGATTTTCTATCCCATATATGATTCTCATTCTTAACATGGTATTAAAGTTTCTCATTCATCAGAGTAGGAGACAGGAAGAACAAAAGAAAAGTGACAGAGATCGAAGAATAGAAAGAAAGTGACAAAGATCGTATTAGAGCATCGATCTTGGTGTTCTTAAATATCAAAATTTTCTTTCTGGCAAAATCCAACTTCAAAACTTCCGATGTTTACTTAACATACCCTTATTATATTCATGACTCTTGATTAGCCAAGATATTCCCTTTGTTCCAATCAAATTAAATGGGACAAATTTACAAGCGTGGAGTAAGTCATTTATGCATAAACCAAAAAGCAACTCTTCAAGTTATGAGATACATTAGAAGCCGTCTACTTTTGGGTTTTCCATCTTTTTGGGAAATTCAATAATTTTTTCCCTTATTTTTAAGACTTTCAATCCCACTTTTGTTTCTCATTTTTAACATTAACACGTTATTAGACTAACGTTCTTTCCAACACGTGTTTGAGATTTGAAATTGTGAATATAGGATTATAAATAATGAATTAATGTCTATTTTAGATATTATATTTCTAGCTTTTATCAATTTTCATTTTTGTACTTTACTTTTATAAAGTTTTTGATTTAATTTTAATTAGCAAATTAAGCTAAAAAACAAAAATGAAGAAAATTTTAAAATACAAAGATTAAAATAAAACAAAAAATATACAAACTTAAACCTTCATAATAAAAGCAAATTGATTCAAACTAAAATTATAATGGAGGAAGTCCATAACCTTAATAAAATAACTCTAGATCTCCCAACACAACAAAGACTTTATCATAAAAATAAATGATAATGTTATGGTCAACTGTCCATCAAAACTTAATAGGGTCAACTAAACAAACAAAAAAAAAAAAAAAAAAAAAAAAAAAAACCAACTGCAAATTGCTGTCGACAATAATAATCAAATTGAAACTAACGTGTGACAACATGAATGGAAATGTTCTTATTGCGTAGTTTCTTGGCCAAGGATCTATACAGATTGAAAGTGCTTCGTATTCTATGACATGTATGGGATTTAGCGTGTACCCTTGCTACATGAAAACATAAAATACATTGTGCACTACAAACTTCGTTTCTTGGCTTAAGGATCTTTATAGGCTTTTCTTCATAAATCAAATCTTCTCGTAATGTAAGTTGTTTTGTATTTTTGACGTGTGTGGGGTTCGGCGTGTACTTTTGCTGTATGAAAACATGAAAATACATTGTGCATGACAAAAAAAGCTCGATGAGAGTGCTAGTCTATACACCAGTTCTTCCATTCTTTCTAAGATTTCGAAAGGACCAATAATTTTAGGGCTCAACTTGCCCTTCTTTCTAAGTGCTATCTTTAGGAACACCTAATCTCCACAACCAACTAGACTTTTAGTTCAATTTCTCACATTGTTGCTTTTATAAGTTGAACTAGTTTCGGACTTTTAAGTTAAGGTTCACTTACTTCTTTTCATGGCACAAAGAACTGCCACCATTTCCTCTATGATATCTTCAAAGGTGTCATCTAACTTATCTTCTGTCATCTACTCCTTGTAGTTAAATTCTAACAAGTGCCAGTACTCATCTTACCTGCCTACAACATTTAAAATACATGTCCACAGCATGTTTTAAATTACTCGATTTAATCTCTCAATCTAACCGTCGATCAGTGAATGGAAGGTCGTCCTTGAACTTGAATTGTGTTCTTAAAGTGGTAAGGAGTCACTACCAAGAAAAGTAAGATTCATATTACTTTGTTAATCAAATATTTCAAGACAAGAACACTTATTTAAGATTGGAATCACTCTACAAGCAAAATCGATCATGTCAATTCTGAATGATTCTAAATATGCAACCTAAACTACCTACCATTTTAAAAACTTAACCCTTCAACTAAAAGAAAGAAAGCACAAATGCTGTTTTACTATAGTTTCCAAGTCTACTTTACAATGATAAGATATATGTCTTTATTATCCTTATAACGGAAACCCTTGGCCTTCCATGAGGTGTTGCAAGAGTCGTAAACTTCATAGTTTATAATCATAATTAACCACGGTGTAAATGTAACTTTAAAATAAATAAAAGTCTTAAAATACATTAAAGAAATATCAACTTTAGATACTCATTCACTCAAAATTTGTAACCATCAATAAATGAAGTTTGATTCTTTTTAATCTCGCATTGATTGTAATATCTTGGGATAATTTGAATATTTTCTTCACATCTTCCATGAAATTTATATTGCATGATTGATGTCTTGGTTCATATCACAAATCTAGTAAAAGATTAACCGAGCTTCTTAGTCCCATACGATGAACACTTGTTCACCACGAATTCAGATTAACCAGGAATAATTGAGCTCATATATCCATGAAGTACTTTTCTTTTTCTAGGGTCAAAACACTTTTTTTTAGGTAATCTTTCATTGGTGATCACTGTAAGCCTTACTTTGTTATGGTCAGTCACTTATCAACTTACAGTTATGTTTCTTGATCTGCCTCATGATAAATGTAGCTAATGAGCCACCTTTCTTCTCTAACGGTGATGGCTATAACTCTTTTATTATCATAGTAGATATAAGTAGATACCCTTGACCTATAAAAGTTCTCATATTACTAAGCCTTTTAGCCTCATAGAGCTCCTTGCTAAATTCAACGAGATTAGGGCCTATAGTTATCTTCTTCCTTTAGCTCATTGGACCATATAATGTAACACTTTGTCACATAGGACACAAATTCATATAGAATTCCATTCGCCACCTAGGGACTTCTTCCTTAAACTTTGCTAGGGCTGGAGGAGCCAATGTCAAATCTTGTCTTTCGTCTAGATGTAGATGGCGTGTTCAACGTTGATTCTACAAGCTTCACTTTATGAGCATGCTTGTCATTTCTTCCATTTTGAAGTTTAAAGACTACATTTTTTTTTTTAATTGGACATTTGGATAGATCACGAAATTTAATGTTGCGATGTTCACCTTTATCGAGAATTGTAAAGAACTTCTTTCTTCTGTGTACGTGGTTCGAGACTCGAGTTTAAGAACCACGTGACCAATTGAGGCGGCTCCATTTTGTTTTAGGACATTAACAACACTAGTGCATCACTCAACTTCTCATCATCAAGAAGATTAGCCTTCTTTCCTCTATTATTGTCTATATTATTCCAAGAGTCATATGAGTAATAACCAAATTTCTTACAAACATAGAACTGATTTTGTGATTTTTCTTATCTTCTTGTCAACCACATCCTAAACCGCAGTCTCGGCCACAAACCTCATTGCTTCCACAACCATTCCCTTAATTATCATCAACGTGGTTACTACTGGTTCATTATAGTGGTTATCACAACCACCTCATCCTCCATTTCGACCCCATGTCTACCTCTTCTTCGATGGTAGCCTCCTCTTGACATAACATTCATGACTTGAAACATTAAACGTATTCTCTTTTTTATATATATATATATATATATTGGCTGTATGAACGTGATGTAAATTTGGAGGTTCTAGGTGCATGAAAGTGATGTACGCACAGTTAATATTTACAAAAGTGATATACATCTACATAGGAAAAACGATGCATACTTAGTAAACCCTAGAGTACATAAGTGGGACACGTAGTGATGTTCGTATAATCTAGACACATGTTATATACATGAACGGGACACATGAACCATTAAGGTACATGAATAATTAGTAAGTATATTGATGTGTGTTCCTCATAGAGTGATATTTAATATTTATGTTTTTTTTTTATATATATATTTTCATACTAATATAAATATATGTAGGATTTATTTATAGTAAGTGAAGAAAATAAAGTGATTTACAAGGGTTTTTCTCCTAAATTGTTTTTCTTGTCATGTTTTGAATTTAGTCTGAGGGCCCAATTGTTAGATGTTTCTATCAAACTTCCTATATTCAGTGCATTGAATCATAACGATAAGAGTATTTGATTGAAAGTGTTACCTGACTCAAAATTTGATTGGCCTGACGTGGTGAGAATCAACGTTCAAATAATCGTGATTCTTATAAAAAAATTTCAAACAACTATTTGCAATAATTTTGTGTTCCATGAATCTCGGAACGGAAAACTGTATCTAAGCTCGGTTGCTAGTCTACGCTCTTTGAACTTTTTAAGCTTGGCTAACTGAAACATCTGAATAACTAAAGGAAGTGAAATCAACCAAGACCTTGTTAGTAGCGACAATCGAGAGTGCATTAGGGGTTTGAATAAAAACAAAGACGAAGCTTTGTATGAAATTTACGCTTTCAATTCAAGCCTTAGAACTCAACTCACATCTGCTTAAGATCGGTTCATTTCTATTTTTAGGAACTTTAGGAGCATTTTTGTAGAAGGGCTCAAAGACTAATAATTGAGAATTTCATTATCGGGTAAGTTTTGATGGGAAAAATTCACCCTCAATACTCGATCTATTTAACTCAAACCAATTCTATTAGTTTTGTAGTGATTAATGAAACAACTTGAATGAAAGATGCAACACTGAGCCTCGATAAGAAATTAATACTCGATTTTTCTTTCGAATATAAAATTTTCAAAAATTTTATTGAGAGCATTTGAGACCAACCCGATCAGGTAAAAGAAAAAAAAGCTTAGTAAAATCCAAAGAGCTCAATAAAAGTATAAAAGAAAAATAGTAAAAATTGGTCTAAGTCAACTCTCAAGGATAAATTCATGATTTTGACCTACCTAGTTAGGGCTCTTTTTGAACTATAACCACAGAAAACCAAGATTTGGTCCAACTGCAGTGTAGAGTCGAAATTTCTCAAGAGTTCCTTCTTGTGCATAAAGTTGCCACTAATTTAGTCACTTTCGAATTCGTCGTATGAAGGAGAGCTTGCTTCGTGACGGAGCATTTAGCAATGCCAGCAGCCTAGTGAGTGAGGGCTGACTATCTGAGGACAGGTGAAGGCAGGGACCTCTGGGCTTGCTACTCATGAGATTGGGTGAAGATTGAATATGCGAGACTGTAACGAAGAGGGAATTAGAGAATATGCTCGACTGGAAAGAAGAGGGAATCAGAGAATATGCTCGGCTGCTTAGTGGTATTGGGAGAACCATTATGGCTATTGATTTATTTTAATTCATCAAGAGTTGCGGAAGAATCGAAGGTAAGCATTTTAAGTTCTTGATTTTGGTTTTCATTCAAATTCTAGAGATTTTTTTGGAATTAAATTTTAAATTTTTAGTATGTTGATATCGAAGGATTTCACACAAGTTTTATGAAGGGAGTCTAAGTTGACTCGGATCAAAAACTTTGTTCTGATGAACATCAAGAATCTGCATATTATAAGTTTTACAATTTTAAATGATATTTAGATGTGTTTATTTTCTTTTGTGATTGTCCTAAAATTACAATAAGAGTACTTTGTAAAGTTAGATTAAAACTCTACAACTTTCATTAAAGAACCAAGTAGATTGAAGTGACACAGAGAAAGTTATGAAAATATGAAGAAAAAAAATGAAAACGAATCGTAAACTAATCTGAAGAAGAAAAAAAATCACTCGTGTTGAGGGAACAAGCATCAAGCAAGACACGTGTCAAGTAGGAGGAGGAGAGGCGCATTGACGTCAGGCAAGGACACGCATCGCAACCTTAGGGAACGACTCGATCCAACCAATCAAACTCGAGATCGCATCCACTTTGCCCTCGTGTGACAACTAGAACTGAAAACCTGATCTGATCGCTTGAGATTCAAACTAACCAGGATCATTGTGTGCCTATCAGAAAAGGACATGTGTCACAATCAAAGCACGACTTCATCTCCGAAAGGTGCTTTGTACTTGCGCATGAGTTGCTCGTGTGGGAGACTTCCTGTGTGCATGTACAACGCATGTAGGTCTCTTTTTGTCTCGTTTGACATCCGTTTGTCATATTTTCAACTCAATTTCGATAATTCCCTAATCTTCCTTGAATTATGACCTACCAGAAAAATTTTAAAAATTTTGGAGCTCCTAACATGCGAACAAGTTAGCTTATGAAGGCACACAACATCCAAATAACCACACAAACTTTAGGTAAGGAATACTTAGTGCTAGCATTTCTTACCTCAGATGATTAGAAAATGTATGTTAATTACTTCGGAATGACGTTTTTAGATGAGTATATACTGTATATATGTTATGATAAAATTACCATTTGCCCCTAAGTTAAGATTTCCGAGAAGCATGTTGTTTTATGTATCATGCAAAGTTAGAAAGACAATGTACATGACTAGAATACGAGTTGGACAATATGGATGAGTATGTTATGCATGATGTAAAATATAACCAAAATGCCTCAATGATGAGATTTGTAACGAATGGTGTTTTATATGCTTTCCGTTCTATTAGAAAGGAGAATAGACTATTGTGATCTATGCTTTAGGTGATTGAGGAATGTTATCTCCCATTGAGCTTGTTTGCTTGTATGTTTGCATGATATAATATGTTTTAGTTGTAAGTGCATGACTGTGTTTCTCTCTGTAGAGTGTATTTTCTACACAGAGCTAGCGCATTTGAGTTTGATTGACTAGACGATCTAGGTCAAGATGTCTCCAATACATTAAGCACCTTAGGATCGTGATCACCAGTCAGAGGGTTTAGATAATGTTCTCAGATGAAGAAAGACTCGATGAGTTAGAACATAGCAGCCTAGAGCCAAAAGTCCATGTTAAGCTACTTAGGCACCCTAGGAATCCAGTAGACCTTGTCAACTCCCAAATAAGACTAAAGTGAAATCTAAATTATGGATTACATGCTTAGGTGATGGATAGGCATATCTCCCTAACAAAGCATGCATGAGAGGACTCGGTTAAGATTAGAGCGCTACAACTAGTGCAATTTACACGTTGACCTAAGTCAAAACGTTTCCAATAGACCCTACACCCCAAGATCGTGAGCGACGATCAGAGGTCTAAACCTAAGTGCACATAGAGATTTGGATTACCTCCAATGAGCTAATTTCAAGCGCCTTGAAAATGAGAGATGAGATTTAAAGTGTCTAGGAGACTCTGAACCTAGTAGACCTCTATGGCATCCAAGGACGATAGAGGTAACTCTTCAAGCTTATAGCGGTGTGACGGTGTCCTCGGAATCTCCACTACCTATCCACTCTGGTACTCATTTTGTCAAAAATCCACTCTGATATCCATACCATCGAGATAGGTATAGGTCGGATAGGGGAGGTGTGTCTAGACGACTAGATGCCCAACCATGTGAAAATGGCTAGAAGTCTCTTGAACAGGGCCCTATGCTATAAACACGTTCCTGAGAGGGGAGCGTGGGACCATATAGGTTGACCCAATAGCTAATCGGCACACAGGTGGTTGCTCCCCCAAGCTTTGGTGACTTTATAGTCCTATGGGAGGATCTGCTAGCTAACCTTTTATAGATGATGTTTAGACTAGCAGATACCATACTATTTTTATAGAGGGTATGAGATCGTGTTTTAACCCAAGTCATTGATCATTCACTACATAAGCAAAGTAATTTACCAAGGTCAAAGAGAAAAAAGATTGTAGCAACCCAACAAGTCAAAGATAGCCTCGAGGGTGTTAGTAGTTGGTATGGTCTCCATAGAGCTTCTACTTCTCTTTCCACTCTGATACCAGTACCGTTGAGCTAGGCCTACATAGTTAGAGTTGTGTGATTGACAGGGGACATGAAAAAGTCTAAAACACCCCGAATGGAGAGGAAAAAGAAAGAAATTTTGGAAACAAAGTTGGTGAATACCCATCATTCTTCATTGAATATATTCAAATAGAATGAATGGTTTTCGAGAAAACCAATTGCTAGAGCTTCCTTGATGTCACGGCTAGAAGTTTGATGAAGAAAACATCGTGAGAAATTCACTCAAGCGTGCAAGCGAAAGTAAGTTTCAGAGCATCGAAGTAATGACACGGTAGGAGACGATGACTGACCACTCCTTTTTTTTTTTTCTTTAAGACTGCCTTTAAGTTTCTAAAAAAAGTTAATTCATTAAGGGACCTAGACAAGAAAAGTGGAGGAATTTTGAGCTTGGGAATGACTTGAACAGAGCTCTGGAATGTGACCAAATTAGTAAGTAGCTACCTCAAACATTTCTCAAGTTTTAATATTAAGTGAATATGGAAGGTTTAGGACTTGACCCACCCATTAAAGGCCTCAATTGAACGTTTTACTCGGAAGTTACCTATTAGGGCTCAGTAAATCTTAAAATTACACGTAACTGAATTCCACTGAGCTTAGACAATTCAAGGAATAAATTTTGTGATGAAGGATGGATTTAAAGAGAATAGAAGCATGTTTAGAACTTAAACCAATGATAAGATAAAAATATTCATATTAGGCTTTTTACTATGTTTTATAATTCAAATGAACTACGAATGACATAAAATTTTACGATTTTGACATGTTTGGATACAAGAATGATTTGCTTTGAAATAAGACAAACGTGAACTATGTAAAGCATTTGATGTCTAAGTTGCACACTTACCTTTATTATGAACTCTCTAGAACTTTAATGATGAACTTAAAGTCTGCACATTAACTCGAACCGTAGAACCAAGTTAAGTAGGCTGATTTTAAGACAAAGACACTACCATGATCTTAAGCCTAATACGATGTCTATATAGCTAAATACCACTCTATGAAACAAATTCAATCTTACCTAGTACGTACCTTAAGTCACTCTAGACCTCCTACTTATTTGGTATATCATGATCTCGTATTATGATCGACCCTAATATTAAAAAGTAAAAAAATAAGAGAAAAATAGTAGTATATGAAAGATAAAGAAAGGGAACAAATACTTTCAAATTAATTTTAAGATAAAGTTTTAATAATATCTTTTTAAAAAATGTGAAGGTTATTCTTTTGTAAAAATTGATCAAAGGAGTAAGATAGTAAATAATTACCATAAAGGCTAAAATTGGAAAAAGAAAAATATATATATATTTGAAGAGTGTTTTTTTAAATTAAAATGTAACTTTTTAAAGATGAGAAACGTGAATCTAAGTAGCTTTTTTTTTCATTCACACCAATAAATAATACTAACCCGGCATGCCCTAATGACGAGACAAATATTATGAATGTGATACGACATGTCAATAAAAACTAAAGTAAACAAGTTTCACTAAATAGGAACAGCATGCATGCATGGTAAATCACCGAAAGAGAATACGTAAATTTTATTACTTACTATTCAATAGTTTAGGAGAAAACATATCATGTCATCCTATAGTAAAAAAATTACACAAATTTTGGCAGCATCCCGATGGAAACTTTTCAAATTTAACCGTTGAACAAGAGAGTAAAAAAAAAAAGAGAGAGAAAAATTGAGAAGATAGTGGGGAAGGAGGGTAAAATGGGAAGCAGCGAAGGTAAAAAAAAGCATGTAAAAAGGTTATAAACCAGAAGCTGTAAATGGTAGGAAACAGAACAAACCCCACTGTCCCTCTCTTTTACACTTTCCCTCTGCAGAGACGAAGCCGCCTGGGTGGCAGTAGTTTGAGTACCCACAAACCCAATCGCGTCCCGCAGGTCAGGTCCTAAACTTAAAGGGATACACTTAATTAATGCCCCTTTTTATAACCAAATATGCCCTTCCAAACCTCACTCTAACTAAGACAACAGCCCTCTAAAAGGACACCCCCTCCTCTCTCTCTCTCTCTCTCTCTCTCTGCAAATGGCAATTTAGGGTTTTTTTTTTTTTTTTTTTTTTTTTTTTTTTTTTTGGGATCTGAATTTTTGTTCTTCCCCTCTGCTTCAGCCATTGGTGAGAGTGAGAAATTTGTTAATTTTAATTTTAATTGTTATTAAAATAAGGGAAGTGATTTTTTATGTGAAAATTATGCGTTTTTTTTTTTTTTTTTTTTTTTTTTAATTTTCTCCGACATTACAGGTACTTTGCCTCGAAATTTTAAAAGAAAATGTTGGAATATGAATGGGGATCAACGAACGCGCCGCCGATTCTTCTCCCCGGCGACGAATCCGAACCCGCTTTCAACCCGGAAGCGCCTCACTCTCACCATTTACCCACTTTCATCGACCATCACCACCACAACACTTTCTTGCCGACTCTGACTCCGCCGCCGTTCACTACCCACTTCGGCGGGTTCGACGACCACCCACATAGCTTCATAATGGGTCCTTCTCATCATTACGATACTGTGGCCGACGCCGTCCATGGCGGAGGTGTCGGAGGGGGGGAGTTTGTGGTGGTACCCAAGAGTGAGGAGGTTTGTCGGAGTATAACGGCGGTTCCTGTAGATTTCGCGGCGAGGATAGGGCTAAATTTAGGGGGGAGAACCTATTTCTCGTCTGAGGAGGAGGAGTTCGTGAATCAATTGTACCGGAGAGCGAGAACCGGTGGCGAACCGGGTTCGGGGAACTGGTCGGCTCGGTGCCAAGCGGAGGGGTGTAATGCGGATCTGAGCCAAGCCAAACAATACCACCGACGGCATAAAGTTTGTGAGTTTCATTCTAAAGCTTCCACCGTCATCACCGCCGGGTTGACTCAGAGGTTCTGTCAGCAATGCAGCAGGTTCGTTCCCCCTTCTAAAATTCCTAAACTACCCTCGTACGTCCGTCATTTCAAAATCTCTTCGTAAACATTTAGCGTTACGATCATTTAGATAATTAAAAGTTATGTTATCGAAATACGTTCGAATTAAACCAAGATGAAATAGTACACGGAGCTTTAATGTGTAGCTACTCCGACATTAAAATTAGTTGAATTAATCTTTCATTATAGTACCTAGGCTTCCAACTACTTGAATATTTCACCCAACTTAGTGAGTCAAGTGTGTAAAATGACATGAATACCCTTGTTAGAGGTCAATCATTGGTTGGACGTATTGTGGAGTAAATCCCGAGGGTAATTCCGTCCGTAGGAAAAAATTCCTGTAGTTTTCAGGTTTGACGGTGGCTCTAGACTTGCCCCCCTTCACAAAAGACCTAGAGCCACTTTCCAGAGATAGCTGCACATGTGCCCAAAGTACCGAAAATACCCTCGCGATACCAAAATAATGATTGGCCTTTCGTACAAAGAAAAAAAGAAACCCGGAGGGCATTTTCGTACCCCGATTTTATTTTTGGTTTAATAAAATATGTGTGTTTGGAATGAAGAACCAAACATAGGTCAAAGTCAAAGGTTAGAAGCGGGGCCCACGTCCATTATTGTAATAATAATAATATACATGAAAAACTATGTTATATTATGTGTATGATAATATTGAAAAAATGGATGGTGGAGGGTTTGTTACAGGTTTCATGTGCTGGCCGAGTTTGATAACGGAAAACGGAGTTGTCGGAAGAGGTTGGCGGATCACAACCGTCGACGGCGGAAGACACAACAAATTTCCAATCAAGGAAGCCCCAAGACGCAGCGCCTTCAAACTACTACTACTACTAGTACTACTTCTTCAACCGAACAGTCGGCGTGGTCGGTGACCGTGGCAGTGTCTCCGGCGAAGATGTCGTTGGAGTGCCTTAACCAACGCCCATATTAGACAACAAATTTAATGATATTAATATGTGTATTGTGTAGGTAGCTTTTATCTTAACCTTCTTTATTTTAGTTTTAATAAGAATACATTTTGTGTAATATTATGAATTTCATTTAGTAGTAGTAGTGATGCTCTCATTTGGGTGTGCAACTATGGGATTTTATTACAAAAATAGTTATATAATATTCATTTTCATTCGTCACCTCATATGTTTTTTTAAAAGTTTTATAATTTTAGGATAGTTAAGTTATGTTGGACTCTAAGCTCGTTCGAATAAAATTCATAAGTGAACCTAACTTATTAGAATGAGCTTAGGAGCATCAAATTAGATCTAAAATTGTAAGTGAACCTCAAAAGTTTGGATGGGATGAAATTGTTTGATGCATGAATAACACGTATCATGTAGCCTTATTTACGTCATGATATCTGAATTAACTATATAATGCATATACTTTTCTTTACGTTTGTTTATAATTGTTATGTTGATATGACCACAATTATGGAAGTATTTTGTATATCATTTCATTGAACCATGATTTTTAATGCTAGATTTCATGCATGTTGTATCTCATATCTCATATGATTATGGATTACTTCTCGCATAGATTTATACACCACATTATTATTTGATTTCCTTTCATTTTTTGTTGGTTGTGCGCTAGTATATATAGTCAAGCATATGAGGTACACTAATAATACCACGTAGTGGACCCACATACATACGGGTGGACGGTGTATAAAAAATATTATGCATCCAACCTACTTGAAAAAGAAAGTAGTGTCCAATGATGGTGTTACTCGACGAGTATTTCTCATCTTAGATTTTCACATTTTTACGGGTAAAGATAAGAGTCTTATGTACGGATGATGGTGTCAATTGAGGAGGGTATAGAATAAAGCCATAGACAATATATATATATATATATATATTGTTTGATAATTGAGTTTGATTTGAGTTTTGAAGTTTAAAAAAAGATTTTGGTTTTGAGATAAAATTTGATTATAAAACCAGTAAATTCAATAATTTGAGATCAAATTCAGATGAAATTAAAAGGAGATTCAAATTTGATAATAGAAACTATAATTAACCTAAAAAGATATGCGAAGTAAATGAAAACAGAAAAGTTTAAATAAAAAAGAAAGAAAAGAGAAAAAGAATGATAATGATTTGAAATTTTCCAGGAAAGGTATCTGTTTGGTGTCAGAGAAAGTTGGTCAAAATAGGGTGGTGGATTGCTCTGCTTTCCCGGAAAGTTGCGGTGAGTAGGAATTGGTCAAAAAGTTATATAAACAAATTAACCAACACTTACCCATAATTCTCCTATTCTTAATCTCCATATATATATATATTTAGGCTCCATGTCTAATATCGGGATCATCCAAGACATGTTGTTCATGATTGCATACTCGTTTCTCCCCTTCATGATGGAGAACGAAACAAAATGCTTGACCATCAAGGCAGTTTTACCGTCTTAAGAGTTGCAAAGAGAACTCCCATCAAGCTGGGGGCTTGGATTAGACGAACTGGCATTGTGATAGTCAAGATGGATGACTTCGACATCGTGTTAGGGATGAATTTCCTACTATAACAAAGTTATTTTCATGCCACTAGCTAAAAGCTTAGTAGTAATGGGGTCCAACACAAACACCTCTTAACTAGAGTGAAAATGATGTCAGCACTACGGTTGAGAGAAAGGATATTAGTCATGATGAACCTATGCTCACTTCCACTACCCTATTTAAAGAGGGAAGCTCGAGCGAGCCAACCCCAACACAAGCTTTACGGTTGATTCAGAAACACTGCGATGTGAGACAAGAAAGTCGGACAAAGTATTTATCTCCACCTGGGTAGATAAATAATGAGATTGATGTTATATCGAGGGCGAGATTGCCTACAACAAATGAATGTCATACAGTTCAACCTTGAGCTAGTTGAATTCTACAAATAGCTAAATGACTTGCTAATAGTCGAGACAATTAGACCCATAAAGCCTGCCCTAAATGACCACCTAAGGGCTAGGGAGAAACACCAAGCCAACACCTTTGCTGAAGGAGGAGACAGAGACAATCCTTAGAGACAATCCTTTGAAACAACACATCTTCACGCAGAAGTACCATCCAAACAGATGAAGAGAAGGGTTGGTCAAAAACGTCGACCACGAAAATTTCAAGATGGGAAGAGAGTTCTGATCAAGTTGAGGTTAGATCAACTTCAAGATCAAAGCAACAATAGTCAAAGACGGGTGCGAAAATACTATGGACCTTCGAAGTTATCCACAAGGTCAGAAAGACATCATATAGGATCCAATTGCTCCCATGGATGTAGACTAGCCCTCTTGTCCACGTTAATAACTTGAAACGTTACAATACCAATCAAGAAGACATCAAGCACAAAGAGACAACACAACCTCACACAAAGAAGAAGAATTTCCAAGCGAAGAAAGTAGTAGAGACTCTGACAGAGAAGACACCAAGTGTCAACGAACCGATAAATAGTTTCCAACAGTTCCTTGCAGAGTGGAAGATACTCCTCAATGTTGAAATCAGCTGGAAGCACGTCGAGAGACCTGAAGTCAGTCTCAACTCACATCGCTGAGTTCGCGAAGAGTCAGGTGACAGAGAAGTCAACCAATTGAGTGGGGAGGATGTCATGAAGTCCAAGCCATGTTGCATATGGCCGCATGTCAGATGTCATAATCATGCTTGTCCAAGCCATGTTGCATATGGCCGCATGTCAAATGTCTTGGTCATGCTTGTTCAAGACATATTGTCCATGGCCGCATGCCCGTACCAAACCCTTTAAACATGCTTTCATCTTATATAGGTTTTTACTATTTCACGTTGTGTCAATATGGGAGTGTATGATAACCGTTTACCAAAATCTTAACTACACCCGCCACGACTAAAATGCCCCAATATGTAGTGCAGGGGGATAGACTAGTTGTCACTATATACTATTCAAGCCATGTTGTTCCTTTATTTGCTTATAATCAATAATTTTGCTTTCTTCCCTTCGTCAAATTGTTTTCGAATTGTTTTCAAATGTATATAGTCACTCACCGTTTCTAAAACATTGATCACAAACATGACTCCAGGCTCGAGCATACGTTGATGTTGTCTGCAAAATCTAAATTTCTCGGACTCACTTGTTCACTAGACTAGAACAAGTGTCGCACAATTGCTCTCCCACTATCGCAAGAGTGCGAGCAATCGTAATTCTCGTAAGCAGTCAACAAAGATAAGAGAAAACCATGCACTTCAAAAGGCTTAACAGTGAAACCCTTGTGGAAGGATTCTTTCAAATCTTAGCTTTATTGTGTTTTTCCACTCGAAATCACATTGATTCCTCTCAATCTTCCCATTTCATCTCTAAGACTATCATCAACTGAATCAGAGATTCTTTGCTTGATTTGAGGTTGAAAATGTAGTGTTAACCTCTAATTTCAAAGAAATGCTACACTGTCGGCCGTCATTTCACTGCCACTCATTACTTCATCATTATGAGGTATGTTTGGCCGTTGAGAGGCACCGCAAAAAACACTATTCTAGCAATTCAATTGAACCCAACACAGAAATAACTGCATGGGTGATTAGTTGAACTTTGAAGACCAACCAATTCAATTGAACCCATTTGACAACTTCAGTTCGATCGTTGACCGGTTCAATTTGACCCATTGGTCTAGTTGGACCGGTTTAGACCAATTTGGTCGGTTTAGCTCTTTTTTTTTTTTTTTTTTTTTTTAATTACGAATGGTTGATGTAGCCGTATTTAAAATAATTTAGACTTTTCAATAAACTAAAGATATATAAAATTTAAAATTTTTAAAGATGAATTTCAAAGTTTATCCTCACAACTTTGAATCAATCAAATCTTCTGGCTTGGGCAATAAGAAAAATTGAAGAAATGGAACATATAAATAGGCTCCATATCTGTGTCTGTTTGTTTGTGTTACATTTGGGAGATTGATAAGAAATGGGGTTGATGAGAATCTCTTTTTCATTCATGTTGGGAGCTCTTTTTGGAGCCTATGCTGCTCAGAATTACAATATTCCCAATGTCAAAAAGCTTGCAGATTCTGGCTACTCGATGGCAACACATGTCGAGAAAAATTATCGAAAGCCTGTTGCAGGGAAAACTGATGGCGAGGGCGAGGGCGAGGGCGAGGGCGACCATCAAAAATGATATCCTCTGATCTTTGTTTGTACATGATTATGATTTTAGTATTTGGAGCCATGGTTCTTGTGATTGCTTTATTGTGATGGATTTTGTACTCAAATCATTGTTGTATTCATAGTTCAAAAGGCATGGCTTTTACGTACACCTTGAACAAACCAAAATCCAAATGGAAACGAGATGGATGAACACTGAGAGGGCAAACAAGCAACAAAAATAAATCCAACAAAATAAATCCAGGGTCGATGTTGATTGACATAACAAATCTGTCTTCAGTTTTGACTCACTAAGAATTCAACCAATTAAGGTTTGTTAAATTCTGGACAAAACACAACACAGATAATAACATCAAAGTGCAGCAAGCAAACAACAGGGAATGCCTAAGTTGTCTATGTTTTCTTTAATAGGTATCCGATCAGAACTCCGAGGAGACCAACGAGCACCACAAGCAATACAGAGAAACCGCCACCCTGCCTTCCGCTTGATTCTTTCCTCAAAAGTTCCTGCCAAAAGAAAATATATATATTAAAAACAAAACTATAACTTGGGCAAGGGACGAGATCAAAGGAACATTAGCTGATTTGTGCAATACCAGACACTCATTAAAAAGAGAGACAAGACATAAAGATGCTACACTTAATGGATATAGATGGAGCTTTCTACGTTAAGAGGCTAAAAGTAAAAGCAATGCTAGTAACTAGATTGAAATATGATAAAATTATTGGTAAATACGAAACATCAGTTCGAGACAGGCTAAATCCCCTTGCTTGTGTTTCGTAATCTTTCGTAGCATCAAGGGAAAATAAACTTTAGGGCTCTGTCCTCAGAAAAAACAACGATAGTAAAAGCTTGTATTTCTACCATTGTCAATCTTAATGGTAATAAAATGATCAGCACAAAATTACTAGCGATGAGCCAAAAACTTGTGAAGGTAGCTTCGCATGATTAATAGTGAACCAACCATAGTCATTGAATCTATCTTTGAACTTTTTGAAGGGCTCATTATCTTACTTTTTCATAATACCCAATTTTCTTGAAAGTAAGGCCAAAGGGTAGGGAGGGAAGAGGCGTGGGATTTGGCTTAGATAATTGGCTTCTTGCAACTAAAAGGAATAGAATTCCCCATAGGATCCCTTCCTTCCATTCTCTAAAAAGGGAAAAAAATCACACAGTGGGATAACATAATTCTTTCTTTAGTTACAACCAAAAGTCAGCTTGGATACAGGCAAAAATGTCAAGATATTGACTTGTTTTTATGATTTTATTTGAATAAAAACTAGCTTTCATCATAAAAGAACGCCACAAAGTTATCTTTTATGAAAATGTTGTAAATGTCCCTATCTATGTAAATAGACATGCAAGAGAAAAGGACATGGAAACAACAAAATCCATAGAAATTGTTAGGTTTAAATCCTATTTTGGTCCTTAAACTTCCAAATTTTCTGTTTTCATCCCTAACTTTTGAAATGTCTTCACCCCTAAGCTTTAGAAAATAATCATTTTAGTCCTTTTATTTTCCTTCACACAAATTCATAACATAGCTTTAAATATGTATATTAGCATATGAATGTGAGGAAGTAGAAGATGAGTACTGGGAAAGGAAATTTTCGGCAGAGAAGTAATACACCAACGACTCGAACGGCTATTCTTTTTAATGTTGAAGGACTTAGATGGACAATTTGAAATGGTAATTGTGGAAGTGCAAGGACTAAAAAGAGATAATTAGAAAGTTCATACCAAAATAGAACAAACTTGACAGTTAATGGACCAATATGAGATTTTAACTAAATTGTTTCATTTAAATAACTTTAACCATTTTTAAATCCAAAATATATGATTGTATACTGTATAGATATGCAAGATGAAAGGGCATGGAAACAACTTAGTTTTTACTCCTTTTTCTTATCATCTCATTTATTTCAGAACATGCTGAGATTTGTCAACATTTTCAATATTTACACATTAATTCAAGAAAAATTCCCTAGTACTAATGTCCACCTTAACCCAAGGACATGTCAATGGGAATATCAATATGTCGATGATAATATCAACATTTCAATAAAAATTTACTCATGGCCTCAACATAGTTGACACAAGTATTAATTAGACACAATCCTCTAACGTTTTCTTGGGCTGTCTTTAATATGTACTTATATCTTGTAAAAAGAAAAATACTCACAATTCCTTATTCCATGACAATCAGGCAAAATCTCCTCCCAAACACAATCATAGAAAGAGATCAAAGCACTAGACTAAGTAGAATAGCTAAAGCTTAAAGATAAAGAAAATAACATTCAATCCTAAATGAAATACCAGTTCCTGGCGTAGTTTCTGATTCTGTTGCAAAGCAGCAGCTTTCTCCTCGGTCAACTTAGAAACTGTGGACCACGTCTGCATCAATATTTTCATCATGAAGTAGAAAAATCAACAGACAATACAGTAAAAAATAAATGCTATGAAAAGTTTTCAGCATCCACTTATCCAGAAACACATTGACCAGCCCCTTCCAGGTACAGCTCCCAAATGTGTAATATAACAGCTAATATCCCATCAATCAATTCAAATTTACACCCATCCTATACCTTGCATTAATTAAGAAGGGAAGGAAAAAAACACACAAACAAATAAGACAGGGCAGCTTCCGGTGACACAGCACTTCTCAAAAAAACAAAAAATCATAAAGTCATGACTGATGGCCCCACCCAAACCCATCACCATTAAAAAGTTAATCTTACATTGTTTGGAAGGTTGCTCTTCCTGTCTCGAACTTGGAAAAAATCCCAACAATCAAATGACAAAAGAATGGTGACTACATCTATTAAAGTTGCTATTTTCCTCCTAAATATATGGATCACAAATTCTAGAAGTTGAAAAAGTCCTCTCATACCTCAATTCTTGACTAACGACTTTTCATCATCTGAAATATCATTCCCATTTTCACATGGAAATCCCTCAGGCCTTTAAAAACATGTACATGTTTGCCTGGTTGTGCTAGCCAAAGAAAGGTAAATGCCTTAAATATAAATAAAAATTCAAAAGAATCCAAGAATTTGTGTCTAAGATCTTAGTGGTGTATGCTTCTAAAAAATGTCAGAGAAAACAACCAATTTCTCTTTAATGTCTACCTCTTTTCCTCTACTGTTACAATTTTTTTTTAAAAAAAAAATAAGATTTCAACTTCTCTTGGTGCCGCTCCAACCTTGCTGATAGACATGGTCACACAAAGCCTATCAATTTTTTTAAGTTAATAGTTTCTTTGCCTATCTTTTGGAATATTTAGAAAGAAAGAAACTCAAGGTTTTCTTTGAAGACAGAGAAAGGGAAAATAGAGGAGGCTGAGGGACCAAATCTCTTCTCACCTATATAGTTTTGCTGCTACCGGTAAAAAATTGTAGTTAGTAGTCACCTAATTTTTTCTTTAATTCTAGTGCAAGTAGTTTATACTTGCATTGGACTTTTTAGGAGGATATCTTATTGTTCTTTCTTTTCTACATTCAACTTGAGTTAATAGAGTAGTTACTAAGAAAATAATCTTCCTCCAAATTTCATTCACATTCCCATGCATTTGGTACAGGCTCTTCACTGGCAAGCAACATTGAAAAAACTTTAAAATGGAACACTAAAACATTGAAAAGAGGACTTTCTGTACAGTCGGAAAAAATATTCATGTTACAACAAATTTTGAGAAGTGTGTGCAGTAAAAGAAAAGACAATGAAAGAGGGAGCAAAGAGTTTATAAAAGTCATGAAGAAGATGAAACACTTAGATGTCTATATAGAAGCAAGAGAAGAACATCTTACCTGTGATGACTTCTCTTTAGGATCCTCCAGAGATCTTGAAACCTAATGAACAACAATTGCAATAAAATAAGCAAAAGCATCTGCTTCATCTCCAATGATGGGTGGAAAAGAAAGGACAAGAGTAAAAAACTACAAAAGAAACTTGGAAAACATTTACAGCATCAAACAACGCAAAATTTTGGTTTCCGTCATCAACTGCAGCGGTTCTTGGAGGAGATCCTTCTTCAGATCCTTCTGGAACAGGCGATGGTGGATTCGCAAAAGTGTAAACAACCCTCATCTTAAACTCATCTACTACTTTACCATCTCCCTTGTTAAACTACAATTTTATAGATGCAAAACATAAACAAAAAAATGTAAGATCATTATAGATAAAAAAGAAAAAAATTACATAACTAATAAACGCATAAACAAGAGATTCCCACCAATTCTGCACTAATGTCCTTCGATGTTGTACCATCGGGTGCTACAACACTTTGAATCAAGAACTTATCCTTGCACTGCATGTCAGGAGGCGCCTCCTTTGGACCTTGCATCGTAACTAAAAAGACAAATAACATATCAAATATCCATAACTCAAAAGTAGAGACCAACTACATGAAAAATATACAGGCCAATCCAGTAGACACAATGAAGAAAAATGAAGGTGTAACTCATAATTTTAAATAGAAAGAGAAAAACGAATCAACTACTTTCACATACTGATTTACCTGTAATATTGCTTGCACTACTGGGCAAAATGATTCCAGCATTAGGACGAACACAATACTTCTTGGGATTGGTGGTTTTAACCTATTAAATTAGGATGATAGAGTTCGGAAATGTACACATTGTCAATTCGTACCCATCAAAATGAAACGAAACTAACGTACCAAGAATGAACAAAAAATACATACCTTGAAGGCAACATATTTGTCCGTTTTGTTGGTCAATTGCAAGGAACAAGAACTTTGCTTCTTCAATTCAACTTTTCCATAATATAACGAACACACATAAGTGAAGTTTCACAAACTACAGAAGTAAAAAAAATACAATAACAAACCAATAAAAGTGCGGCACAGATATCCATAAATCAGAATTTGATGAAATGGCAATCATTACCAAGCTTCAAGTATTCGAGATATCATAGTGAAATATAGGGCCAGATTTCAAAGAAGCAAGCAGAAACTATCCATAAACCCAAAAATTAATTGAACTCCCACAATCAATTCAACCTGATATTTGCAATTCGTGATGAAGAACAACGCAACTCCCACAAGTAACTTCTTAAACCTTAATAGATAAACATTCTTAAGTTAGATACCCCTTGACCTCTCAACTGGACCTTTACGGTCACTCCTCCGTCAGTCAACATCCTAATGTTTCACAAATTCAAAGCCCAAACAAGTGGAACCATGATGATCAGAAACAAAAGAAGAGTAAAAATAGAGCAATAAAGGAAACAAAAAATCGAAAGCATAATCGGCGAAAATGAAAAGTTCCCACCAAAGATTCATCAATTCTCCAAGTGCAACAGTTGGGAAAGCATTGACCCTTTTGAGAAAATTTTGGAGAGAACCAAAGTCGAAAGTAGGGAAGAAACAAGAAGGGGGAAAAGTGGAAAGGTTATACTCACATGCGAATTTGAGCTCGGAGGGTTGAATATTGATATAATCCCCAGAATTCATTTTTGTCGACCCTGATCCCAGCAGATATCAAATTCTACCAAAACACTCGATCAAAATAATGAGAAAAGTATCATGGATCTAAAAATTGAGAAAAACAAAAGGAAGAACCCCAGAAATTTCGAAGTAACTACACAGGGAACTGGTTTTCATGATATTGCTTTTGAGAGTCAAAAAGAGAGAGAAGGGAATTGAATGCTCCTTGTTTTGCATAATTTCAAAATAATAGCTGTGTTTTTTAAATCATTTTATTTTAAAAAATGCAAAAGATAGTATTCTTTAGTTATAAACCCATGATCTTCCACTAAATTCATTGATCAACCTAGTACTCACCCCCCAACACTCTTTAACAATTCTCCCCTCCAGCAAAGTACATTATAAGCTTTAAGGGCCTCCTCTTAATCGAGGCTCGACTTCTTTCTCTGGAGCCGTCGAACAAAATACACTATTCGTCCGACACTTTAGTCACTTTTGACTATACTTTCGAGGTTCACAATTCTTTGTTTGATATTTGAGGATTCTATTGCCATGGCTAAGTTTAGAGCATGACTCTCATCCTAGATGGTTGAACACAACTCTCCGTGGAAAACACTTGCACTCTTTCTTAACACCAATCGAGAAGATATTACAAGAAATACTACTCTTTTTTGTATTTATTAGGATAAAAACCTAGGTAGTGTCGAGGAATATTCAGAGCGGCAATCTACTCCTAATAAATCCAAATCTTTTTTTCTAAAATATCTAAATTTCTTTCCTAAAATCAGTACGTATCTTTATTCTAAAATATCTATTAAATAAATATATAACACCCTGACTGTATAGGTTATATATATATTGCTATTAAAACATTTTATAGCATTTCGCCAACATTTAGTTTAATTTAATTCTAAATAAAAGTTGGTTCCAACGCTTCACCGCGTGAATGAAATATTTATTCCAACGAAAACTGTTCATCCTAAATAAAAAGTTGATTCCAATGAATATTTCATCCACACAACGAAAGCATGAAAATCAACTTTGATTTTATTTACACTTAAACAAAGATAAAAGTCAAACAAACGTACGTTTCCAAACAAAATATATAGAGAAAGTTTTGGCAGGTTTGTAAATTCTTTAATTAATTAATTTTCATTCTTCGTTCAACTATAGAACTAAAGTTGCACACTCACGCACTCTAAGATAAGTATAATCCATAATTACAATTAGGTCTAAAGTTGCAGCTCTCGTGCCGGTGAGAGGTGGAGGCTCATTGTTCGAGTAGTTTAAAATTACATTAGAAAATATGGATATTATTTTTTTTTAAAAAAATGGTGATAAAAGGGAATATTTATTTAATAAAGAAAATACAAAATTTGTAGGAAGATTTGATTTTAAAGAAAAATCCAAACAACATTCCTACCTGTAATTGTTGAACACGTCAACGAGTGATTATTCTGTAGATTTTAACCTACCAATCATTCAAAGCCTACACAATTAAAAATAAAGTAACAACATAATAATAGCGCGGTTCTCAGTAAAATTAAATTACCACCACTCGTCCGTTTTTACCTTCACCTTCTTGCCAAATCAGCACCCTTGATGCGTTAGAAAATTGTATAAATTAATTAAAAAGAAAATTAATTAAAAAGAAAATTAATTATGTTTTTTCAAATAGGTGAGAAACTAAGAATAACTAAATTTGGATTCTTCTTCATTTTTAATTTCGCCTTTAATTTTTTTCCCAAATTTTCAATTTCATTCCCCATGTAATTACGTTTTCTTCAATCAAAGTCTTTGCCAGATAACTTCAAAATAATGAAATTCCTTTTAACAAATACCATTTTTTTTTTTAAATTTATCATTTATTACATACTATTTTTTTTTTTTTCATCTTTACATTTTTATTTTATTTCTATTTAAGCTGTATTTGTTTCTAATTAATTCTTTACTCAAATTTTTTTTAAATTTATGTTTAAAAAAAATTTCACAATTTTAAAATAATATAAAAAGACGACGGATAAAAGACTCACACTTCCACGGTTCACTATTCTCACAAATATGGCAAACAAATCATGTGCGAGAGACAAAACGAAATATCGATTTGGCCAAAAATCACGAATAAAATCCAAAACCTTCGTTAGGGGACGTGAATCGAACTCACAAATATGACAAAATTTTCTTCTTCTTCCATAGTGCAGCTTCATCTAACTTTATTTTAATTTATAAAAATGTCACAATTTAGGTAACCATTTTTAATATAAGTATTAAAAAAACATTTATGGGTTTTATTTTTTTTTTTATTTATTTTTTTTTTTTATCAATTTAGAGAAATTTCAAAAACAGAAAAGAAAGGTTAAAAGAGAAAGGAGAAATGGTAAAAAAAATAATAATTTTAAAATTGAGAATTCAATTAAAAAAAAAAACAAATTCCAACATGCCACGTCAAAATATTTATATATTTTCTAATAATAACTTAATCTAATTAAATTAAAACGAAAGATTTTGAATGTGAATATTGTTGTAGTAATTAAAACATAGTTAGATCCTCAAAATATTCTCTCTATCAACAAAAAATTGGGAGATTTTTTTTTTTTTTTTTTTTTTTTTTTCATTCTATTTAATTCTTCATATATTCCCAAAACACCCCCATGAGAAACCACAAAATGACATCTCTGTCCCTAAAAAAACCTCCCCCCTTACATACTGCCCACTACAGTACTACACTTGAAAAATAAATAGAAAATGAAAATTCAATAGAGTGGGGCCCGCTGCGGGGTACTTTTTCTCCGGCTCATCAGACTCCCAGACGTCTCGGAAACCGTCACCGAACAGCAAGCCGGCCGGCACGTTGTCCGATACGCCGCCGCAGCAGCCGTCAAGCTACTTCTCTTTTTCTTCACAAAGTCCGTGGTCGCCGTCGAAGCAATAGTAGTCCTCATCTCCAACACTCTACCGCCGTCGGAACTGGAAGAGGTTCGGGTCGAACCGGCCGGTTCCAGAACAGAGTCAGGCGTCATAATCATTCCGTCGTCCCAAACCGGTTCGGGTAATGGCAAGAAATTGCACTCCAAAAGATGCCTGGAAACCCCACCTTGCGCCTTTACCAGATAATCAATCTATATAACGAAACCCAAGGCAAGGAAAAGAAACAAAAACCCAGTTTAGAACACAAGAACAAGAAGCAAAAAATGAAGAGAAAAAAAACAGAAACCGAATCGAACCTTGCAAGAGAGAGAGCAAAAGAGATAAGGGTCTTGAAGGCTTCTATCGCAGGTACTACAGAGGTTGCCGGAGGAGCCTCTGAAGTTTCTGGTCTGTGGCCTCTGTTTCAGAAACACCACTTTCGCACTATTCGTAGTGTACGACTATTAATAACAAAAACCCCCCCCATCAACATTTTTGGTGTGTGTTGCAAGCAAAAGCATGGTGAGAATTAATTAAAGATTTACTTACTTGAACAAAAGCACAGTCAATTAGCTTCACAGCATCGTCCAATCTAATGACATCGTGATAAACATATCGCCTAATCTGAAAAGGAAACACAGCGGAATTGAACAGAGTTGTGGAGAAAAGGGGTTGTTGAAAGAGTTGGGGATTGTGAATTATTGTACCTGGAGGAGTTTGTGAGAGCGGTGAGAGGACAAGCAGTGCGGGCAGATACCGAGGGAACAGTCGAAACAGAAGATGTTTTTCTCGTTCTTTTTGGCATCTTCATGAACCACACAGGCATTGAAGAATTTCTCGCTCAGAAGCGCTTGCAGCCATATGGGTACCGTGTACTGAGGACAATTAAAAAACAAGAACAGAGCAATTTAGAACCAATTCTTGCGAGGAACAGAGAGACAGAGAGAGAACAGAATTAACCCACCATTTCTTTTTTTTTTTTAAACGTGAGAGAGAGAGAGAGAGAGAGAGAGAGATGGATTAGGGTTTAAGAAGGCATAGGGAGAGAGAAAGAGACGGCGGAGAGATGAGAGGAGAGGAGTAATGGGACATTATAAAGAGAAGAGAGAGAGAGAGAGAGAGAAATGTAATGGATGTCCGGAAGATCCTCGAGGAAAACCCTAAACAAAATGGCCTACGTTTCTTCCATATCAATTGCTTTGTAATTCAGAATTTTGTGAAAGAGGGAGGAGAGGTTTGATTTTGATTTTGATTTTGATTTTGATTTTGATTTTGGTCTGAGTGAAGCATGTGGTAAATGACAAGACGTGAAACAGTGACTTTTCTCTGTTTCTTTACAGTAAAAATGGGTACACGCTCCTCCACCTCCTCCTCCTTCCCTCTCATTCCATCCACCTTCATACTTCAATTCTTTTCATCAAATCCATCACCTTTTTTTTTACTCTTTTCATTTTTCACTTTCATCTCTTGCATTCTAATTCTATTAACGGTAGAATTCGACTGTAACCCTATTTTTTAATTAATCCGATAAATTGGGTTGACCCAACAACAAAAATGTCAACTCGAACCCACCATTTATTCAGTTTTTCAAAAACACAACTCAATCCAAATCGAAAAAAATAAAAATAACTCATTTACCATGTATATACTTGATTTAAAAATTTAATGAAGGAACATATTATTAATGGAATTAATAAACCTAAAAAAACGAAATTTATTTACAATTTATGATTTTTTGAAGATTTATTCACTTCTTTAATTTTTTTTTTCTGCATGAATTGGGTTTAAATTTGTGGGAGACTCAAAATCCCGTTGAAATTGGAAAGTTTAATGCGTTTTTTTTTTTTTTTTTTTTTTTTTTTTAACTTTTTCTTAAAATTGGTGGATGAATACACCAAAACTATTTTAATTTAATTTTTATATTTTATTAAAATACTTTTATTTTTATACTAAATTAAAATTTTAAATTTGTATTCAATACACTATCACCGACCCCAAATAGAGAAGTTGTCTGAGTAGGCAATTTGTTGCTAATGGTATCATTGGTTGTCCAAAATATTTACTTAGGCCTCGTCTTAAAAGAAATAAAGTAGCATTCATCCATGTTAAGAGCTAGTTCGCACACCTCCAAAGTCTCATTTCTGGTCCAGCTAGGAATAACGACCGTCACAACAATATTATGATAACATAATGATCGTTTTCCTACTTTGTAGCTTACGCATCTGTACTATCGGGAAGGATAAGGCGTATCCCCCAATACATGAGCACGTAATGTTGGTTGTGTTTGGTGGGCAGATTTGGGTGGTCTGTGAGGAGAGGGAGGAGCATGTCTTCATAAGTAGTTGTAGGCACGAGAACTTTGGTGCCTTGCCGGAATCCTCGCACCTTTTTTGACGACTGAACATGACTTTTTTTTTGTTACCAATTCACTGCTTAATGGCCTCTTGGCTCGATGGTACTGGTATCGGAGTAGGAAGGGAAGCGGAAGCTCTGTTACCGTAACCGTAAACCATTGCTACCTTAGTCTTTCTGATTTGTTGTTGTAGTCCTGGGCCGACTTGGTGACACTAAGCAAATTCTCTCTTGTCCAAGTTTCTTTGTTCCGTCTCCTTGAGACTTTCTTGGTCTGAGAGCACTAGGGTAGTAGCATGTTTATCGTCGTTCATGACTCTAAGATGTTCAATTTGTTGGAATCGTCTGGTTCCGATGACATTGTCTAGCCAATCTGTCTCTACGCGTTAGTCCTATCTCAAATAGCTAAATTATTTCTACTAGGGAGAACACACATTCGTGCACATGGAGCTAATGTTCAATAAAACATGCAACCAGTCACACATGCCGAATGGAGCGATAACATCCATTAAACACTCGAAGCACAGATCACAAAATTTTCATCATTCTTTTTAACATATTATATACATGTAAGTAGTAAACACATCGTAATAGTAATTAAGGAACATTAATGAAATTCCTACGAACATAATCATACTGAATCTATCCACTTAGAATTGGAATTACTAGCATGCATGCATTTCCAAGCGATCCATACAAATATGACTTGCCAAAAATCTGAGGTTACGTATTTGGTTGTCGCATGCCTTCTCGAGTTCAATTGCTCGCTAAAAAGGTAAAAAAAAATTCTAAATTTTTCAGGAGAATTCGTATCAGACAAAAATTGGGTTAGTATTGAAATCGAGACAAAAAATAGTCAAGCAAAAACATAGCACCATGGCACATGCATACGGTAATTGTATTTATTTTATTAGACTTAGGTTAGATAAGGTGTTTTTACTTTTAATGTTTATTTATTTCGTTTAGTATTTCATTGCATTGTTTTAAAGATGTTTTCGATCACGTAAGTCTATGGTAGTGTTTTAAGATGAAGTTTATGTTTTATGATAAAGTTTAAATGCTTATTTCTGTACAAAAATGATTACGTCATGATGACGGTAACGACTCTAGGTAAGTAGAAATCTAGAGTCGTTACAATGTGAAACTCAGAATTTGATGAATACCAATTTTAAATCATTTTCTTCTTAATTATGTGTCTTCTTCCAATGAACTCGGATCAAATTAATTTCTTTACCAAAGTCGTAGAAATAAAGTATTTTTCTTATATTTTTACCGATCAAACATTAAAACAATCACATTCAAACTTCGAAATTTGATGTTCTTACCGTGTCTTGGAACTTCCCAAGACAACAAATTTTCGGTTGAATCTCCACCAAATTTCTTCGTACCACAAGAATTGCTTGAATTATAGAAAAACTGAAATAAAAAAACTGTGCAACTTACCTTCGTTCTTTTTGTTTCTCGACGAAACCGAACGAACCAAATGCTCCTTGGCCAATCTCGAATGCTAAATGCTGGTTTGAACGACTTCTATTTCTTACTTCTTCTTCCTCTTTAAACCTTAATTTCTTGTTTCTTTTATTTTCACTCATTTCTCTCTTGTCCACGTGTCACTAGGACTTTTCAAACCCGGATAAAATTACCATTTTGCTCCTCCGTTGATTTAGACCATCACTTTTCAACTTTTTATTATTATTATTATTTATTTTTTATAAATCTCACTCGGAGCATCTTTTTCTCTTCTACACCTTAGAAACTTAGAAACTTACATAGCATCGAACTCGAGCATTACAAACTCTCTTTATTTTGTGATTATTTATGTTGAAACTTAGCGATATGACTAAGAGGAAGAGCGACAATATGATCCTTCTATGTTATTAGAGTGATATGACAAATATAAAGGAAAGGTTAATAAATCTTCATCTACTTTGACATGATGGACAATAAATAAATTTATTTCATAGATTATTAAAATTTTTCTTAATTCTCACGGGTGAAACGTACGGGTTTGAACATAAATTTGTGTCGGATCGGTCAGGTAAAAACAATGTTTAAACAAAATAAACTTTTGTTGGGAGAAGTTAAAAATTTAAAGATGGGTAAAAAGTAAAAAAAAAAAGAATGGATAATGGGGAATGAAAAAGGTGATAATTAGTAGTATTTGTGTAGGGTAGGGGCATAGCATATATCATAATATTATCATCTTCCCTATGCCATCCTTTCTCATATTATTTCTCTCCAAAATTAGCAATTGAAAGAGATGGGAGAACAAAAAAAATAAAATAATAAAAATAAAAATAAAAATAAAAATTACCCTCTATTTCTTTTTTACCTCTTCTTTTTCACTGTCCAAAATTACATTCCCATTCAATTCTACTCAATCTTAGAAATGCAAATTTAATTGAATGAACTGTGAATTTGAAGTTTACTTTTCCTTAACTAGCCTTCATGTATCTTCGTGAACATCTTACCATTAGGGTGAGGTCCACTAATTCGGTAACTTTGAAATACGTAAAAAAAAAAAAACGGCTCCAAAACCGTCCAGAATAGTAAGAAAGTGTCAAAAAGCCCTTGAACGTATGATTACTTACTTATTTGGGTGTATTCAGGCTCTCGATTCTTGACCTTCCCAAAATTGAAAATCAAATTCTAAGTTATTCTAGATTATATCTGTCGGGTAGGCTGGACTAGGGTTTTGGAAAAATCTCTACGAATTCTTCGCTCTTGGTTTGGGTGATTGAGTGATTATCTCCTCTCAACTTTTTCAGTAATTTTGTTGCTTACTTTTTTGTTGAACATATGAGCTACTAAGTACGAATTTTATAGATAAAATTCTAAAATTTCAAAATACGTTACTCACCAAAAGTCAACTTTTTGGTTCTTATGTTCCCGAAGTTGCTCTTCTTCTTGCTACGAACTTGTTTTTCGAAATGAAAATCATTGTGCATGAGGAATTTCTCCATTTATTTAAGCTTTAATTTCTCAAATTTGGATTCCACCAATGATTCTTCCACTTGTCAAACATTGGATGGTTGATGGTTTTTGTAATTATCCCAAAAATTTTCTTTAATTAATAATTAATTTTCTCAAATTTGGCCACGTTTAGGGTTATCTTTGTAAATTTGGTTTAATACGAGGACATTTTTGCACATTGGATTTCATCTGGGTTAAATTTTCAATTTACCCTTTTTAAGGTTATTTTTTCAAAAATACAATTTTAGGGTTACTTTTCCATTCATTAGATCCTCGGTAGAGAAAGTGAGTATTACATTTGTTGTGGTGTGTTGGTACAGGTAAACTGACGATGTATCCCGCACACTTGTGTAGATATCGATCAAACTCATGACACGTATATTCTCACCATTGCAAGAGTGTAAACTAGGGGTGTACACCCAACCCAACCCAACCCGAATTATAAGGGTTGAGTTGCATTGGATCTCAAGATATTGATCAACCTGAATTATAAGAATTGATTCAAACCATCCCTACGTTCCACCCTTTTTTCACATTATTTTGACCTCCATCTTCTATAGGGATATACATGAGCTCGATTCAAACTGAGATGACTTCTCCGTCCCTTCTCCCAATTTAATTCTCGTTTCAAGTGTTCAAGAATTCTCTTCGAGTACAAAAAACTATATTTTTTTTCGTTCGCCCTTTATAAGTTTTCAAATTTAAAAGTACAATTAAACTAGAGTAAGTATATATAAGGATGAACGATACGACTATGACTATTTATTAAAGAAAAAAATTCATCATCTTCATATCATTTGTTTTTTTTTTTTTGTCCTAACATGCTTTAATATAGTAAATTTATTAAAGTTCTTTTTTGTCATTTTGTTCATGCAAGAATCCTAATATTTTGTTGGATTATTGTAAACTAAGAAGACAAGGGAGAAGAAAAAAAGACTATTGAGTTACCTCACAACACCGACAACCCGCCGTCGAGACTTATAGTGCCGTGTGGTGTAGATAACATCATGGAAAAGAGGATTGACAAGCTAGGGAACACCATGATACACACGAGTGATTACTATTGAACGGTGTTGTCGCTTTACCGATCAAGAGGATGAATTGATTGTTAGTGTAACTCTCTCGGTTGACTTTTCGTAAGATTTAGTTTTTGTCATTTAGCAATTGGTAAAAAGAAAAAGTGAGAAAAAGAAAATGATAAAAAGAAAAACAAAAAGAGAGAACAATATTGAAGAAAAAGCAAAAGAAAGGTTTTTAAAAACAATGGAAGAAGTGGCTTTCGTACGGAATTTTATCTCTCTTTTACATCAAGAAAGGATAGAAAAAAAAAAAATAAATGTGCCGTCAAAATGTGAATAAATCTGAAAATATTATTACTCAACAATAGAATTAATAAATCTGAAAATATTATCACTCAAGCAATAGAATTAATAAATCTGAAAATATTCTTCTGAACATGGACATGGACATGCAGTCACAGACACCCGGCCACACACTCTAGACAAGCATGACCATTAAATTCTCTCTCACTTAATTGGTTGACATTCCGTCAACAGACTAGACACTTCATGTTCTTCTGAACATGTTCTTGTTCAACGCCAAATATCAAATTTTTGAGTTCTTTGACATCTTGGTTCCTTTTGAAGGCTTTGGATTTCGAGATGTTGAGCCCTTCATGAGCTTGACTCGGTGCTTGATTTCCCATAGCCTGCATGGTCAGGTTCACTCGGTATTCAATTCAGTCATTCTTACATTGATGGTGTTTATCGTTATCCTAAAATCTTCTGTCTACTCGTTGAAAAGTTCCAATATGGTCTTTTGTGAACTATCTAGCTCTTTACCATTCTTCCATGTGTGCAACAAAACACTTAGAGCTACCTCTACATTATGAGATGCTCAATCATGTAGCTTTTTCATTTGAAGGAGCAAACCCTTAATATCAATTATTTGATTGGCAACCCATCCAAGTGAGCGTTTATAGCGTCAATTCCACCAACTTTTTCATCAAGTTTAGCTACTCGACCTTCTAGAAAATTAACCATATCGGGGACTTCTTTTAAGAAAAACATTTCATATTTCATCTTAGTGAGTCGGTTGACTCGTGATTTAATCAACTGCTTTGTCACTGATATTATTTCAGTCTTAATGGCGCAAGGAACTAACTTAGCTTTAATATCACTTGTCACAATCGCACCCTTTCGGCAATTGGAGAGCAATTGGAGAGCGATTGTGTGACACTTATTCTAACCTAGCAAACATGTCAGTCGTGTAAGAATTGAATTTCACAAACAATCTTAATATATGGTCGAGCCAAAAGCCACATTTTGAATTTTTTTTTTTTTAAAAAACCTGAGTGAGGAAATTAGTTGAAAACAATTTGAAAGAAAGCATTGCACACGTCAATTGCATTGAAAACATGTGAGCAAGAGAGGTTACAACACTTGGTTGAAGGGTTGATGACTATTTGATCCTCCTACGCTGCATTTTGAGGCATTTCATATTTGATCCCTCAATGGATGTTATTTTGTTTTCGAGAACGAACTTCATTAGAAACGAATGAAGGAATGAAAAAGAAAACAAAACAAAGGAAAGTCCAATTCAGAAGGAGCAAAAAGAACAAAACAAAGAAAAAACACATGAACATTACAAAAAGAAGCTTCATGATTTGAATACAAAAGTCATATATTTAGTCCAAACATTGGGGGCTAAACAAAAAACAAAGCAGTCATAAATATCATAATCCAACATAAACCAACACAACTACAGTTCCACCTACCCAATGAACGAAGGCATAGGCAAGCAATGAACGAACAACTGAATTACTGCAAAATGATTATGTCAATCGATGATCCACCAAACTTATAACTTAACCTCAACGACTTATAAATTCCCCTTGTTGCAGGAACAACCAACCTGGTATCTTACAGGTAAAAGAAAACAATTAAGAAAGTTGCAAAGCCAATCCAGCTAGAAAATCATAGGAAACCTAAAATTGGGCTTCTGGTTGAAGTTTTGAAAAGTTAAGAAATAACCCAAAGTAGCTATGAGTAAAAGCAAGGTCAAGGTGCTATTTGGGCACATTTTCTATGGAAGTATTCTTATAACTGCTTCGTAAAACAACGCCGACGGTTGGTTCTACAAACACATCAGGGTTGCTCTCAATTCCAGGGTTGATTTGAGAACAACTCAACCAAAGATAAACTTTCAAGAAGTCACCATCTAAACCTACTTTCTGTACTAAAGAACAAAAATTTTGTTTTAAAAAGCAGTTTTTTTAACCAATACCAGACAATATCTAGTGGTTGAACTATAAAATTCCAACAAATAAGCTGAATATTAGCATTAACTAACAAATTTCAACAAATAAGATTCTAATGCTAAAGTAAATATGCTTAATTCTGCTGCTAATTTATGCATGGCCCATGACAGCAATAGGGTATCTCTCAGAAGGAATTCAACATGAAAAACTGAAGGAAACAGAATATTAATCATTAATAATATGATGAATGTAATCAGTTGATCTTGATACACAATTTGGTTATGTATATTAGTGAGTGATAAACTGGAAAGGAGAAAAAAGATCTATAAAATTGACCCTGCACAATACTCACAGTAAGGAAAAAAAGAGAGGAAGATAGAAAGATTTACAACGTGTGGCTGCTGAGGTTGCAGTTTATCTGTGTCCAGCAGTGATGAACGCTCTCAGGTGGTGCATAGTTCATTCAGCTTTCTTGCTTCAAGAACGCCACAACAAGGCATCTGTTAAGTTCATGAATTCTGAATTCTGTGGAATTTGGAATCATAACATGAAAGGGGAGGAGTCATTTTCCTCGGTAAACATCCCATTACTAGCTTTTTTTTTTTTTGTTTTTCAGCCTTTGCCAAGAGCTTCCTCAAGATACACCTGAGACTGGATTACCGTTCGCCCAATTTTAAAACCAGGAACGACCGTAAACCCGACTTTCGCCCTGGATTTAAAAGGTGGAATGTATCTTCTTGTAACATCTTCCATGTATACCATTGAGAACTCTGCACCCTTTTCAACTTGAAATACTTCCACAACGGGGTCGAAAGAGAAGGCCAGCTTATGCAACATCCACACTGAGCTAGCCATTTTAATAAACGACTTATAGAACACGCTGACCGACCGCCACGACTTTAGAATGTCTTCTTTCCTATCCAAATTACTGAAAATAGATGACTCCATAGTAGGATGGATAAGTTCTTGATATTTTCTCTCACAAAATTTTGAAAACGCACATTGAGGATTTACACTTAGAAGTTCCATTGGATTGCTTGAAACATGCTCGAGTAATTGCTCAAGTGAAATGCTATTTCTGTCCAAATTCTGAGATTGTTCATTACAGAAACTCTCAGTCTCACCCACACCAAAAATTTCTGAATCAAAACTTCGAAACATCCCTAAACAAACATATGATAAGAATGCATACCGATTATGCGCTTTCTTCGCATATCCAATCTCTCGGTGAACTGAATTGGCAGCTAAATCCATATCCCACGAAGCTTTTTTCATCAATTCCATCAAAACTTTGGTAAAATTATACGTTGCTCTACAAGCATCGTGTAATATAGAATCGAATACTCTAACAGACATTAAAACATCAGAAGGCGCATTCAAATTAACAGATAACTTCTTCGATAACCTCGAATTAGACTTCTGCAATTCTCCCAGCTTTTTTCTGAGGGCTAATACCTCAGAATCCTTCCGATCAATCTCGGACTGAGCCCGGTCCGAGACGGTGCCAAGCGTTCTAAGCTTACTTTGATTCTCTTGCACCTGCGCCTCCAAACAAGAACCAACCGGAATGGAAGTACTTTCATCAGGATTTCTACGATAATCTTTATAAAAACGTTTGAAATCAGAGAGCTGCTGCAGGTGCGAGACCAATACCCTATCAGCGGCCGTCACTTTCTCTTCAACAAACGGAACATGAGCAGTCTGCAATTGGATATACGAAGCTTCAAACGAAGAAATCGTAGCGAAAATGGACGAAACCAAAGTCTGAATCATCTCCGTATTATCAATTCCATTTCGCCTCTTTTCCGTTCCTCCTCCCTCAACTTTACTCTCCGCCTGATTCAAAGTCCTCAAATAATCCGGAACCGGGTCCAATTTCTTCAGATTGGGAGGCGCCAGAGGCTTAATAACCGCAGACGGCAAAGAGGGAAACAAATCGAAGGCGGAATCGGGTTTAATGACGACGACTTTCTGGTCAGTAATAACCTCCTCAGCAGAGTCCAAGAGCGAAAATCCATCAGGTTCATCAGCAGCGTCGTCATCGGCAAAGAATTCGAAGGTTTTCGTCTTGAAAGCGAGGGCAAATTTCTGAAACATCTCAGAGATCTGAGGGGACTTGTAGTTGGAGGAACCGTCCATGTCGGGCATAACTGGAAACTGGAGATCAGGGAGGAAGTGGAAGGAATTTCAGTGGAAGAAAACGAAAAAGAAAAGAAGGAATTGAGAAGAATTTGAGAAATGGAGAATGGTATGCGTTGAATAACTTCGAAGCAAGGTATGAGTGTGGAGGGTTTATCGAGAGAGAGAGAGAGAGTGGGGCTTAATTTCCACTCAGTTTTGTTCTTCCCTTTTTCTTTTTCTTTTTATTTTATTTGCAACGGTAATGAGATGGAGCTAACATTACAGCTATATATATATATATATATATATATATATTTTAATATTATTATTTTTAAATATCCAATTATAAGACGTCTTAGTTCACATTTATTACACCGCTCTCGAACTCTCTTCCACCTTGACCAGTAACCCGCAAACACAAGAAAAAGAAAGAGGAAATGGGTGAGTATAGAAATACTCCGGGAGTAATTTACTTGCAAGTTCTTTTATCGCATCCTTAACCTAGTAAGTTATCACAAATTTTGTAGTCCTGCCCTAAAAGGTCCCGTCTAGTTCAAGGGTGCTCGTGATTGTTGCACCTTTCCTGATAACATCTACTTATTTAATCTCTTGTCCCATCCAAGGCGGGTTTGTTCTATACACACACACCAAGGATCTCCTAAATAGGGTTTTGTGTTGTAAACACTTCTTAAGAGGAGTGGGACCAACAGGTTGACATAGTAATTGGTCAACATGTATACTCCCTCAAGCTGAGTGTGACTTTATGGTCCTACCGAACATTCCACTAGGTAACCTTCTACAAATGATGTTCAGATTAGCCTATGTCATACTATTTAATCAGATTTTATTAACTAGAATACCCGTTGTTCACTACCAAGACAAAGAATAGAAAAGTTTTATAACCTATCGAAACTCCAAGGGGTAAGTATAAAACAAAAGAACGGCTTGAAACTTCAAGGCCTCTTCAAATGCTCAGATAGCTATAGAGTTTAAGCTCGAACTTCCTATAACCTAGAGAAAATCTCATGGAACTTAATAAGATAAGGATGCAATGATAGTCTATAAGTAAGTTGCTTACAGAGTATTTTATAATCACTCCATTTTACATTTCTTCTTAGGTAATTATTGACCATTGGTCGAGGTGGGAGGAGGGTTTGGGAGTTGCACAATCATAAAGGAGTCATCTAGTGATGTCAATTTTTGTGAATTATGGGGTCTTGTATTTATTTATGCTTGTATTTATGAATTATGTCGTAACAATATTTTGTCACGTATAAGAGTGAATATAAAGTGAACTTGAATATAGATCGATGGGTTAAAACATGACACTGCTCAATAAGTTTAAAGAAAATGTACATAAACTATGCTCACTTTAACATAAGATTAAAGTTCAAATCTCCAATAAATCGTTTCCCTTTTCAGTACGTGTTTACTTTTTTTTTTTTTTTTTTTTTTTTTCCTTAAGACTTTGACAAATAATTGTTTTATTTGTTATTGAGAAGGAAAATGAGAGCTTACCTAATCTTCTCTCTAATGTGAATAAAGGGTGAGGATAAGACATAGTGATGTGTTTTTTTTTGGGAAGTTTCCACTATATATATGGTTGAGTGAGAAATGTTTTGTAGGGAAAAAGTTTGGTTGGTTTGAGGCAGGGCAGGTTGATGATGACCAACCATTATATGGGATGGCCTAAGAGGCAGCTTTAAAGTGGAAGTTGCAATCTTTTATGCAGACAAGTGCAAGTAAAACCCTCTCCAACCTTATTTCCCTTTCCCACCTCCAAACAAACTGACTGCCCACACCAAAAGAAAAAGGGCAAAAAAACAAAGAATCATTGCCAATTATGCATTACACCCACCAAACATTGCCCTTGTTCCATGCAACACTCACAAAATGTGGCCTTGGATCTTTTCTGGCCTTCCATGGCATCGGTGAGTCTCTATAAGATTTACGTTTATAAATATATAGAGTTTAAATTGATATAATTATTAGCATAGAAATTTAGTTGATACACCTTTTCGAAAGCGAGGCGTGTACAGACATTTCTATCTACCAATAGGTACCAAAATTTTCACTCCTTTTAATAAAATTATAAATGAAGGGCCCAAAATTGCTGAATTGGGTCCACTGTACACCTAAATATCAACTAAATTTTCATCTTTACGACGGTTGGTTAGGGATGTTGAGGCATTGTACCGCCTACTCCACGCACTTACAATTACTAATTCAATAAAGTAAAAAAGTGATTTTGAAAACTACTTTAAAACTTGCTAATATTCAACTACGTACCTTCCCCTAATAAACAATGGCAGATAGTATGACTAAATCACTCACTCTTAATTTCAACTCAAGATCACATCAATGAAGTTAATATACACCCCTTACCAACCCACCAATAATCTACGGTATACATAATCTACTCTCTTACTGTTATGTTACGATCCTTCTTTTAAAGAGAAAGAAAAGGTATTGACACCTTCAATTTTAGGTGTCTAAAAAGATTATGAAACTTGCCACATATTTAGAGGTCAACCAGAATGAAACCTTTTTCTTCCTTCATCGTAAAGAAGCAATCCTTTCACTCTGTGATGCAAATGCCTTGCACATGGAAAGAAAGACCATCCAATTCATTCATGCAATCCTAGCGTCACATATGCACAAAGAGTGAAGGCTGTAACTTTTGTCACACTATTCAGATTCCAAGTCTTCAATCACGTTGCTCTATTTGCCACCTTCAATCTTTCTTTTCTTAATTTCACTAGAAAATCTAACATTTGGTCGTTGGGGGCACTGTCAAAGACAATGAACTTTCAATGACTAAGCAAACTTAATCTTCAAAGGCTTGACATTGAAGAGAACATATAGTTTTAAATGGAAGAAATAAATATTGCTAATATATGGAGTGTACCATGATTCTGCTTTGAATGTCAAGTTTGCAGTTCATTTGTAGAAGGCGGTCTTTTGCAACTAACTCTGCTTCAGATGCTTTCCTACAAGCTTCTTTCACCTGTCAATGCATGAAATAGAGCTCTGATATTTCATGGTCAAGGTTATTACACGAGTATGCAAGCAAGCTTGAAAGAGTGACATAAAAGTCTGGCTGAGGAGTAGGACTATAGAAGTTCTTTCATAAGAAAAAAATAAAAATAGAAAACTTTGCGGCTAGTGTTGGATTTATCCCACGATCAAAATATGTCAAAACAAGTAAAAAAAGCAAAAGAAAAACTAGAGGGGAGAGATCTTTTGATCGGGAGACAAATCCAACATTTGGTATCTATTCTCTCTATTGTTGTGATTGTGAAAAGAATATACATCATAAATACATTGTTGTGATTGTGAAAAGAATATACATCATAAGTATTTATAATGGAGAAAGCATTGACTAGCTTCCTAAACTTTCTCCTTGAGTTAAGAACCACAAACAATCTTCCTAATTAAAGCATAAAATTTAGTACACAAGCACAAAATTTGATCTATAGGCAACTACTATCAATTGGCAACTACTATCAATTCTTCTACGGTGGCTCCATAAGTTAGTAACTTATTCTATTAAGTTTAGTAACAATTCTCCTAAGTGAGTAACTTATTCAAGTTTGTGAGCTCACATCAGCGTTGCCATAATAAATATCAATAATAAATATCAAAATTAGAAATTAACTAAAGTGATTACTCCTTACCTGTTATTAGAATCAATTACTCTCTTAAGACGATATTTACAGGTGTAACGTGTATACTATTGCAGCGGTGCATTATTGCTCATATGAAATACTGAAGTTTTTAAATAAAATGAGTGCCAATCAATTAAAATGTAAGACAAAAATACAGCAATAGCTCATAGCAAGGAAAATTTCGAAGCAAAAGCGTAGGTAAGCACAATGACTAATTTAAGCACTTACCTTATTTGAATAATATCCAGCATCACCGTATGCACCATCAGAACATTTTTCCAGCACATCACGGATAAACGACAATTCTTTCATCAAGTCTGAAGCAACTACTTCAGCATCTTGCAGCTGATTTCTAGAAAATTCAAATGCTCTTTCAGCATGGAGACGAAAAGAGGAACAGTTCAAACAATTGCAGATTCCTCTGCATCCTCGTGGGTTTTGCTTAGGAATTCCCTTTCCAACATTAATGCGAATTACTGGAACACATCCTTCTACGCATAAAGAATTAGGTTCTAAGCTGTTTCTCTCAGAAAGTTTAGCGGCATCAGAAACATTATCTGTCAAATTTGTGCAGCCTTCTGAAGTGATTGGTGATTGTTGAGAGACCATTCTAGATCCTTTTCCAGTTAGCGGATCATAACTAGATAAGACTGCTTGATCATGCAATTGAGGGTCCACTTTCAACATACGTGTATCCAACATCTCCTGTTCAGAATGCAAGTGATGCATCTGTAATTTTGGTGATGATAGAAGTTCATCATTGAGTCCATTATGCAATAGAACTTTTTCTGTTTCACAAACCATTTCGTTCATAGTATTCGACCCAGGCATTGAGGGAGTATCTAAACTTCCATCGCATGGCATGTTGCAAGATGCTAAGCCTTCTGATCTATCCCAGGAATTGTGAGAATTTGAACTCGGTGATTGCAGATTCATAGTTGGCAATTCTTTCTCCGGTCTTGGAGAGTCAATGTTTCCCGAAGCACCTGAGAATGTAAAATATTGTTAAAAAAATCACTTTAACAGAATTAACAAGCACAACTATCTCGAATGAAGATAATCGTGGGGGAGTGGATGCATACAGTTCTCTGGGTTATATTTAAAAAGATCCGTAAGGAATGGAAGCATCCTACGAAAGCTAACTGAAACTTGGCTGTATTTCGACTTCAGTTGTACAAGTGGATTGCGAACCTGATAAGTAGTTAATTATATTAGTAGTAATACACACACACACAATAATAATAATAATAATGAAACAACAACAATAATAGTTTGATGATCAAGTTGGATGTCATTCCCTAAGGCTGCAGAACAATCATTTCCAAATTATGGCACCCACCAAAAGCAATCATGCAGAATGTTTAAAGGAGGTAGCAGAAAAAGATATAAGTAAAACCATTTCATGAATCTCACCACTTTGTTTCTAACACAGGGGCCATATTTCTTGTCACTCTCTGTAGCAAAGTTGCAATCATTTTCACCAACAGTGGAACTACCAAGATTTTGATCTGTGCCTCGAGTGCATGACACTTTTTCGTTCTTCCTTTCTTCCTTCACTAGGTTACAACCAATGTTAGAATCCAATGATGATATCTTGATTTCTTCCTTGGAATGATTTTCTGATTTGGTATCCTCGGAAACATTGTGACACAACTTCTCCGAAACATGGGACTTAAAGTTGTCTACTTCTGAGGAAAGATTTGAAGATATAAAGGGATCTCCTCCATCAAGCCTCTCAATTACGAAGGTTTTGGATTGTTCATTAGAGAATCGATCCTCTATCTGATGCTCTGAGGGCCCTCCATTCTCTGTCAGCTTTTTGTCAAGAGAAGAGACAGAAACTACATCCCTTTTCAAACCAGAATTCTCTTTGACTAAAGTCGGGTCATTCCTTGAATCACTGCCATTCTGAAAGTTTTTAGCATCCCCATTATCTGGAGGCGTTGAATTTAGCTTCATAGTGTTACGTGATATGCCGTAGGCCAAAACTGCATTATTTACACTAGTATCTGAATCAATAAAAGATGACTCATTGGCACGATTACACAGATTAGATTCAATATTTTCCTTTCTTCTCCAAATTTTTTTCACGTTTTGAGCACAAATCACCTTGTAGGATGTCTGTAGCATATTGGCAATTAAAATAAGTTAGTGCGAAATAAACCTGGATAAATAGTAAATAACATAGCGGGAACAGAAGTTACAATTATCGCCATCCAGCAAAAAGGGCAGCAATCTTTTGTAGGCAATGGAACCAGGTGCCTTGAATAACTTCCGTTTAGAACATGGTTTGAGAACCTAATTCATCATTTCAAGATCCATATTAGACCAACATAAACAAGAGAATACCTATAAGTGTGCGAAGTGGCCATGAGTATTAGCAGTTCTAATTTCTTCAAGCATTCACTAATGACAATAATCCCATGAGGTCTATTGATTGACCCAACAGAACAGCATTCGTAAGAAATCAATGCAAAATAGTAATAGCAATAATAGTAAAATAAAAACAATGGAGGGAGAATTCAACTTAATCAAGATACTTACCGATCCAGTTCTAGTAACAGAGTCAATTCTGCAGTCAACTTTCGCACAAATATCCCCTAAAACGCTTCCATGGCTTGAGCGAGGACATCCATTTGAAGAAGCCGCCACAAGACCCCCAGCCAGAACCTCCGCATCAGGAGGTGTAGAATGCACCCGTTCCACAATCTTCCCGTTACATCTCCGATCCTCATCGCCCAATTCAACATACCCACTAGAATTGCAAAAATTATCATTCCGCACCTCTGCAGTTATGGAGCTTTTACCGACTCCACTATCTCCATTCGGACAAATTCCATTGGCGGTAATCGGCCCATCTTTGTCGCTAATCTGCCCTTCCGATCGCACGGAAGAGCGATTATCCAAATTGGGAGAGAAAACTCGCTTGATACGGAGATCCTTCGCAGCATAATACGAAATCTTATCCCCAACTTTGGATGCAAGTTCATCCGATTGCGGCAGGCTCTTGGGTTTTTTGCGGGGTAAATGGAGGAAGCCAGCTTGTAGAGGTTGAGGTTGATGAACAATGGAGGAGCGTTTGGAAGCCATAGCACCACGCTTTGATTCCACGGGAAAACCTCGTATCTATGGCGATGATAGTCAATTGGCGAGGGAAGGAGGGAAAGAGTGAGAGCGGGAAGAAGAGGAGATGGCGGGAAGCCTAGGGGAAACCGCTTAGAATTGTGTTAATGGCGGGAAATTTAAATGGGCCGGCCCATGAGGAAACCCAAGCCCAATTTCAGCACTGTAATGCAAAATTTTCACATGGTGGCATTTATCTAATAGGTTAATACAAAATTTAATTAAAATAATGTTAATCAATAATAAATTAAAATTTATCTGATATATTGTCCACGACACTATCATATCATATCACAACATGAATAGCTTCGTCTCATATTATTGTAGAGTTAGGCAATAACTTCCTAGAGCTTAGATAAAGTCCACGATGACTTATTAGGGACAACAACTATTTATATATGATTTTTTTTTATTTGTCTTTAAAACGTACAAAATTTTATCTTATTTTTATTTTTATTTTATTTATATTCAGATATTTAGTAATAAATTATAGTTTTTTGATATTTTATTATAAGACAAATATCTGATATTTGACTTATTACCGTACCTATCCTTCCATTTATTACTATTTTCATGTCCTTGTAATTTATTTGATTATAAACAAAATAAGTTTCCCACCATTTGGGTGCGGTGGATTCAGCAAACATTCACTCTTTGTCTTTTGAGTGATTGGAAATTCGAAATCTTGAAAATCGAATCACCACAAATCAATGTTTAAAGTTCCGTGACGATTGGAAAAAAAAAAAAAAAAAAAACAAAAGGTGTCCTTTTGTTTGGAAAAGTCTGCGGTGATATTTCTAAAGTGACGTTGATAGGGCACATAATCTTGCCACTGACAATGACAGTAACCAAACCAATAACAAAATCATAATAAACCATTTACAATGCCAAAATTTTGGTCCTTTATTTAAACAAAAACTTAATCAATCCCCCTTATTACCGTCTAAACAAGAGAATATAATTTTGTCGTCGACTTCATTTATGTAAAAAGAAAAAATGTTCCCTACTCCCTCTCTTATTTACCGTCTAAACAGGAACCCCTCTTCGTTTCAAGTAGATCCTTTCACGTAAAATATACGTCTCTAATTACTTGTTATGATCGATATCAGTTGTTGGCTCTGATACCAATTGTTAGAATCACTCAACAACGCACATTACTCGATCAAAATGGACACAAAGAACAAGAGAGAAAAAATACATGTTGGCTAGAGAAAACACAAGGACCAATGTTGGCTAGAAATTTTATTATTGATGAGTTACATATGTTTAAACGTACAACATCCACGTAACAAATATATCTCTCTCAAATCTTTAGCAAATAAACAACAACATAGATACTTTTAAGATCTGTCTCGATCTCTACCACCACCATCAATCTCAGCAACAAAAGCCTGAAGATTCAAACTTGACGACCCACCTTCCTCCACAGCTTGCCTACCCAATTCCTTCCACACCTTCACATTCCTCTCAATCTCTTCATTCTCCATCACCAAATCCAAACATCGCCTAATCTCTCCCCTCTCAACAATCCCTTTTGAATTACCCTTCACTCTCACTCCCGTCTTCCACAAATCTTCCACAAGCTTCGCATTCGTCATCTGATCCATCTGCTGCGGAAACCCAACCACCGCCACCCCAAAATTCAAGCTTTCAATCGTCGAATTCCACCCACAATGACTCACAAAACAACCCACCGACGGATGCTTCAACACTTCAATTTGACGGCACCACGACACAATTTTCCCTTTCACTCCCACCTTCTTCATCCTCTCCTCATCGTGATTCGATCTCACAACCCACAAGAATGGCCGTCCACTCTCCAACAAACCATTCAAAAGCTCCTCCTCTTGCTCCTCACACAACTCACAAATGGACCCAAATGATACATACACAACCGAGCGCTCCGCCTTGGAGCTCAACCATCCGATATAATCCTCACTCGACACGTGGAAAAGATTGCCACCATCATCATGACTAGAAGGAATCAAGGGTCCGATTGCAATCATTTTCAACTCATCAATAGCTCGCAAGGCATCAGCTTCCAACGTGTCATATGTGTTGACTAAGACTTTTGACCGAGTTTGTCCACCGAGGAATTCGAATTGCTCTCTCATTGGAGGAATAATAAACGCATGGGGCCCACATGGGGAGAAGAAAGATGGCATATCATGAGTTATAAACAATGGCAAGTTTGGTAATTCTATGCACGAAGATGGGGTTTGGAGTTTGTTGCAAATGGGTTCTTCATAGCCATGGAAGTAATGGAAGTACAAAGCTAAGACGGTTGCAGGCTGAGCGAAGAAAAGGGCTGAGGGTATATTGAAGGAAGTGGCGACGTCGGCTGCCCAATTGAGTAAGAGGCCGTAGATTAGGAAAGTGAAGGGGCGGCCTTTGTTGGCTGCGGAGGTGATGAGGTGGGTGAGAGATTGAGAGCCGCAGCGTTTGAGTTCAGAGAAGAAGTGGGTGATGTTGGCGCTGAGTTTGAGATTGTCGTCGTCGAAGCCGTCGGAGAACGTGGCGAAAGACAAGCCCTGTGTTGTTGGAGTTTGTTGGGCGTTGTTGTTCATGCGGCGGGCGGCGGCGATGGTGGTGGCGAAGGTGACATCAATGTTAAGGTGTATGAGTCGCTTGGCGAGTTGGAGGGAAGGGTTTATGTATCCTTGGGAAGGGAAGCATACGAGAAGGAAGTGGGGGTTTCTCATCTTAAACCACTATGGTTAATTGGGTTGTTCTTGTTTTTTGGGAAAGATTTATTTATAGGAATCAAATATGAAGGGAGGGAGGTTCATGGAATTTTCATACAAAAATGAGGTTGTCAATTCATTATTGGAAAAGGTGGAAGCTAGATAAATTTTTTATCAACTTGTGAGTTAGATATTTTTTTGGTTGGGTCATGTGACCGGTAAGTTTAAGAGGTAATAATGATCCTTGATTTTCTTCCTAAGATGTGAAATATACACCTATAATAAGATCATAGGATTTTATTGTAAGCCGAGAAGACCGAGACTCAAGTCGATGAAGAAGGAAATCATGTTCGGGATGGTTGTAAGATTAAAAGAATAGTCAAAGTCAAACTAAGGGCAAAACGGTCATTTTACCCTTACTCCTACTTGAGTGGAATGGATAGTTGGAACATAGCAAGAAAGAGAAAGGAAGCAAAAAGGGGGAAAAGAAAAGAGAGAAAAGGAAGAAATTAGGGTTTAGGAAAGAAGAAGAGAAGAGAAGCTTGTCATCCCAAATCTGCCATTGGAAGTTGATCCAAGCTAAGAAAGCCTCAATAGAACTCCTCTTGGTGCTAGAAGAGAAGTTTGGGCGGTGGATTCGCTCATTAAGGGAAGAAAACCAAGGATCAAACAAGGTACGGTCATGGCTTTTCGATTTGGTTTTAGGTAGATCCGACAAGTCTTTTTGAGTGAAAAACCTTGAACCCCTTCAGAGATCAAACACACACGTGGGATTGCTCGTAGAACCCCTTCATAGCGCGTGAGGAGTACGTGTAGGAGCATGAGTAATACTGATCTTACTTTTATGTGAACTAGGATCCATCAAGAAAATTTTAGACTTTTTGGAATCCTCTCAGGCAAGAAATTCGAGTTCGACAAGGCATGCGTCAACCATGTAAATAATCATTTTGATTTCCATGAGCAATACTCGTAGGAATCGCTTGGAATAAGCATGCATTTTATCAAGTTGATAATCCGAACTAGCCAGACCTAGTATATTAGTTTATAAGCCATGAAAAAGAATTAAATAAGAAAATCAATTGTACCTAATTCACTTTAGGATGTGATTGTGATATTGTATGCATGTGAAAGAAGGAAGGAAAATTTGTGAAATCTGCTCTCCGGGTGAAGATGGACATTATCTTCCCGTCAAGCATGTTTGTTAATATTACATGAACTGCCGCATGCTAACTCAAGTGCATGATTGCTTGTGTTGTCTTTCTTGTTGAGAATAGGAAGAAACGAAGAGCCTAGACTAAGGTGCTTGACATTGAGTAGGCTAGACAAAGCCCTAGAATGGGATACCTCTAGAATACCATGCATTCAGGTCCACGAAAGGATGGCTAGTGGACCCAGACCCTAGTATTTTAGATCACAACAAGTTTGAAAAACCTTGAGCGAGAATCCTAGAGACGAATGAATCCAAGTCTAAGCCACTAAGATCCGCCCTAGAAATACCTAGTAGGATGCCACGGTAATTGTAGACAACCAAGGTAGCCCAACGGACTTGAGCAGTGTGGATAGTGTCACCAAAACCTCCACTTCCCTCTCTATTCCGGTATCGTAGTGTCAAGACAATACTCCAATACTGAGATCGTTGAGCCAGGCAAAGTCGAATAGGGTAGTGTGATTTGTGCCTAGACCTAGTGGTGATAGCTAAGGGGTCTCCTAAATAGGACCCTTGAGTCGTAGAAACTTCTCCCTGAGCGGGCGAGCATGGGACCACGTAGGACGAACTAGTAGCTGACTGGCACAATGGGGATCATAACCCCCAAATTTTATTGGTAGTATGGCCTCGTGGGAGGGTTGTTAGCTAACCCCATGGATGATGTTCACAGAGGGATACTGATTCAGATCCAGTCATACTCCCCCTCAGTTTTACTTGTGAGGTTGCGCCTCATCCTAGGACACTGCTCATCCACTGCATAAGTTTAGTAAGCCATCTGAGCTGTAGGAAAGAGAGTTGCAGCTTAGTCCGCACTCGCTAGAACCCCGAGACAAGGTCGTAGATACCTACTAAGATAAGGATGCGAAAAAAGCCTAAGCAAGAATAGATTAAAAATTAGTCAAGAATATCAGTAAACAGATAAAACACAGTACATGCGTAGAGAAAGAAAATGAAAAATCTTAGTAAATATGAGAGGGCAAGAAAGTACCTAATACTACCACTTAAAATTACTCCATCAAATTCTTTCCTAGAAAACTATCTTTCATAAGACGGTAAGAATAGAAAATGAGATCTTTAATAAAAATGATATATATATATATAACATTTCAAGATTCTAGTCGGGCAAAGTTTTTGATGCTCACATGAAATCTTAACACAAATAAATTGACATGTTTATGATATGATATAGTGTGATGCGATATGTTATGGTGTGATATGTAAATGATAAAAGTTGTTATGTCTGGAAGCAGGGAACGTTATGATATGACATATTTATGTAATCTGAATGATATGATATGATTGACATGTAAAATGACGAACTAGCATGAATTACAACCCCAACGTATGCATGAAAGATATGAAAAATGTTATGTTATGTACGAAATGCTAGCGGGGTTGTATTAAAAGAGATAATGAAAATAGAAAAATGTTGGGACCTCATGCATTATTATGTGTTCATGCATTGGACGATACCCCTATTCCTTCACAATAATACGGACACGTAAACTACTAGGGAAGAGAACAATCATGTGTTTGACATAATTCTACCTTGACGGTTGCTATTTCTAACGGGTGTCCGGTATCAAGCTACCAGAGAATACTCACCCAACAAGAAAAGGAGCCCAGGTGGTGTACGAACCGATTGGTGGGTCCATACTTGCACGTGTGAGCCGTGTGTAGGAAATTAATTACATATTCAAGTTGCCCGTTAAGATAGCCTTCGTAGGAAAACAGACTGTTATGACAGGTCTCATTCATGAAATTGCATGTGTTTGCATTTAACCACGATAGTGGAGTCACTTACTGAGTATTTCTTTAAATACTCGAGCCACGTGCTACTTCTATTTCAGGTAAAGGCAGCACATCTCTGTACGACTGACGACGACATCGCAACTCGAGACCATTGCACATGCATAGAGTAGTCACATTTATTTTCTTAGACTTAGGCTAGAATAAAATGTTTTTAATTTAAACGTTTATTTTTTTTAATTAGTCTTTTGTTATGTAGTCCTAAAGCTATTTTCAAACCAAGTAAGTACTTGACTGCATTTTGAGATAAAAGTTATGTTTTATGAAAGTTTAAATGAACTATTTCTGCATTACACAACAACGACCTTATGTTAAGTAGAAAATTTAGTATCGTTACACGTTTAGAGTAGGTTTAGAGTAGAATCGGTAGAAAAACAAAAATTGAATTTGTGAGAGAAGAAAAGTTATTTAAACATAAGTAGAAGACAAATAAAAAACATAAAGGAGTGTCCAATTTTGTCTGGCCACGTGCCTGAAACCAGAACCACAAGCTACTTCAACCAAAAGAAATTGAGTTGGAACACTGAACTAATGCGTCATAGCAAATGTCATGAGCACATTTTGATAGAACACAAAATTTGGATAAATTACGTCATAGCAAACGTCATTTATAAACTTCTCCCCTCCTTTTCTATCTTATAAATTATCCCTCAACCAACCAACTGCTTGCATCTTATCAACATGGACAACACAGCACCCCACCGCCACCGTGTGCTGTTGATAACATACTCTGCTCAAGGACATATCAACCCCGCCCTCGAATTCGCCAAACGCCTCACGCGCCGCCGCAGTGATGTCACCTTCGTCACCTCTCTCTCCGCCTACCGCCGCATGGACAAAACCCCAACGCTGCCTCACGTGTCATTCGCCTCCTTCTCCGATGGCTATGATGACGGTTTCAAACAAGGGGACGACATCAATCATTTCATGTCGGAGCTGGAGCGACGTGGGTCTCAAGCTATTAAGGATATGATTGTGGCGGGTGTTGAACAAGGCCAACCCTTCACTTGCATTGTTTATTCTATACTCCTCCCGTGGGTGGCTACAGTGGCGCGTTCCCTCCACCTTCCGGCGATTCTTCTTTGGATTCAACCGGCTATTGTTTTTGCTTTGTACTACTATTACAACTATGGTTATCATGACATAATTCAAAGCGCATCCGCTGATCCATTGGCAACTATTCAACTACCTGGCCTTCCATTGTTAACGGCTCGTGATCTTCCTTCGTTCTTTGGTTCTTCAGATGCTTATGAATTTGCTCTCCCAATATTTCGGAGGCAATTTGAATTACTCGAGCAAGAGACCAACCCAATGGTTGTAATCAACACATTCGAGGAATTGGAGCACGACGCGCTTAGAGCGATTAGCAAGTTCAATTTGATACCCGTCGGACCATTGATTCCATCAGAAGCCTCCTCCCGATGTGATCTGTTTCAATCTACTACCAGGTATGATATTGTCCATTTTGAACATAAGCTCGATACTAATACACATGTATTCCTTACCTATAATTTTAAGTTTATGGGTTAGGATTGAATTTAAATTTTGTTTTGATCGTATTCTTTAACAGTTATATCGACTGGTTGAACTCAAAATCTCAAGGGTCTGTAATTTATGTATCGTCGGGAAGCATGTCGACGTTATCGAAGCACCAAAAAGAGGAGATAGCAAGAGGGTTATTAAGCTGTGGACGACCATTTTTGTGGGTGATTCGAGACATTGAAGAAGTAAATACTTTGAGTTGTAGGGAGGAATTGGAAGGTTTAGGAAAGATAGTGCCATGGTGTTCACAAATAGAGGTTCTATCAAGGCCAGCGACAGGATGTTTTCTAACACATTGTGGATGGAATTCGACGTTGGAGAGTTTGGTATGCGGGGTACCGGTGGTGGTGTTTCCACAGTGGTCGGATCAGGGGACGAATGCGAAGATCATTCAAGACATGTCGGAGACGGGAGTGAGGTTGGAGGTGGGGATGGATGGCGTGGTTAAGCGAGAGGAGATAAAAAGATGCTTGGAGTTGGTGATGGGAGATTCAAAGAAAGGAGAAGAGATAAGGAGGAATGTGGTGAAATGGAAGGAGTTGGCCAAGGGAGCCACCGCCCACGGCGGTTCTTCATATTCAAACTTCAAGGCTTTTGTGGACCAAGTTTGTCCTTAATTTCTATAAGCTTTAAGAGTGATAAATTCCTATGAGAGGGGAAGAGAAGAGGTGAAAGTTTATGCCACGTGAAAATTATGAGAAAATAAAATCCACCCCTTGTTGAATAGTAGATGGTTTTTTTCGTTTTTGAGTATCTCATAAGTTTCTAAATAATTAGTTTGGTGTATAACATATTAAGATTAATATTGACACGACCCAATATCTTACTACGAGCCGTGACTCAAAAACGACTGAGTTTGTGTATAAAAGAAAGACTGGACTCTATATGACAATCCACATCTCTCAAATACACTCTCTTGACCTGACACTTCATGCACCTGAAAAATGAAGATATAGAAAGACTGAGTATAAAAATTATACAAAGTAAGCCACCAACTTGTAGACTCTTATCGCATTCTATGCTTAACAGATAAACACGGGCTTCTCATTGGCTCTAGGGCGTCTGGTTCTAGTCTTAACCCCTAGGGGTTACTTTGTTTCTCTGTCCTTTCATTTAAACCCTGAGAGTTTGTTATGCTAAGTTGTGAATGACTAGTGACTTACGAGAAGCTACCTCGTGCATGACTCTATAAGACTACTTGGTATCTTACCTAGGAGTGAGTTGCAACCACCTAAGTCTATAATAATCTCCCCTCATCTGGATGGGTACCCTTCCCTTATCTCATCTAGCTAAATGATATCTACAACGTGGGTCTTATGTTTTCCATGCTAAAATGGCTAGGAGCAGTTGGGTCTTGATCAGGAACCCCCTAGTCCTCCACAAAGCTATGACACCATTCACTCAACTTGTAGCTTAAGGGTACCTCTTAAGGTTGTTCGTACGTCGGGGTGATCGGTTAGTTTTTCATTTTACGGTGGTTTTTGGAGTGTGAGAGGGTTTATTGTCATCTTAAGGATCTGCAAGTTGTAAAAGAAGTCTATTGTCATGACCCTATGAGTCATACTTGAGAAACTTTAGGAAACAGGTTATCTATTTATTTAGTAGACTTCTTAGCCGTCATTAACTCGTGCAATAAGTTTAAAAAAACGATAGTGTTTTCTCTCCTATAAAGAGCATTCGATGTACACTTTATTCACAACAACAAAAAGAATTAAAAAGCATGTAATGCTCTTCCATTCAAAGAAACTTTTCCCTTTGTCATATTGGTGGAGAATGACTCATCATAAGTAGCATAGGAGATGCTGCAAACAATGCATGTGGGTGTGGAACAGGTTAAGGAAGCAAAGGTGCAAACCTTGAGGAGCGATTTTGAGGCTATCCATGTGAAGGACAGTGAGTTGGTAGATGACTTTGCCATAAAGTTGACCACTATCATCACTAGCATTCGTTCATTAGGTGACAAGGTGGAGGAGATCTCCATTGTTAAGAAGTTCCTTTGAGTCGTCCTCACGAGATTCATGCAGATCGTTACCTCCATCAAGTAGTTTGGCGACCTCAAGATCATGTCAGCTGAGAAGGACGTTAATTGTCTTACGACTAATGAAGAGAGACTTCATGGCTATGACGACAAAGAGGAGGCAAAGCACCTCTTACGCACAAATAAAGAGTGACTACGAGGCCACCTAAAATCATACACTCGAACTAACTATGTAAAAGTTGTCTAATCTCCAAGCAAGCAAGATTTTAGTTTCCAGCTTAAACCAGTTTTTGTGTTGAGCAACCATTACAACTGAGACATGTAGATTTATATGGCCCGATCACTCCATTGTTGATTTTTAGTAACAAGTATTTTCTATTACTTGTTGATGATTATAGCGGTTGGATGTGGGTGTATATGCTCAAAGAAAAAGAAGTGGCATTATGTGCATTCAAGAAATTCAAAAGACTCATCGACAACAAATTTGTGATTGCATTAATGAAGAATCCAGTATTTCACGAAAGCAGAAAACACATTGACACTTGCTTCTAGTTTATCCATGAGTGTATCGAGAAGATAGATCACTGTGTAGTACATATGCACCAAAGAGCCACACTCGAATATTCTGACCAAGGCCCTAGAAAAGGCAAAAGAAAATTTGACTGATATGAACTTCAAATATTTTTGGTTTGAAATGAGATGATGAGAAGAAATATTTAAAAATATTTCTGTCATCAAATTGCATGATTGAAATATTCTTTAAGAACAAAGTTGGTCCACAAAAGCCTTGAAGTTGGCATCTGACGAGCCACCATCCTTAGCAGCTTCCTTGGCCAACTCCTTCCATTTCAGGGCCTTCTTCCTTATCTCTTCCCCTTTGTTTGAATCTCCCATCACCACCTCCAAGCACCTTTTTATCTCTTCTCGCTTGACCATGCCATCCATGCCCACCTCCACCCTCACTCCCGTCTCCGCCATGTCTTCAATGATCTTTGCATTGGTTCCTTGATCCGCCCACTGTGGGAACCCCACCATTGGGACCCCGCAAACCAAACTCTCCAACGTCGAGTTCCATCCACAGTGCGTTACAAAACATCCTGTGGCTGGGCTTGATAGAACCTCTAGTTGTGAACACCATGGAACTATCTTCCCTACCGCTTCTAGTTCCTCCCTGCAATTAAAGATGGCATGAGCCAATTATCTGGAAAATGGTTGCGAGAGAATCTCACATTAGCTAATTTAGGGAATGATCATAGTAAGAAATACATCTCTATTGATACGAGGTTTCTTAGGGAAGCTCAAAGCAAAGCTATAAAAGCTATAAAAGCTTATGCTCAAAGTGACAATATCATTTGTTGGTAGAGATCCGTGATTTCTAACATGGTATTAGAGTCATTCTCTAAACTTAGTCATGTCAATAGAATCCTTAAATGTCGAACAAAAAATTGTGAGTGTCGAAGGTGTAGTCAAAAGTGACTAAAGTGTCGAACAAATTGTGTACTTTGTTCGAGGGCTCTAGAGAAGAAGTCGAGCCTCGAGCAAGAGCTTCATAGGCCTGAAGAGAGTCTCTCAAAAGTGTTCGAGGGCTCAAGAGAAGTAATCGAAGCTCAATTAAGGGGAAGCTATTCAATGGCTCTATAGGCCTGAAGAGAGGCTCTCAAAAGTGACTAAAGTGTCAAACAAACAGTATACTTTGTTCGAGGGCTCCAGACAAGGAGTCGGGCCTCGATTAAGGGGAGGTTGTTCAAGGGCTCAATAGACCTGAAGAGATGCTCTCAAATGTGAGTAAAGTGTCAAACAAATGGTGTACTTTGTTTTATGGCTCTAGAGAAGAAGTCGTGTCTCAATTAAGGAGAGACTGTTCAAGATCTATGTTGTACTTTGTTAGATGGGAGGATTGGTGAGGATTGTTAGGAGGAAGTCCCACATTGGCTAATTTAGGAAATGGTCATGGGTTTATAAGTAAGAAATACATCTTGCAAAGCCATTAGAGTTTATGATCAAAATGGACAAGATCCGTGATTCCTAGCATTAATGACACTTATTTTAAACCTTACCTGCAACTCAATGTATCGTCTCCCATATCTTCATCTCTAATCACCCAAAGAAACGGTTGTCCAAAGCTCAACAGCCCACTTGCAATCTCCTCTTTCTGTTCCTTAGACAGCCTCGAAATGCTTCCAAACGATACATAAACAACAGCTGCTTTGGGGTTGGAGTTCAGCCAACTAATGTAATCATCGTTGTTACGACTACATGGAAACATACTGCAGCCATAAGAGGCATCTGAAGGGTCCTCACAGTCGAGAAAAGCGGACGGAACCAAGGGTCCAATGGGCACCAAATGGAACTTGTCCATCCCTCGCACCACGTCCTGCTCCAAGGCCTCGAACGTGTTGACTAGAACCTTGGGATTGGTCTGTTGAGCCAGTAATTCAAATAGCTTTTGAAATATGGAGAAGGCAAAATCGTAAACATTGGAAGGAAGGAGAAATGATGGAACGTCATGGCCAGTTAATAATGGAAGTCCAGGTAATTGAATTGTTCTTGAAGGGTTGCTGAGAATGCTCTGGGTTATGGTCTCTTTGTACCCATTGTAGTAATGGTAGTAAAGAGTAAAAACGGTGGCGGGTTCAATCCAGAGAAGAATTGAAGGGAGGTGGAGGGAACGCGCCACCACATCCACCCATGGTAAGAGTATGGAATATACGACGCAAGTGAAGGGTTGGCCTTCCTCCGCGTTTGTTGTAATCATATCCCTTATTGCTTGGGATCCAAGGCGCTCCATCTCGGAAATGAAGCGACTGGGATCGTCTTCTCCTGGTTTGAAACTATCGTCGTAGCCGTCGGAGAAGGAGGCGAAGGAGACATGGGGGAGCGTTGGGATTGGGGGCATGCGGCGGTAAACGGAGAGGGAGGTGACAAAAGTGACATGGACGTGGTGGCGCGTGAGGCGCTTGGCGAATTGGAGGGAAGGGTTGATGTGGCCTTGAGCAGGGAAGGATATCAACAGCACGCGGCGGCGCTTGTCACCGTTGTTATCCATAATGGGCGACGATTAACAAAAGAACTTGGGTTGATTTCTGTGAAGAGAAAAAAAAAAAAAACCGCCTGAAATTTGTAGTGTGAAATATCTAAGTGACGTTTGCTCTTACGTATTAAAAAAAATTGCCCTTATATTTTATTTATTTATTTATGTACATTAATAAAAGATGTGGATAAAAGCCAAAAGCTTTAACTCTTAAATATTAATATTGATATGGATTTTACTTTCATTATGGTTTTCACAAAATACAAACAAAATATTAATTTAATTCTAAAATTGTTTCGATCTATGAAAATTGTCACGATCTCGAAATACATGTAAGATTAGAAATTTATTGTGCTACAAGTATACTTTCCTTTATTGTCAAAAGAATGGTCGAAAGTGTCATTATTATTAATATCAACAGAAGCAAATGAGAAAAAAAATTCTTGAACTAAGCTTAAACTTCTTAGAGTTCAAAGAAAAATCCATCGTAATTTATGTGGTTAATGATGTGATGAGAGTCTACGACTAAAGTGCTTACTGAGTATTTTTATACTCACTCTTTTCATTTCTTTTTTTCAAATGATCAAAGGTTACTGGTCGAGGTGGAAGAGTGCTTCAGAGTTGTGCTGTCATAGAAGGGTATCGATTCAAGACATTAATTTAATTTTTTTCTTATGAGTTGTCATTTGTAGCATTTTGTATCCCTCTCTCATTTTCAATTGTAAATAACTTGATTTCACGTTAATTTAGGTCATCATTGATGGACCCACTAAGTCTGTCCACTTTCACTTATCAAAGCCTATCTATTGAGTAAAACGTTAGACACGATTGTACATGTCAAAGATAGTGAGGTTCCATGGTGTTCCAATCAGGCAACGATCCATGATTTAGCTCCAGCTTTCAGAGGAGTTTGCATAAGGTAATTGGAGCTCGATTGGTTTTTCAATACAGTCTTTCATCCTAGTATGGATAGTTTGAATCAAACCGTAGAGGATATGTTACGAGCCTACGCCCTAGATTTTATAAAAAGTTGGAATAACCAACTACATTTAGTAGAATTCACCGATAACAACCATTACCAAATGACTATTAGCACAAAAGAAAGAGTCGGGTCTCTCATGTACTAGAAAAAATTCAAAGAGAGTGAACTATCAAAATCCAAGTTGATCCAAGCGACAAACAATATCATTCAAAAGATAAAGGCAACGATGCAGATACATGTGGCAAACATAAAGCTATACAAACACAAGGTGCATAAATTTAAAACTTAGTGTGAGGACCACATGTTTCTAAAAGTGACTCCTTTAAAAGGGTTCTTGAGATTCGAAAAGATGCTATGGTTAAATTATTGGTAGGATAAAACATTTAAAAGTTCTATAAATAGTATGTCCAATAGTGAGACTACCATCATATTTATTCTCCTGCACAATGGGTATGTTTCCATTTTGAAAAAGTATATGACAGACTCATCGCACAAAATTGACTTTTAACTCTACAATTAAACAAGGACTTAAACAATGAAGAGAAAATTATAGAAATCCGAGTCCAACTTAACTATTGCAGCTCTTCCTAGGACAAAATGGTTTTTAGAATGAAAGCTTTGTCCAATCTAGCTAGTGCGTCAAGTCGAAGAACACTAACAATGTTGATTATTTTATTTATAGTTTAATATTATTTGTTCTATAAAAAAGTTATGATTATAAGTGTAATCTTGAGCACTATGCGATTGACATTCATGAGTATCATGTTTAATTAATGGTCTAAAGGTTCTATACTATTGACACGACCCACTTTGTCATGGTTACAAATGATCTAATACAAATCATTCATGTGGAGACATGTGAGTGGGGTATCATCTATAATAATATAAGATTTGAGTACGAAAGAATCTTCCTTTATAAAATTTTTAGTTGACAATATTAATATTTCACAAAATGATCATATACAACTCGATCTTAATCTTGGTTGAGTTATAAGCTCCTATGAAGGCTTGTCTATTAATTTTATTAATTTATATGAGTGAGAATGATTTTTTATAGCCATTTCAATATTTCTACAATTTTAGAAATTTGACCAAATAAGAAGCTGGAATGTGATTTGGGTAATTCACTTCCTCCATGCATGAAAAATGATGTAATTATGTGAGTTTGATTTTACAACTTTATTGAAAAACAAGACCTTTATATCTAAAATATGAAAGAACTTCAAAAACCATAAAGAATCAACCGAGGAAATGTTTGTTGTAAATTGTTATAAGATCCTCTACTTGACTGATTAGTCCTATTCTCTGGGATAAGTTTTATGATTAGTCTTATTCTCTAGGATAAGTTTGTTGATATTTTTAGGTTCGGTTAGTTTAGCTGATATTTTTAGGTTCAACAAAAGGCTATATAATGTCATTCTTTCTGCTGTTGAAAACAAAGTTTTATGTGTCACATTGTATTTCTTGAGTGACATATTGGTGTTGTGAGTACATTTGTTCACTTTCAGCACACAACATGTGGTATCAGAGCCTTATTGTGATATTTGGGGTATTGTGAAAGTTTTGGCTTCATCAACCACTAGACGTGCTCACAATCGTGCTTATTCTCTAAATCAATTTTCAATAATTGTATTTTTAGTTACATCCAGATTAATTATTGCAAATGGCAGAATCATCACGACATGGATCGAGATTGTGGAGTTCCAATCTCGAAGTAGAGAAATTTGATGGAACCAATAATTTTGGTGTTTGGCGAGGCGAAGTTAGCGATTTGCTGGTCATGCAAGACCTCGATGTTTCTCTCCAAGAGGAGATGCCTGAAGACATAACAGAAGCAGAATGGACGAAATTAAATCGGCAAGCCTGTGGAATTATTCGATCCTGTCTTGGCAAGGATAAAAAATATCCATTTATGAAGGTTACCATGGCAAAAGAATTATGGGACAAGCTTGAGGCGAAATATATGAAGAAGAGTGTGGAAAATAAACTCTATTTGAAGGAGAAACTCTTCTGTTTTGATTGCAAGGAAGGTATCTCAATGGCGGAGCATTTGGATGATTTTAACAAAATCATCACTAATTTGCTCAATCTTGATGTTAAGATTGATGACGAGGACAAAGCGTTGTTGTTATTAAATTCTTTGCCGGAATCCTACGAGTTTTTAGTAACGACCCTACTACATGGAATCACTAGTATTGATTTTGAAGATTTTTCTAATGTCTTAATAAATAATGAGATGCAAAAGAAGGAAAATGAGACATAGCAATGCTCTAGCTCAAATGTTCTCACTCCTCATGAAAGGACTTCTACTTGGAAAAGGAACGAATGTGGAGAGTCCTGATTAAAGTCGAGAGGTAGATCTGATAATTGGAGAAAACTTGATAAAAATGAGTGAATATTATCGACAGAAAGGCCATTGGAAGAAAGATTGTCTGATCTTAAAAGAGAAGGGGTCGAAGTCCAATGTGGTTAGAGATGACGACACTGATACAGATGATGCCTTGACAATCTCCCTATCAGTTAGCCAAACTAGTAAATGGATTCTTGATTCTGGGTGCTCCTATCATATGTGTCCCAACAGAGAGATGTTTGGACTTCAAAAAGTTCAATGGTGGAGTTGTCTATATGGGCAATGATAGTACTTGCAAGATGATGGGAATCTGCTCAGTACAAATCAAGATGTTTGATGAGGTTATATGAAAACTCAATGATGTGAGGTATGTCCCTGACTTGAAGAAAAATTTGATTTCCCTTGTCGTTTTGGATGCGAGTGGTTATCGCATCATTTTAGGAGGGAATTTGAAAGTAGCTCGTGGAGCTTTGGTAGCAATTAAAGGAACTAGAAGAGGTAGCATATATTACCTCAACGGAACCACAATAATTGGGCATGCTGCTGTGGCAAGTTCGAAAGAACAAGACATATCGAAATTATGGCACATGCGACTCGGGCATGCTGGTGAGAAGGCGCTTCAGACATTGGTGAACCAAGGAGTCCTTAAGGGTGCCACAACTCGTAAAATTGATTTCTGTGAACATTGTATATTTGGTAAACAAAAAAAATTGAAGTTTGGTACATCTATACACCAAACAAAGGGCATTTTGGATTATGTTCACACTGATGTATGGGGTCCCACGAAGAATGTCTCATTGGGAGGAAAGAGGTGGTTTGTCACCTTTATTGATGACTACTCGAGGAGAGTAAGGATGTATCCCATGAGGCACAAAAACGAGGTTCTCCAAATCTTCCTAGAGTGGAAGAAAATGGTAGAGAATCAGACGGACAGGAAAATAAAAAAGTCGAGATCAAACAACGGGAGAGAATATACTTATGATCGATTCCTTAAAGTATGCCGAGATGAAGGGATCGTTCGATACTTCACTGTTCTTGGTAAGCCACAACAAAATGGAGTTGCTGAGAGAATGACCCAGACATTAATAGAGAAGATTCGATGCATATTGTCTCAAGCAGGATTGAGTAAGGCATTTTGGGCTGAGGCTCTCAATTATGCAGTTCACTTTGTGAATCGTTTACCTATTTCTAGAAATGGTGGGAGAACTCCGCTTGAGGTATGGTCAGGTACTTCTGTTAGTGATTATGATAAATTGCATGTGTTAGGGTGTCCTGCTTATTATCATGTGACAGGCTCAAATCTGGATCCTAGAGCAAAAAAAGCCAAGTTTATGGCCTTAGCAAAGGTGTGAAGGGCTATAGGTTATGATGTCCAAAAACAAGTAAGATGGTTAATAGTCGAGATGTGACATTCGATGAGTCTGGAATATTTTTGCAGAAAATTGAAAATAATGACGAGGCATTGAAGCGGGTGGAGAAGGTGGTGTTCTCTCCTGATATGGTTGCTCCTACTGAAGAACCTATTGATCAGGTAGATAATAACTCTGATTCCTTAGAACAGGAACAAAGCCTTGTAAATGAAAGAGTGGAGGAACTTGAGTCTATCGCCAAGAATTGACCACGAAGTGTAATTCAAAAACCTGCAAGGTTTGATGATACGATAGCATATGCTTTCTTTTTTATTGATGGAGTTCCTAAAAGTTACAAAGATAAATCAAATTTGGGATTTGGTACAACTTCCAAAAGGTAAGAGAAAATTGGTTGTAAATGGGTTTTTGCAGAAAAAGAAGATTCTTCTAGTATACGTTATAAGGCTCAACTTGTGGCTAAAGGCTATGCACAAAAAGAAGTATTGATTATAATGAAATTTTCTCACATGTGGTAAAACACTTTCATTCGAATTTTGTTGGCTTTGGTTGCTCAATTTAATCTTGAGCTTGTACAACTCGATGTAAAAACTGCTTTTTTGCATGAAAATTTGGAAGAAGAAATGTATATGGCGCAACCGGTTGGTTTTCGAGTAGTTGGACAGCAACATTTATTATGCAGACTGAAGAAATCTTTGTATGGGCTGAAGCAATTTCCTCGCCAATGGTATAAAAGGTTTGATCATTTCATGGTAGAGCATATGTATACTCATAGTCAATTTGATCATTGTGTATAATGTCGGTGTCTCAATGATGGATCGTTTATCTATTTGCTCTTATATGTTGATGATATGTTAATTGCTTTAAAGAGACAGGTGGAGATTGATAAGCTCAAAGATCAGCTTTCTAAAACATTTGAAATGAAAGACTTAGGCAATGCAAAGAAAATACTTAGAATGGGGATAGAGCGAGATCAGAAAAAAGGTACAGTCTGGTTGACTCAGTCTCAATATCTACGCAAGGTATTGACAAGATTTAGTTTGAATAATTCAACCAAACCCATTGGTACTCCACTTTCTCCTCATTTCAAGCTTAGTGCTTCCATGTGTCCAAGTTCTGACGATGACAAAAGGTATATGGACAATATTCCTTATACAAATGTTGTTGGTGCTTTGATGTATGCTATGGTATGTACTCGACCTGATCTTTCACACGCAGTAAGCATCGTGAGTCGTTATATGCATAATCCTGGTAAAGAGCATTGGCAGGCTGTCAAATGGATTCTTAGTTGGTTATGTGGATTCTGATTATGCTGGTGATTTGGATAAGCAACGATCTACTACGGGTTATTTATTTACTATGGTTGGTGGACCTGTTTGTTGGCATTCAACATTGCAGTCTACTGTTGCATTATCTACCATCGAAGCAGAGTATATGGCAGTAACGGAAGCTTTTAAAGAAGCTATTTGGATGTATGGTTTGATCAATGACTTGGGTATTTTGCAGGAACATATAGATGTGTTTTGTGATAGCCAGAGCACTATTTGTTTGTCAAAAAATCAAGTCCATCATGCTCGTACTAAACATATTGATGTCTATTTTCACTTTATTCGAGAAATTATTAGTGAAGGGGATTTTCGTTTATTAAAAATTGGCACTGCTGATAACCCTACTAATATGTTGACAAAGGTGATTGCTCGTGAAAAGTTCTGGCATTATTTGGATTTCATCAACGTCGGAAGAAAGGAGTAGTGTGTTGACCTGGTAGCAACCAAATCAGTTATCAACTTGGAGATCTTATGACAAGGTGAATATTGTTGTAAATTGTCATAAGGTCCTATTCTTTAGAACTGATTAGTCCTCTTTTATGGAATAAGTTTTATGATTAGTCATATTCTGTGAGATAAATTTAGCTGATATTTTTAGGTTTGGTTAGTTTCACTTATATTTTTAGGTTCAACAAACAAAAGGCTATGTAATGACATTCTTCCTGTTTTTTAAAACATCAAGTTTGGTGTGTCACATTGTATTTCTTGAGTGACATATTGGTGTTGTGAGTACATTTGTTCTACTTTCAGCGCATAACAATGTTTTGGAATGGATTACCCTGATGATCAACATCAAAAATATAGAAAACTTGTTTCTAAACTCGTGATTCGAACTACTTGACAAGAGGTTTGATCAACACCACTTGAATGACTATAGTCTTGAAGTTCTAAAATACATGAATTTGCAAAATGAACAACTTAACTTTCAATAAAGCTAAAAAGAATCTCGAGTAAAGTCAAGCCTACTGAAAAAGATGTCCTCTGAGACTACGGGGTAGAAAGATGTCTGCTAGGAATTTCTAGCAATTTGAATGCCAATGTGGTAAAAATTCCATGGTATTCAAATGCTCATAAAATTCTTCATGTTAATCTAGTCTTTCAATATTTTAATTTTTATTCAGTTAATTTTTATTTTATTACCATTTCTTGTAAACATCCCACCTAAAATCAATCAAAATGTCTTAAACAAAAATTTGAATGATATGTATTTCAAATATTTAGGTTTGAAACGAGATGATGAGAAGAAATATTTAAAAATATTTCTGTCATCAAATTGCATGATTGAAATATTATTAAGAACAAACTTGGTCCACAAAAGCCTTGAAGTTGGCATCTGATTGAAACATTATTAAGAACAAACTTGGTCCACGAAAGCCTTGAAGTTGGCATCTGATGAGCCACCATCCCTAGCAGCTCCCTTGGCCAACTCCTTCCATTTCAGGGCCTTCTTCCTTATCTCTTCCCCTTTGTTTGAATCTCCCATCACCACCTCCAAGCACCTTCTTATCTCTTCTCGCTTGACCATGCCATCCATGCCCACCTCCACCCTCACTCCCGTCTCTGCCATGTCTTGAATGATCTTTGCATTGGTTCCTTGATCCGCCCACTGTGGGAACCCCACCATTGGGACCCCGCAAACCAAACTCTCCAACGTCGAGTTCCATCCACAGTGCGTTACAAAACATCCTGTGGCTGGGCTTGATAGAACCTCTAGTTGTGAACACCATGGAACTATCTTCCCTACCGCTTCTAGTTCCTCCCTGCAATTAAAGATGGCATGAGCCAATTATCTGGAAAATGGTTGCGAGAGAATCTCACATTAGCTAATTTAGGGAATGATCATGGATTTATAAGTAAGGAGGAATACATCTTCATTGGTACGAGGCATTTTAGGGAAGCCCAAAGCAAAGCTATAAAAGCTTATGCTCAAAGTGACAATATCATACCATTGTGGAGATACATGATTCCTAACATGGTATCAGAGTCATGCCCTAAATTTAGCCATATCAATAGAATCCTCAAATGTTGAACAAAGAATTGTGAGCCTCGAAGGTGCAGTCAAAAGTGACTAAAGTGTTAAACAAAGGGTGTATTTTGTTTGAGGGCTCCAGAAAAGGAGTCAAGCCTCGAATAAGGGAAGGCTGTTCGAGGACTCCATAAATTTGAAGAGAGTCTCTCAAAAGTGTTCGAGAGCTCCAGAGAAGTAGTCGAGACTCGATTAAGGGGAAGCTATTCGAGGGCTCCATAGGTCTAAAGAGAGGCTCTCAAAAGTGACTAAAGTGTCAAACAAATGGTGTACTTTGTTCGAGGGCTACAGAGAAGGAGTCGAGCCTCGATTAAGGGGAGGCTATTTGAGGGCTCCATAGGCCTGAAGAGAGGCTCTCAAAAGTGACTAAAGTGTCGAACAAAGGGTATAATTTGTTCGAGGGCTCTAGAGAAGGAGTCGAGCCTCGATTAAGGGGAGACTATTTGAGGGCTCCATAGGCCTGAAGAGAGGCTCTCAAAAGTGACTAAAGTGTCGAACAAAGGGTATAATTTGTTCGAGGGCTCCAGAGAAGGAGTCGAGCCTTGATTAAGGGGAGACTATTTGAGGGCTCCATAGGCCTGAAGAGAGGCTCTCAAAAGTGACTAAAGTGTCGAACAAATGGTGTACTTTGTTTAAGAGATCCAGAGAATAAGTCAAGCCTCAACTAAGGGGAGGCTATTTAAGGGCTCCATAGGCATGAGGAAAGGCTCTTAAAAGTGATTAAAGTGCCAAACAAAAGGTGTACTTTGTTCTAGGGCTCCAGAGAAGGAGTCGAGCTTCAATTAAGGAGAGGTTGTTCGATGGCTCCATAGGCCTGAAGAGAGCCTCTCAAAAGTATTCGAGTGCTCTAGAGAAATACTCGAGCCTCGATTAAGGGGAAGTTATTCGAGGGTTCCATAGGCCTGAAGAGAGTCTCTCAAAAGTGTTAAAGGGCTCTAGAGAAGGAGTCAAGTCTCGATTAAGGGGAAGCTATTCTTGGACTCCATAAGCTTGAAGAGAGGCTCTCAAAAGTGACTAAAGTGTCGAACAAATGGTGTACTTTGTTCAAGTGCTCCAGAGAAAGATTCGAGCCTCGATTAAGGGGAGGCTGTTCGAGAGCTCCATAGGCCTTAGGAGAGGCTTTATGTTGTACTTTGTTCGAGGGGAAGATTGTTAGGAGAGAGTCCCACATTGGCTAATTTAGGGAATCATCGTGGATTTATAAGTAAGGAATATATCTTACAAAGCTACGAGAGTTTATGATCAAAGTGGACAACATCGTATCATTGTGTAGATCTATGGTTCCTAGCAGACCCTTATTTTATTAAACCTTACCTGCAACTCAATGTATCATCTCCCATATCTTCATCTTTAATCACCCAAAGAAACGGTTGTCCAAAGCTCAACAGCCCACTTGCAATCTCCTCATTCTGTTCCTTAGACAGCCTCGAAATGCTTCCAAACGATACATAAACAACAGCTGCTTTGGGGTTGGAGTTCAGCCAACTAATGTAATCATCGTTGTTACGACTACATGGAAACATATCACCGCCAAAAGAGGCATCTGAAGGGTCCTCACAGTCGAGAAAAGCCGACGGAACCAAGGGTCCAATGGGCACCAAATGGAACTTGTCCATCCCTCGCACCACGTCCTGCTCCAAGGCCTCGAACGTGTTGACTAGAACCTTGGGATTGGTCTGTTGAGCCAGTAATTCAAATAGCCTTCGGAATACGGAGAAGCCAAAACCATAAACATTGGAAGGAAGGAGAAACGATGGAACGTCATGGCCAGTTAATAACGGAAGTCCAGGTAATTGAATTGTTCTTGAAGGGTTGTCGAGAATGCTCTGGGTTATGGTGTCCTTGTAGCCATTGAAGTAATGGTAGTACAGAGTAAAAACGGTGGTGGGTTCAATCCAGAGAAGAATTGAAGGGAGGTGGAGGGAACGCGCCACCACAGCCACCCATGGGAAGAGTATGGAATATACGACGCAAGTGAAGGGCTGGCCTTCCTCCGCGTTTGTTGTAATCATATCCTTTACCGCTTCGGATCCGAGGCGCTCCATCTCGGAATGTGAGCGATTGGGATCGTCATCTCCTGGTTTGAAACCGTCGTCGTAGCCGTCGGAGTAGGAGGCGAAGGAGACATGAGGGAGCGTTGGGATTTGGGGCATGCGGCGGTAAACGGAGAGGGAGGTGACAAAAGTGACATGGACGTGGTGGCGCGTGAGGCGCTTGGCGAATTGGAGGGAAGGGTTGATGTGGCCTTGACTAGGAAAGGATATCAACAGCACGCGGCGGCGCTTGTCACCGGTGTTATCCATAATGGGCGACGATTAACAAATGAACTTGGGTTGATTTCTGTGAAGAGTAACAAAACCGCCTGAAATTTGTAGTGCGAGATATCTAAGTGACGTTTGCTCTTACGTAATAAAAAAAATTGCCTTTTTTCCCTCAAAATCCTATATTTTTATGCTATATAAATATCATTTTTAGTCTTTTTATATTTTCTTTATTTATTTATTTATGTACTTTAATAAAAGGCGTGGATGAAAGCCAAAAACTTCAACTCTTAAATAGTAATATTGATATGGATTTTACTTTCATTATTGTTTTCACAAAATATAAACAAAATATTAATTTAATTCTAAAATTATTTCGTTCTATGAAAATTGTCACGATCTCAAACTACATGTAAGATTAGAACCCTTTCCTCTTCTTTTTTATCAAATGATCAAAGGTTACCCGTCGAGGTGGAGGAGTGCTTGAAAGTTGTGCTGTCATAGAAGGGTGTCGACTCAGGACATTAATTTAATTTATTTCTTATGAGTTGTCATTTTAGCATTTTGTATCGATCTCTCGTTTTCAATTGTAAATAACTTGAGATTTCACGTTAATTTAGGTCATCATAGATGGACCCACTAAGTTTGTCCACTTTAACTTGGAAAAGCCTACCTATTGAGATAAACGTTGGACACGACTGTACATGTCAAAGATAGTGAGATTCCATGGTGTTCCAAGACAACGATCCATGATTCAGCTCCAGCTTTTGGAGGAGTTTGCAGAAGGTAATTAGAACCCGATTGGATTTCAATATAATTTTTCATCCTAAGACAGATAGTTTGAATCAAACTGTAGAGGACATGTTATGAGCCTACGCCCTAACTACATTTAGTAGAATTCATCGATAACAATCATTACCAAATGACTATTAGCACAAAAGAAGGTGTCACGTTTATCATGTAATAGAAAAAGTTCAAAAAAAGTGAACTATCAAAACCAAAGTTGATCCAAGCCACAAACAATATCATTCAAAAGATAAAGGTAAGGACGCATACATAAAAGCTATGCATATGACAGACATAAAAGCTATGCAAATACGAAGTGCGCATAGATTTAAAACTTAGTGGAAGGACCACATGTTTCTAAAAGTGACTCCCTTGAAAGGGTTCTTAAGATTGGAAAAGATACTATGGTTAAGCCATTCAAAGTCCTATAAATAGTATGTCCATTATCATATAGATTGAGACTACTATCATACTTGTCGTCCTTGAGAAAGTATATGACAAACTCATCGTACAAAATTGACTTTTAACTCCTGCACTTGAACAAGGACTTAAGCTACGAAGAGAAACCTATAGAATTCTTAGTTGGAGAGGTGATGACCTCGCAAAATCGAAAGTTAATTTGTCAAAGTGGGAATGGGAGAGCCATCATTTCCAAGAAGAACTTAACTATGGGAGCTCTTCCTAAGACAAAATGTTTTTAGAATGAAAGCCGAGTCCAATCTAGCTTCTGTGTCAAGTCTAAGAACACGTTGTGGACCAAGTTCGAGTTTAGGCTTATTTGCCCACACGATCCAACCCCAACCCTTTTGGGATTATACTTTAAATTGTCGTAATTAATTTTTAATTTTTTACTAATAATTTTGATTATTTTATTTATAGTTTAATGTTATCTGTTCTATGAAAAAGTCAAGATTATTAGTGTAATCTTGAGCACGGTGCGATTGACATTCACGAGTATCATGTTTAATTAATGATCTAAAGGTTCTATACTATTGACACGACCCACTTTGTAATGGTTACAAATGATCTGATACAAAATCATTCATGTGGAGACATGTGAGTGAGGTATCGTATATAATAGTATAAGATTTGAGTATGAAATAATCTTCTAACTGAGAAGATTAATATTTCATAAAATAATAATATACAACTCGAACTTAATTTTGATTGAGTTATAAATTCCTGTGAAGGCTTGTCTATTAATTTACATGGGTGAGAATGATTTTTATAGTCATTTCAATATTTCTACAATTTTATAAATTTGATCAAATAAGAAGCTCGGAATGTAATTCACTTCTTTCATGCATGAAACAAGACCTTTAGATCTAAAACATGTAAGAACTCCAAAAAACGATAAGGAATCAATCCAAGGAAATGTTTTGGAATGGATTACCTTGATAATCAATATCAAAAATATAGAAAACTTGTTTTTAAACTCGTGATTCGAACCACTCTACAAAAGGTTAAATCAACACCACTTGAATGACTCTGGTATTAAAGTTCTAAAATACATGAATTTGCAAAATGAACAACTTAGCTCTCAACAAAGCTAAAAAGAAAGTCTATACATTTCAATTCCAAAATATGATGCTAACAAAGAAAGAACAGAAGACTTTATATAGTCTTTAACATCCTTAATATACGTGAGTTACAATACATCATAACCTCTATATTAAAATAACTTGTTAATGATCGAAATATAATAACCTATATAAGTACAATACACTAATAACCTCCGTATTAAAATGACTGGTTAATATTGAAAAATAGTAACATAGCAGAGTTACCATAACCTCTCGTATTAAAACTAGTTTAAATGACAAACAAAATTGAAATTAGAATTAAAATAATGGAATAAAAGAAATGCTTTTTTTTTTTTTTTTTGTGCACTTTGCATGACAGGTAGGCAAATACTTCAAAATCTTCTAGAATTTCTTTTGACAAGCTCATCCTAGCTTAAATATAAATGATTAAAGCTCGTTGAACTCTTGGCTTTGGGATTTGTAATTAAACCTTGAGGTATGACAGTAGATGTTCTTCAGCTCTATTATATGAAAAGGTAGCTTAAAATTTTAACATCAGTAACTATACTTTTTAGGAATGCCATAAAATCTTACAACTTTCCGAAATAACAAGTCAAAAATTTGTTTTGCATCATTAGTTTTTTGACAAGGAATAAAATGAGTTATTGTACTAAATCAACTAGGACAAAGATGTTATTTGTCACGACCCAAGTTTTGAAGCTTAGGATATCAGATTGTGACCGAACAGGCAAAATAAAATAAAAGTAAAATAAAACAAAAGATAAAAGTATGGTAAATTTTAAATCAAATTAAAACAAACAACATCACGATTAAAAATAAAACGAAATTTAACTATAAGTCGATGTTGTTGAAAAAGTGTTCGAGATATAATTACATAATGAAATATAAAGACTCCCTATAATCGGGTCGTTCTCAAAATTTGTATGTGAGGGTTATTTTTATTGTATATATACTAAAGATATTAAAATATTGGTATGGAAGAACACTTGCACAAAATTTTAGTTAAACAATTGACACACCATCTTTCTTAGGGTTTATGATGAGAGAAAAACCCTTGAAAGAGTGTTCTTTTGGAATTCTATTTTTCATCCACAAAATCCAAAACTCTGTTTCGCCAATTTGGTTACAAGTTCACCGTAATATAGTTTTGTAGACGCTCGTTGACTTCTTTACTTTGCTGTTCTCATAAACGAGGATAAACGGAAGATTTGCTGCAGGTTCTTGAGTGGGTTTGTTCTTCTGTGTTCAATTCAAACTGCCATGGGCTCTTCGAAGAGAAAAGTGGGTCAAAATACGCCCAGAGAATCTTCGCCGAAGCACCACAAAGCTAATGCCCCTGCCATGGTTGAAGACGAACCAGTTGCGTGTGTTCATGACGTGTCCTACCCCGAGGGTTCATTTAATCCTCTCCCATCATTGAGTCTCTCATCGTCTGGAGGGAAGTTGGAACCGGCTAAGGTGTTCCCTTTCTCTCTGGACCCCTTTCAGTCTGAGGCTATCAAGTGCTTAGAGAAAGGAGAATCTGTCATGGTAACTTTGTTCAACTTTTCATTTGTTTCTTTGGTCATTGCTTGAGTTCATTGATGGGTTTTATCGTTCCTCTGGGATAATTCTTATGAAGTTTAAGTGTAAAATAATGAAAAATATAAGGTTCTTCTTAGAGGAACACTAACCTGACAAAGAGTGATTTAAAATCACTTCTGAATATGTCTCTAATATGTGTTTCAGTCACTGATTAAGTTCATTGTATATTCAGTTTGAAGCCCAAGAATTGAATCGGAGGTGAAATTTGATGGTTAGTAGTTATATTTTGAACACAGAGAGTAGCATAGTATCGACCATACAGCAATTTGTTTTGCCAACAGCTTAAGAGTGCAAGAATTTCAATAATATGATTGGGCTTAGTAACTTATGGACATTCCTTCGATTTAAAACAGTCATTTTTATGCGTCTCCATCCCTAGTTTGGTTGTGATTGGTTGTCCATGTATATATCACAAATTTCTATTATAGAGAGCTTAGCGAGTGAAATAATCAGTTATTTGACAGGTATCTGCTCATACATCAGCTGGTAAAACTGTAGTGGCGTCGTATGCAATTGCAATGTCTCTTCGGAATAAACAGCGTGTCATATATACATCACCAATAAAGGCCCTCAGCAACCAAAAATATAGGGAATTTAAGGAAGAATTCTCGGATGTTGGTTTAATGACTGGGGATGTAACAATTGAACCAAATGCTTCTTGTCTGGTGCGCCTGTTACTCACTGCTTACTTCATTTTATAGAATTCTAAATTTTAAACTGTTGGTGAATGAGTGATTTCTTCAACTTTAGGTCATGACCACAGAAATTTGGCGTAGCATGCAGTACAAAGGATCAGAGGTAACACGGGAAGTGGCATGGATTATTTTTGATGAAGTACATTACATGCGTGATCGGGAGCGAGGTGTTGTTTGGGAAGAGAGCATTGTCATGGCTCCAAAGAATGCTCGATTTGTCTTCCTCTCAGCAACTGTACCAAATGCAAAAGAATTTGCTGACTGGGTTGCAAAGGTTTTCTCCTCTTCTTGGTTAAATCTTGTTACTAGTAATTGATTTGAAATGAAAATAATTTTTGGGCCCAATATAGAAGGGCTAAAAAGCAATGTCCCTCCCATTTATCAGTTCCTATATTAATTTTGTTGATTGTCCTTTCAGTGCATGATTTTTTTTTTTTGATAAGAAATGAGGAGAGGACTGATATTGGAAAAAACAAATTTTGGCATTATGCTGATGTCTTGGTTTGTGCCATTCGATATCTTGCCTTGTTTTACTCTTTAATCTTCATTTTATATGATTTAATGGACTTTGCAATACAATTTTTTTTGTTATTTGTAGGAAAAAAAAAATGTAAGGTTGTTTTGTTGATTTGATAATATGCTGGCTTGGTTGATTGGTATTGATGTAGGTCCACCAACAACCATGTCATATTGTTTATACTGACTTTCGACCAACACCTCTTCAACACTATGTTTTCCCATCCGGGGGTGAAGGCTTATATTTGGTGGTTGATGAAAAGGGACATTTTCGTGAAGATAGCTTTCAAAAAGCTTTAAATGCACTTGTCCCTGCTAGTGATGGTGACAGGAAAAAGGAGAATGGGAAGTGGCAGAAGAGTTTAACTTTGGGCAAAACTGGCGAAGAGAGTGATATATTTAAGATGGTGAAGATGATAATTCAGCGTCAATATGATCCAGTTATTCTTTTCAGTTTTAGCAAAAGAGAATGTGAATTTCTTGCAATGCAGGTAATGTCCTATGCTGTTCTTGTTGTTGCTTAGTTGATCTTGACCAGTTGTCAGCATGATTATAGTTTTTGTTTGCTCGAGTTGTTAGATATGGCATCATCGTGCTTGTAGTTTGATGATCTATGAAGATCCAATATGTATCTTGGTAGATAGACAATACTGTTTTTTTTTTTTTTTTAAATGAAACTACTTTCATTAAAAGGTAAAAACTTTAATACGAGGGAAAGATAATTTACCCTACAAAGAGGCAGAAGAAATGTAAGAAAAAGCTCCCATTGGCTAATTTTGAAAGGGAAGTATAACTACAAAACTCTTGGAAAAGTTCACCAAGATGAAGCTAAGAATCCAAGAACAGAAAAATCTTTATTATCATTGCCACAAATTCTTTTGCTTATTTCCACCCAAAACTCCCAAAGCATCATGTTAGCCTCAGTCCTTCAAAGGCTCATATACTTTATTTGAAGTGACCACAGAAACATGCCCCATAACTTCTCTAAAATACCAAGAACCTCTCTCCAAGATTTGAGTGAAATCCGAGTGTAAGAAGAGGTGATAAAGTTTACTAGGCCTCTTATACTTAACACCTCAATTGGGATTAACAGAGAGCAATTCTTTGGATTCTGTCCTAAGTACAAACCCCTCACAACACTAGATTTCTTTGAAACTAAAGTTTTTTGGAGCTTTTTTTTTTTTATCCCGATTAAGTTTTTGGCTATATTGTCTAAGATAATGTGAAGCTCGCTCCCACTCTTAGTAGAGATTTCTCAGGATGTTAGAGATTGAGACTTGCATGTTGGTTCTGCTGTTAGTTTTTTTTGAAGCAAGCAAGAAAGAAACTGTTCGGTTTCTTAGAACATTTTAGTTAATTGTTCTCTCCAGGTCATCCCTTCTCTCACAGTTGTTAAATTTAACCTCTTGTTTGTTCCAGATGGCCAAATTGGATCTAAATGGTGATGATGAAAAGGCGAGCATAGAAACCATCTTTTGGAGTGCTATGGATATGCTTTCAGATGATGATAAGAAGCTTCCTCAGGTAAATGATTGCTCATTTTTCACCAAGTTTTGGTATAAAATGTCGAGGTTGCAAATTTAGGGTAGGGTGTGACAGGAAAACTTCCATTCCTTGGATAGTTCTCGGATGAAATTAGGTTATTACATTTTATTTTGTTGATATATATTTATGTGGTTATACCTCTTTGATTACACAATTAGCAGGGAAATTTGAAGGAAATTGAATTTTCTTGATTTCTGTCATTAATAAGAAAAGTTGGAAGCTCTTTCATTGTACAATGAATATTAAATTTAAACGGATATGCATTACTCGGTTGAACTTCTTGTTTCTTGCATTTTTGGTTGAATTTATTTTACGTTTACCACGTAACTAGGGGAAGGAAATTTGAGTTCTATCTTCCATCATTGCATGCAAACCTAACTATTGGATTGTCGGTCTTCAAGGAGGTTTGGCCATTTGCTTCTAAGGTCATTTATAGCTATGAGTTAGGTGTTATTCTTTTTGGATTGGTACCCTTTAGATGTGTTTTGACATCTCTTGTTGGATTTTGTTTGTCTGCTTTTGTTATAATCTTTCATATTTTTCGATGAAATCTTGCTGTCTTATAGAAAAAAACAAAACAAAATAAAACAAATGGATTAGAAGATTCGTATGCTGCTTACCTTGTCTCTTTGTCTTGGAACTTCTAATAGTTGAGCTACTGGCCTTCTGCTATCGAAACCTCTCCACAATTCTAAGTTGAGGGTTTATTATTTATTTATTTTTAAAAGCTAGCTGTCTTGTTTCTATAACTTATGGTTATGTTGGGATTGGGAAACAATTGGTTGACAGATAAGATACCAAGTTGAGAAGTCATTAAATGTATTTAACCTTTTAGAATTTCCGCTTAGTTGATTTATATGGCTTGTATTTAAAAATTAATTATCTTTCCCTTTTCCGTTGCTTTGAAATAGGTTTCAACTATGTTGCCTCTCTTGAAGCGTGGAATAGGTGTCCACCATTCTGGCTTGCTCCCTATTTTGAAGGAGGTGATTGAGATATTATTTCAAGAAGGGCTAATCAAGGTTAGAATTGCAGCAAATGTATTTATTTATTGCCTGCGTGCTTGCCATAGAACCTGCTTGATTGCTATCTCATGTAGTACCTAGTATCGCAATTGTGTTGGGTGGCGAGTTGTGACCTTGTATTAATCATTGAGGCAAGATAAAGGTGCTTTGTCTTAGGAAGTCACTTGCCATTTGCCTTCCTATCTCTGGCTTAGTTTCTTTTAAGAGAAAAAGAAAAAACGAAAATAAGATGCTTTGTGCACTAACTAATAATGAATTACTCCTGTCATGGTATTTCTTCTTCCAACAAAATTGCATCTAAAGAGCCAAAGAAATTAACATTTGTACCTTATAGACTCCAAAAATATTTGATTGCATTTTGTCAATGAATATTTTTAATGGGGTCATTAAAACATTGTCTTTAGTGTTTGTTTGCCACAGAGACCTTCAGCATTGGTTTAAACATGCCAGCAAAAACTGTTGTCTTCAGTAATGTCCGTAAGTTTGATGGAGATAAATTTAGATGGTTATCAAGTGGTGAGTATATACAAATGAGTGGTCGAGCTGGGCGGAGAGGAATTGATAAACGTGGGATATGTATCCTTATGGTGGATGAGAAGCTGGAACCATCAACTGCTAAAATGATGCTTAAAGGAAATGCTGATTGCTTAAACAGGTAGCTACAGTTGGTTTTCACCATTGAATATATTAAAATCAATTATATTGTCTTAAATTTTTTTGAATGTAGGGGTACTATTGAAGGAATGGACCTTAAATTTTTCTAGTCTTAGTTTAAGAAATATTCGTGTAATTCCATTAAACAAGAAAATTCGTTAACCTCCCTATTTTTCTCTGATGTTACCTAGTATCTAGGGATTTTGTTAGATTTTCTGTATTATAAAAGGCACATGTACTTCTTTGAAAATAATAAGAAAAGTGAGCAAGATAATTTATACGTGCAACCGATATTTAATTGATAAAATGAAATATTAGCAATGTGGAGAGATGAAGTCCTTAAGTCGAGAGGTGGAACTTCGGAAAGATCTTCCACTTAGCCAAAAGATCATTTAGTTGGCGGATTTATATCAGCCATTAAGATACTTGACTTGCTAAGATGTACTATAGATGAGTTCTAGTTTTTTTATTAATTGCATTTTATAGGATTGTGTTTGGGGTGTAACCATGTCGACAACCTTATTTTTTTCAATTCTGTTGTTCAAATAAGTTGGTCTGACATCTTATCTTTTTGCGTTATAGTGCTTTCCACTTGAGCTATAACATGCTCTTAAATCAAATCCGTTGTGAAGATGGCGATCCTGAAAATCTGCTGCGCAATTCCTTCTACCAGTTCCAAGCCGACCGCAACATACCTAATCTCGAGGTTAGTTTTTGCATCACATATAAGGTTGCTTGGAAATAAAGAAATTAGTTGAAATAAAGAGAACCAACTCTGGGCAACTGAAAATGGAAAGGATGATCTATTACAAGCAATTGCAAAATAATGTGTCATCTATATATGTGTATATATATCCTTCAGATATTTTATTTATTTATTTATTTTTTTATTTTTTATCACAATGCTCCTTGAATAATATTTGTTGAACATGATAAAGAACTATTTGTATTTTTCACACAAACCTCTGTGATTTTTATTTGTTGAACATGGTAATGATGTTTTTGTTTTTGGATAGATACCTATCACTTCGCGTACCTGTGTAGTTATCTTTTTACCTATAATTCTTTTTACCTCATACTAAAGGTGAGAGGTTTAAATCCGTATCTTCACATATTTGTTGAACTTAATAAAACACATGAAAGATTGAACCATATTGTGGTATATATTTCATATAAGTTGACATGCTAATTCTATTTATTATTGCAGAAACAAGTGAAAACCCTTGAAGAGGAGAGGGATTCCATAGTGATTGAAGAGGAAGATAGTTTGAAAAATTATTATGATTTGCTAAAGCAGTACAAAAGTTTGAAAAAGGATATCCATGATATTGTCTTGTCTCCTAGATACTGCTTGCCATTTCTACAACCTGGCAGGCTTGTATCTATTGAATGCAACAGTTGTGATGTGAATTCTTCCACTTTCTCCATTAAAGACCAGGTTACGTGGGGATTGATAATTAATTTTCAAAGGGTGAAAGGTGTTTCTGAAGGTAAAATATCAATAATCTCTCATGCATATTTATTCCTTTTTTTCCCCTTCAAATTTTAGCTTATTAGTCCTCTGAATCTTTACTTCAATTTTTGTTACAGAGGATGTTAGCATGAAACCGGAATCTGCTAACTACACTGTGGATGTTCTTACGAGATGTGTTGTCAGTAAAGATGCCATAGGGAAAAAAACTGTTAAGATTGTTCAATTGAAAGAGCACGGAGAACCTCATGTTGTTTCCATTCCAATCTCTCAGGTATGGAGTTAGATTATCTATTATAGGCACATCAGAACATGCTTCATGTGAACTGACATTTGAGAATTGGAATAGAGACCAAAGATTACCAAGATTGACACTGATAAGATCTAGGTTTTTTGAGAAACTACTTGCAGATAAGATGTAGGTTAAAGTTTGTTCAGTTTTCCTTCTGTCCCTCCGAACTGATATTTGCTCAAGTAACTGTAAAATGTCTTTCAATCAAGAGATCTATTTTCTTTCAACTATTACATCTTCTGCCGACTGCCATCTTGATTTATTTCAATATAACGTCTTGATGCATAATTTCTTTCTTGTCTACTAATAGATCAGTACTTTAGCCAGTATTCGGATACTCATACCCAATGATCTCTTGCCGTTGGAAGCTCGAGAAAATACATTGAAGAAGATTTCTGAAGTTCTATCAAGATTTCCGAAGGGTGTGCCCCTTCTAGATCCAGAAGAGGACATGAAAGTACGTAATTCTTGGATGAAAGTTTTTTCATTAATATGGGAATTCAAGTATATAATCTTTTGGTTAATTCACCCGTCTGTACAAGGAAAACCGTTGGCTGGAAGTATAATCTAGCATCTGTTTGCTTCTTCCATGCTTTCTTTCTAGATTTTGATTTTTAGCTGCATGTGATGTTCAGATTCAAAGTAGTTCATACAGAAAGGCAGTTCGTAGAACAGAGGCCTTGGAGAACCTCTTTGACAAGCATGAGGTGGCAAAATCAACACTTGTTGAGCAGAAGCTCAAAGCATTGCATTTGAAGCAAGAGTTGACAGCTAAGATCAAGTCAATTAAGAAAACAATGCGTTCTTCTTCTGCATTGGCTTTCAAAGATGAACTGAAGGCCAGGAAGCGAGTATTGCGGAGGCTTGGGTAATTGATCTTTTTCCCTCTCTTTTAAGGTACGGGTGTACAATAACTCGAATTATAACGGTTGGATTGGGTTATAGATTATGTGTGTACATGAGTCGGGTTGGGTTGGGTTGAGAAATTTTTTTAGACCAACCCAAAGTTTTGGATTGGTTAAATTGGTAACTTAACCCAACCATAAATCATTTCCAACCCAACCAAACTCAATAGGGTTGGGTTGGGTTGTCGGTTTGTTCAATTAAAAAAAAAAACTTTTATTTATTCATAATACATAAACATTCAATACAATCTTAGATAAAAAGTATTACAACCATGCTTACTATGCTTACTAATGTAGTATGGGAATGGAACTCTGTATATATCTGAAAGCCATGTACGAAGGAATCATAAAGTGTGGTATAAATCAAGACATCTCAATCATGCAATATGAACTTTAAAGAAGATGGACTATATTTATTCTTAGATGGTTGCAAATTTTGAGTGGTTGATAATTTAGAGTTAACGGTGTTTCACGTACTTTAAGGGTTTTTATTTACATTAAGGTTACATTTGCATAGAGGCTAATGATGGTCATAGAGTATGAAAGTTACAATTTTAGAAATATCTCATGAGGTTATTATATAAAAACATGGATATTGTCTTTGTAAAGTAGACTTGGAAAATGTATGTAGTTTAGGCTGCATGCTTAGAACCATTCAAGCTTGACTTGATCAATCTTGCTTGTGGAGTGATTCAAATCTCAAACAAGTGTTCTTGTCTTGAGATATTCGATCAACAAGTATCTTGGGGCAATTCCTTATCGTCTTGAGATTCTTGGATATATTAATATTTAAAGGTCTTATTCTTCGATGAGGTTATTAGATCAAATTTTTAAGAGTTACAATCATTTGCAATGAAATCAAATGATTTGGGGGGTTTTAGCATTTTGATTTCATAATAGATGACAATATCAATACATTGAATTAGTTGCAGTATCTGAATTTTTTTTTTCCATGGCAGTTACATCACAAGTGATGACGTTGTGGAATTGAAAGGCAAGGTTGCTTGTGAAATCAGTAGTGCAAATGAATTAACTCTTTCAGAGCTGATGTTGAATGGAGTTTTCAATGACATAAAAGTGGAGGAACTTATCTCTCTCCTATCTTGTTTTGTGTGGCAAGAGAAACTTCAGGATGCAGCGAAGCCTAGGGAAGAGCTTGAGCTGCTATTCATTCAATTACAAGACACAGCTCGAAGGGTCGCTAAGGTTCAGCTTGAATGCAAGGTTACCACAAATTCTTGTTTGTTACTCTATCCTTTTTATTACTATTCATTGGATCAAAGCACTGAGAGAGAGTTACTGTGAAATTGCAGGTAGAGATTGATGTGGAAGGGTTTGTGAATTCATTTAGAGCAGATATTATGGAGGTTGTGTATGGTTGGGCAAAAGGATCAAAGTTCTATGAGATAATGGAAATAACGCAGGTTTTTGAGGGAAGCTTGATAAGAGCAATTAGAAGGCTGGAGGAAGTCTTGCAACAACTAATAGTGGCAGCAAAGGCCATCGGTGAAACTGAGCTTGAAACCAAGTTTGAAGAGGCTGTTTCCAAAATCAAGAGGGACATTGTCTTTGCTGCTTCTCTCTACTTATAATAGGTATTTATAGATATGATCGAGTGTTTTCTTATTTAGGTTCTATTTTGGGATTCCAGAATCCCACGTTGGTTGGATTTTATTGTATGAGAATCGCATATCAGTTGGAGAGGGGAATGAAACATTTGGGTGCGGAAATTTTTTCCTATCAGACGCGTTTTAAAATCTTGACAAGAAGCCCTTGAAGAGGAAGTCCGAAGAGAACAATATATGCTAGCGGTGGATTATTTGTCAATCTTTCTTTTCATGCGGGTGCCACGGAGTGGGTGAAGATCACCAGAGAGCAGGGCCGAGTCTTGATGTAGATAGGAGTTATGAAGGTGAGGGGAGAAGGAAGCTCACATTATGATATCAATCTTTTTGTGTATATCTCGTTCATGCACATCTGCTCTTTGTTTCTCGAGCCAATAGTGAGTTAGACAGAGTTTGAAAAGGTTAGATATTTGATAGGAATTTGTGCATGAGAAACAATTGTATCTCTAATTATAGTCCCTCTAGAATGTAAAATATGACTTTTCTCACCATCTCCATAGTGTATGAGACAAATGTATGCATTTCGATTAGAGTCGTATTCTATGATTACAATTCTACCATGTCTTTTTCATTCCATCAAAAATTGATTTTATGGTATAGACGTTTATGACCTGCCTCTCTATGCCGTTTGGTAATGATTCTTGTGACATTACGGCCTTTATCCCAACGATGTTGTCCATAGATCAAATTATTTTGTTGATTGGATTTTACTTGATTATCTATGGTTCCATTGAGTTCACGGGAGGGTTTTCACTCTTAATACCTTATCTAGCTTCTTCAACCTTATCTAAATAATTGAATTCACATCATCCAACTATTTCGAGCTTATCTCATTCATGACCTAAATCAATAGTTGGACTCACATTCTCTAGCTCCTCCTTTGAACTCGTCTCAATCATTATTGTCATGTGATCCATTTCAATGACAAGAGTCACGTTCTCTAACTCTAAGCTCATACTCAATTAGAACTTAGCTCAAATACGAATTTTTAACGGTTGTTTCCATACCAATTACAATTTAACAAATTTCAATACATCTAATTCAACCATATATCACTTATAAACTTAATAAATATTCCTATCATGCTTATCCTAGACGCTTAGCTCTAATCAAAAATTTTAAATAGCTACTTAGTGATCAATGTATATATGATTTGATTCAAATTGCTCCTTATTTCGTTTTGAGCTTGATTTTTGTTAAATTAGGACATTTTCTTCCTTTAAATTCTCAAAAATCTTCGATCTTGTTTTATCGCGCAAAATCCTTGTTTTTTTTTTTTTCATTTATTTATTTACTTTACCTTAAGGATACTTATAGTTATCTATATCCCTTGTACATTGTTTCAATAATACTCCTAAACTTTTAAAAATTCTATTAATATCATCGCCTTCTCTTTGGAATACGGGAGAAAATATTTTAACGCACCTAGGACGTGTATGTGTCCCTTTTTTCTAGGGAGCCAGTCCGTGTGTCATTACCACTTTAAAAATTCTATTAATGGTCAATTGCTTAAAATGTAGCCGTATTAAATGATTTCTACTATGTGTGTGTATACATATATACATATATATATTAATGTTGAAATTTAACAAGAAGAAATCAAAATTATCGCCTTTAAATAGTAAAAATATGATATGTTCCCAACTTATACTTTTTAAATTAAAAGGAAAGGAACACAAAATATTATTAATATATATAATTATTCAATACCCATAAACAACAAGTCCGTTGTAGTCTAGTTGGTCAGGATATTCGGCTCTCACCCGAAAGACCCGAGTTCAAGTCCCGGCAACGGAAATTTAATTTTCATTTTGTTGCCTTTTATTTTATTTTATTTATTTCCAATTTTCATTTCGTTGCCTTTTCTTTTCTTTTGTTTCTTTTCAATTTTGATTTTGTTGCCTTTTATTATTATTTATTTTTCATTTGTTTCTTTTCAATTTTGATTTTGTTGCCTTTTATTATTATTTATTAATTTCACCCATTTCAATAATTTTGATGGTATTAAAAATTTGAACTAAAATTAATTATACATCCCAGTCATTTAATAATTATTTAATTTTCAGTTTTTTTATTTTTTTAAAATTATATTTGTTTTCTCGTACTTTTTTTTTCAATAGTTTCATTTTTCTTAACGAAACATATGAATTTTTAGACAAATTCTAAAAATTTAAATAAATTTTAAAAAACTATAACATCATTTAATTGTGATTTATTTGAGACTTATTTTCTCACATTTCTCTATCATCAATTTCTTCCTCCCTAAAAAAATATTTAAATTCTAATAAAATTCTAAAACAAATATAAATTTCAAAATAAAAAAAATTATTAAAAAACTAAATAAATATTTAACGGAACTCTACATAATCGACCCTCCACTTCTACAATCAATGATTGTTTGCTTGCTCGTCTTTGTTTGTTCGAGCAATGACTTAGCGGGTAAGCTGTATGGTTATTAATTTAAATTTTGATCGAAAAAATAAATTAATATGTAATTTTTAATAAATAATAATAAAACATGTTCGAGAAGTCTCTATAATATGTGACACAAAATGAGACCACAGAACATCGGGTGGCATAAGGTTTTTTATATAACGGAATTATTTAAAAGAGTATATAGTATAGAATGGTAGGGGAATTAGCAATCACTTGATTTTTTATCCCAAAAAATTAGGGAATATTTCAAAACATAATTTATATATTTATTTTTCTTTTTTGACCTAAAATCTTTTAAACTACAATACCAGGACAGCAGGCCCATGTTCCATGCTTTTTTTTATTTTATTTTATTTTATTTTTTAAATTAATGTCTGAAAACTACCATTTCCAAGGTTGTCGTATATATTGTTATATTTTTCATCATTAACTACCGATAAGTTGTTTTAGGTGTCTATTGAGTAGGTCTAAAAAGCAAGGTTGTTTTTCCATCATAAGTAAGAGGTTTTGAAGAATATGCTTAAATTTTTGTAGCCACCTACCATACAAAATAAAATAAAATAAAATAAAATCTTAATTAAGATTTTATTGGGGTTATATTTCGTTTAAAAAACATGAGATGCCTCGTTAAGGATTTAAGATCCGTATATATTCGGTTATATTTTTCTTTGATTTGTTCAAAGAGAATAATATCTACATATAGGTAAATGAAACAAAATCGATAAGTGGTATTAGAGCTATGTCAACTATTTAAATCGTAATACACAAACGTGTATAATGCAAAACAATTGGACAAATTTCAGGCTAATCAGTTGGTAAATATCAAAGATTAGTTACTCTACTTGAGTGAAGTTTCTATGGAACAAGGTTTTTGAAGTTTCACATGAATGAAAATGCCTCTAAGGGCCAACAAGATCGACGAGATGAAAGGCCGGCTTAAGACAATGGTTGCCCATGAATTAATGATTAGGATTGAAGCCCTAGAAGATAAATAAATATCTTCAACCATATAAGATATTAGTTTATAATTAATGATCAAATATGATATATATGATAAACCGTAATGGAAGACTATGTATCTTCCTTCAACACTTTGTTTTCTCATTAGGATTGTTTTCTTAATTTTTGTGCTACCTCGACAAAAAAATTAGAAAGTTAAAATCTCTCATCTCTAAATATCGTTGAATAGTCAAATCTATCGAGCAAATTACAATTTTAGTCTTTATAGTTAGTTCGTACCATTTTAAATATTAAAATTAGATAATATAGTTCGATAAAATTATCAGAAATATATATATTTTTTTTATATAATTATGAAAATTTTATGTAAATATAGAGAGCATTTATGAAATTAATAATAAAATATAAAACAAAATTTGTATTTAACAAAGCATGTATTGAGTTGTAAAGAAGGGAAAAAAAAAAGGAAAAAAAACATGTGACGGGAAGAAACGTGAAGTAAACGGTGGAACAAAATGATACGGTGTCGTTTTGACGTTGTTTTAGATCAGATTTTTTGGTTGCATTTCACCATAAAGCTGCCACCTTTGCTTCTCAAATTTCCCCCCTTCTCGAATTTTTTGAAATAAAAAAACATTATAATTTCTATTTAAAATTAATAATAAAAATATGTTAATTTTTGTGAAAGTTTAAAATATTATAGTTTTTTTTTTTTTTTTTTTTTTTTTTTAATTAAAAGAGTAAATTACATGGAACAAGCTTCACAATTGTTAAAAATATAGAAGAGGCGGTGAGCGAAATATTTCAGACGGCCGTGTAGTTTTAACAAATCCCCAGTCTCCTCTTTCATTCCCCTGCAACTCACCACCCTGTACCACTCCATTCATTAAACTCCATCTTCAACCTCTCTCTCTCTCTCTCTCTCTCTCCAATCTCCAATCTCCAATGGGTTCCCTCAACCCCCTCCTTTCTCTCTCCACTCTCCTCCTCCTATTTCTCCTTCTCTCCCCCGCCGCCGGCGATGATGCCGCTATCATCCAGAAGCTCGCCGCCGCAATCTCTCCGACCCCATCCGGCTGGTCCACCAACACCCCGTTCTGCGAATGGAAAGAAATCCGCTGCGACTCCTCCAACCGAGTTACCTCCATTAACTTAGCCTCCAAGTCCCTCTCCGGCGTCCTCCCTTCCGATCTCAACTCCCTCTCTCAACTCACTTCGCTCTCTCTTCAACGCAACTCCTTCACTGGCCCTATTCCTTCCTTCGCCAATCTCTCTTTTCTCCAATCTCTCTATCTCGACAACAACAATTTCTCCTCTGTTCCTCCCGCCGCCTTCCAAGGCCTCACGAGCTTGCAGATTCTGAGCCTATCCCAGAATCTTAATCTTGCCCCTTGGTCCATTCCCACTGATTTGACTCAGGCCTCTAATTTGGTTAATTTTTACGCTGCAAATGCCAACATCGTTGGCTCCTTGCCCGATTTCTTCGATTCGTTTTCTACTCTGCAGGAGCTTCGTCTTTCTTACAACAATCTTACTGGGGTTTTGCCCAAATCTCTCGGTGGATCTGGGATTAAGAGCTTGTGGATGAACAATCAGGTAATGGGGTTGTCGGGTTCTATTGATTTGTTGTCGTCTATGACTCAATTAACTCAGGTTTGGCTCCATAAGAACCAATTTACTGGCCAAATTCCAGACCTCTCCAAATGTGAGGGTTTATTTGATCTTCAACTTCGTGATAATCAATTTACTGGGATTGTTCCTCTGTCGCTTATGCACCTTCCTAGCTTGTTGAATGTTAGTTTAGATAACAATAAGCTTCAAGGGCCATTGCCTGTGTTTGATTCAAGAGTACAGGCGAGTTTTAGTAGTGTGAATAGGTTCTGTAAGACAACACCTGGGCAATGCAATGCTCAGGTTTCTGTGCTTCTTGAGGTCGCCGGGGCTTTCGAGTACCCTATTTCGCTGGCGGATGCATGGGAAGGAGATGATGCTTGCCAGAATTGGAGATTTGTGGTTTGTACTGATGGGAAGGTTACTACAATTAACATTGGGAAGCAACATTTTGTGGGGATGATCTCTCCTGCATTTGCCAATTTGACGAGCTTGAAGAATTTGTATTTGAATGACAATAACTTAACCGGTGAGATACCGGTGAGTTTGACGACGTTGGCGCAGCTTCAGACACTCGACGTTTCGAACAACAATTTGAGCGGACAAATCCCCAAGTTTGCTGCATCAGTTAAGTTGAACACGAAGGGTAATCCCCTGATTGGAACAAGTTTGACCCCTGGAGGACATGATGGTGGGAAGATTGATTCCAACGGCACAACCATAGATAACCCTTCTTCTGGATCCTCCAATGGATCCTCTGTTTCAGCTGGTGTGATTGTCGGTGTTGTCATCGCTGGTCTTGTTTTTATTGCTGTCTTATTGTTTGTTGTCTTCAAATGTTATGTAAGCAATAGGCATAAGATGTTTGAGAAAGTGAACAATCCTGAGAATGGGAAGGAGATTGTCAAGAGTGATGCATGGAGTGGCTTGAATGGTTATGCTGGAGTTCCAAGTGAGCTGCAAAGCCAGAGTAGTGAGGATTTCAGCAACAACATCCATTCGTTCGAGGGCGGGAATGTAGCGATATCGATACATCTTCTAAGACAAGTGACGAACAATTTTAGCGAGGATAACGTGTTGGGTAGGGGAGGATTCGGAGTCGTTTACAAAGGAGAGTTGCATGATGGTACCATAATTGCTGTGAAAAGAATGGAGTCTGGAGCAATGGGTACTAAAGGAATGAATGAGTTTCAAGCTGAAATTGGTGTGCTTACTAAAGTAAGACATAGACATTTGGTTGGTCTGTTGGGTTATTGCATTAATGGCAATGAGAGGCTGTTGGTGTATGAGTTCATGCCGGAAGGGACATTGACACAACATTTATTTGATTGGGAAGAGAATGGCTATGCGCCACTTACTTGGAAACAAAGAATTACAATTGCTTTAGATGTGGCAAGAGGAGTTGAATATCTCCATAGCTTAGCTCAACAAAGCTTCATTCATAGAGATTTAAAGCCTTCTAATATTCTTCTTGGCCATGACATGAGAGCTAAGGTTGCTGATTTTGGTTTGGTTAGGAATGCACCCGACGGGAAGTACTCCGTCGAGACACGTTTAGCTGGAACGTTCGGCTATCTTGCTCCTGAATATGCAGGTTTTCTTCTAACTCAATGTCTTAAATTTGAGGTTATATGTTCGTATTGTTAATACTTGATCTATTTTTGAACAGCGACGGGAAGAGTGACGACGAAAGTGGATGTGTATGCATTTGGAGTAGTATTGATGGAGATCATCAGCGGTCGAAAAGCGCTGGATGACACGATGCCGGACGAGCAATCTCATTTGGTGACATGGTTACGTAGAGTGTTGATCAACAAAGAAAACATCCCAAAGGCGATTGATCAAACGCTGAACCCTGATGAGGAGACAATGGAGAGTATATACAAGGTGTTGGAGCTGGCAGGACACTGCACAGCTCGTGAGCCTCACCAAAGACCGGACATGGGGCACGCCGTTAACATCCTTGGCCCTCTGGTGGACCAATGGAGGCCTACGAGCCATCATGAAGAAGAAACAGAGGGGATGGATGTGGGCATGAACATGAGCCTTCCTCAAGCTCTTCAAAGATGGCAAGCCAATCAAGGAACATCAACCATGTTCAATGACCTTTCTTACTCACAGACCCATTCCAGCATTCCTTCCAAACCTTCGGGATTTGCAGACACCTTTGACTCCATGGATGCCAGATGACCAAGAACAAACCAAAAGGATTCTCAACTGTTCTTCATTTCTCTCTTTTATTTGCTTCATTCTTTGAATTTCTTATTCCATTCCATTTATTCGAATGATAAAGTTCTTTTCATATTCATAACTTAACCATAATTGACATGTTCAAGTCGAAGAATGGTCGAATCTTTCACACTCATATTTGTTGTACTAAGAGGGTCGATGATGGGAGTTGGTATTTGGTTGATAACACAGCTTGGATTAGTTGGGCTAGAATTTGAAGCATTGATTCTTCCAGGCTGTGAAAAGTGACAGAAAAGCCTGGAATTCTTTGAGCTCAGAGCCAGCAAAGTGTAAAATGAGTTGGAACAAAGCTGGAAGAAAGAGAGGGAATGTTGGGTTTTTTTTTTTTAAGGATTTATTTTGGATGGTCATGTGGTTCCTTGCCGAATCTTTGAAATATTGTTGGCTGGTTTTGATTGATAATGGATTACGCGTCTTCAAGGGTTTGGAAATTGAAGAACATGTCCCTGTTTTGAGAGAGAAATTTGTGGAGCACTGTTCCGACAATGACTGACTTAAGAAACACATCTCTGACCGACCATCGTGACCGGAGATCCCGCCGAGATTAGAGATAAACTAAGACTTTGTTTATTGATTCAGTTGAAATGTTAGACTTTAGTGCCTCCGGGATGCGCTGCGGATTAATATATTTTAATTGAGGAAGTTCCAAGTTTAATATTACATTTATTTAATTTTCTTTTTTTAAGTGTGATATTTAAAATGTCGGATCAACCGCGGTTGGACATGCGTTAGCCATCGGCGGCAAAAGTGCGTCTCAGCTAGAAACCGATATGCGTCAAACGAGTACTAGAAGAATGCGTTCACACCTCTGTGTTGACATGCATGATTGGAGGATGGAGTTTCGTGTGTTTGTGTTTGGGTACTTGGTGGATGTTATCACCCCGTTGAGTATGTGTATGTCTACTTGTCTAAGTCGGTTAGGGTCTGTGTGACTTGAGTGAGAGAGTTTAGCTGAGCTACCCTGCCGGAGGATTTGACCTATAGGAGCGCGTTGATGATGCAGATAGTTAGCAAAATTGGTACGTACAAGGGTAGCGCCCTCGACCTTGGATGACTCCATGGCTTGTGGGATGGGTTCGCTAGTTACATCCTATGGATGACGAGCAAGCTAGCACTCATTATGGACCACTTCATCCAAATCCCTATTTTAAAAAAATATATTTTTATAAAATCTTCCTCTTATTTGAACATTTTTTTTTCCCCTTCAAATCCCTTCTTAATAATTAATTAAAAATCAATCCATTTTCAAAAATTGGGAATCAAATAATTGAATTTTGTATTAAAAAAAAAAAAAAAATTAGTGTAGAAGACTATTAAAATTTCATATTAATAAATAATATTTTTTTATGTTCTACTCGCAACAATTATATTAAATTACTTAATTTTAGATAATTAATTATTGTTGTATTAAATAATTTTAAATAATTTATTCCAGATTTAACTTTTATTTATAAAAAAAGAATAATATAAATATTATGTCAATTTAAAATCTTTGAGCCTAATCTTAAAATTATCTTGAAATAAATGATTTTAATAAATTATATAAACTTTGAAAATACTTTAATATAATAATAATCAAATGGTAGAATCAATTATACAAATTTAATTATGAAGTAAATTATTTAAAAAAAAACTGATTAACATGTATAAAACAATTATCATAATAAGTATTCCATTAATTTTGTTTAATTATAATTTATAGTTATTAATTATAAAATTAATTTGAATCATTCCTTTATAGTTTTAAATTATGGTATATTATTAATGAAGGAACAAATAGGCCCAAAAATAATTAATTGATTATAAATGATTGTTACAATTATGAAAAAAAAATCTAACCTGTAGTAATAACTAATTCTAACCAACCAATTAATTAATAAGCTAATTAATAAATAATTTTAGTAAGGTAAAAATGAATCAAATATATATTTAAATAAATTGTTATTGATTTATTCTAATTAAATAATTACTTATATGGATTTTATTTTATTTTATTTTTTTTGTAAAAATCAATCAATTAATTAATTGATTAAAATAAAATTAGAAACAAAAATGAAAGTATTTTAATATCTTAATAAATTTAACAAGTAAATAACAAGAGTGGCGGTTCCATTTAGGTTAGGAGTAAAAATTTTGTTCGTCCATTTTTTCGGAATCCAGTTGTTCTTGGATATACCTCTGTTTTACTTCAATATCCTTATGCTCTGTGGCATTTGAATGTTGATGATGGGCGTGGCGGTTCCTTTTACTCATGGATTTCTACCATTTCTGGTCATTCGCTCCAAAGAAGCCCTGATTTTGGAATCTCTTGCCAATCGAAGGTAATTTTTGAAATCTGTTTTGAATGTCATTATGTTATGATTTAGAGATAAAATGAATGAATTATAATGTAGAGAGAGAGAGGTTGGAGTTATGGAGGTATTGTCCAATGCTAGAAAGTTGTTTGGTGGAAGGAATTAGTTCCTGATATTTGGAGGTTTTCAGCGGAGAGGTATGGCGATCGGGTAGCGTTGCTGGATCCATACCATAATCCTGCTTCCAAGATTACTTATAAACAGGTATCCATACCATAATCTTGTTAGTATTCCTCGTTTGCTTCTTCAGCATAGTCAGTGATTATGTTTTTGCTTCATTTTAGCAACGAAACACCATCTTGTTTCTTATATTACTTACTTTTCTCTTCTTTTTTTCTTCATAAATTTAAATTTGCAGCTAGAACAAAGTATCTTGAATTTCTGTGAAGGTCTTAGGGCCATTGGAATAAAGCCAGATGAAAAGATTGCACTCTTTTCTGATAATTCATGCCGATGGCTTGTTGCCGATCAAGGTATGCGTTGATTGTATAAAATATTGTATTTCATTTGGTTATATTTTATTAGTTTGGGTTCAGGTATTATGAGTATGGGAGCAATTAATGTTGTTAGAGGTTCAAGATCATCAAGTGAGGAGTTGTTGCAAATATACAATTGAAAGGTTTCTTAAATTGCTTCATAGGTTTTAACATAAACTATGTTTTGGTTTTAAATTTAAACTTTCACTGTGTAGCATTAGTTGTAGACAACCCTGAATTGTTCAATCGAATCATTGAAACATTCCGTTCGAAGGCATCCATGAGATGTATCATTCTTCTATGGGGCGAGAACTCAAGCCTGGCAGCTGAGGGACTGGACGGTATTGGACATCATGGATATGGGATGAGAGAGTCGTAAACTTATGCTTCATAGTAAGTTATATACATATGAAGCTATCAACTTGGATGATATTGCTACTCTTATCTATACAAGTAGCACAGCTGGATACCCTAAAGCTGTCATGCTTACCCACAGAAATTTATTGCACCAGGTTTGTTTCACTGCTCTCTTTATTTCACCAAAGTATGATGTGTTCTAAGGCTGCTTGGTATGTCAAACATTTTCCAGATAAAGAATTTATGGGATGTTATACCTGCTAAAGTTGGGGATAAATTTCTAAGCATGCTTCCACCTTGGCATGCGTACGAACGGGCTTGTGAATATTTCATATTTACACTTGGAGTGGAGCAAACGTACACAACAACAAGAAAGTTAAAGGTATTTCAATTACACCAAATCTGGGAAATTAGAATTTTTTTTAAACTCCTCTGTATTTGAGTTGTCAGGATGATCTTCGTGATTATCAACCAGACTACTTGGTTTCTGTTCCATTGGTGTGATTATAGTTCCCAACAAGGGACAACTGTTGTCTGCTACATCCTATCTTAGCAATGAAACCTTGACAAACCTGATTTATAGTGAACTCAGAAAATGGTTAGACTTTTGTGATGTTCCTATGTTCATCATTAGCCATTGACTGTTCGTTCTTAGTCTTTTGTGAAGAAGGAAGGGTGGTTAATAGCAATATAATATGTTGGTTTCATGCAGGACTTCAGAGTGTTCATTTCAAATTAGACCAATCCTCATTGTCAATGAACCATTCACGGTATGAAATTCGTGAAAAAGATACTTCCAATTTGCAAATCTTTTAATTTACTTTTGAACACTTTGAATTGTAGATGGATAATGGGTTACTGAGCCCTACAATGAAAGTTCGAAGACACAACGTTACTGCTTATTACAAGAAGGAAACAGAGAACTTATTCAAGGCAATATAATGTGGTAAGGCAATATAACGTGGTTAATTAGTCTCTGGACTTGGACAAACATTTAGCACAAGCTATATATATAAATAACTTTATAATATGCTACATGTGATACAAGCCTTTATATGATATTCTAGGATTAGTCCATGAACGCAAGTACCAAGATACTATCCTAAGGCATGAACTTAGTTAAGCCATGCCTTAAAGTTACCGTGACCTTGGTAGGTGCTATTCCAATCCATATCTCATGATTTTATGTTTTTCTCATCTAGATAAGATGTCATGTGTCATATTTTTCTTAATAGGATGTTATGTTCATGCTTTCATGTTTTCTTCGGCTAGATTTTTACTGTAATGTTTTGGCCCGATTAATGCCCGGACAACCTTCATGGACTTGAGGAATTGGGTATTCAAAGATTTTCACGATACATTTTCACTATAAAATTTAATTAGATCAGATGAAATTGAGTTAAGAAAAAGCTTCAATTTGAGTATATTGTTACAAATTTGGAAGAGAGGTCCCACACAAAGCTGGGGAGGTGCAAGAATCAGAAACAAAGATGTTGGGCATCGTGTTGTCTGCAAAGGCTGTAAGGCGCCGATCCGCATTTATAACGACGGTCCCATTAGAGTGTCGGCAACATTTCAATAACTTATTTCTTTTCTTATTTCAACCTCTCAAAATAAGGATAGATTTATTGCGTTTTAATTAGTTTATCTCACATTTTTTTTTTCTCAATATTAATATACTAAATAAATTAATAGTGACCAAACCAAATAAATTTTAGGAAACTCAACAACCTCAATCCATATTTAATGGCATCTCAATCTTTAAGTTACATTTAATGCCACCTATGTTTGTAAAAAAATAGGGGGTGTAGATTGAATTCGAAAAACGACCCACCAACTTGAATAAAAAAATTGGGTTAGATTTTTTTTTTTTTAGAACTAAATCAGCTCGATTCAAGTTTCGAGTTTATTAGACAAAGATTCAGGTCAATTCGAACCAAATCAATCTATTATATACCTACGTATTTATGGTTTTCTTCAAGTTCTAGCAACCGTGTGCTCCATTATTGCTAGGAAGTTCTGCAAGTGCCATGCCCCTTACAACTCCTAGCCCTTCACACTACAATTACAATTATTCTCACTTACCGTTAACATGTGGATGAAGATTGTCTATCTATGCTTTATATGTCACGCCCCTTTTCCCTCTTCAATTTGAAGGATGCTAATAGTAAAACTTTTAAAATTTCTTTCCTAAAAATTTTAGAATATTATGTTACTTTGAAAAGTACATGAACGTTTTTTGAAACGTGATACTAACGATTCCATCCATATCTAACGGTAAAACCAATTTTGAACTTTTTATAAAAAGTTTAAAAGGGTAGTTTTGATATTTAAAAAAAGCTTAAGGGTGTTAAAAATTTTGAAAATCCAATAATATTTTTTTAAAATTTAAGGGTAATTTTAAAAAAATTTAAACAAGTATTTTTTAAACAAATAGTTTACCATCCAACCTAATCAATAATAATATTTTAATTAATGTTTTTATAATATTTTTGGAACTACCAAAATTAACTTTAGTAATTTAGGGAATAAAATAATCCATTGATATGAATGGAAATAAATCATGAAGATGGCATGCAAAACAATAGAAGCAAAAAAAGCAAAAGGCAGCATTGAAATCTTGTTGAAAAAGCATGCAAATGATTAGGCTATTCAAACAAGAACCATTTCATGCTCTCTTTTTGTAACTTTCTGTTTCTGCTTTTTTGTGACCACTTACACCCTCAAACCCTTAAATTCAGCTCTTTACTAAAGCAATATATAATGAAGTATTCTAATCAAATTAGCATCCTACGTTATTTTCGTGGTCCACTTTGTCCCCCGCTTTGATTTAACAATTCTCTATTTTATGCACACCACGACCTAATTGAGAGGTACATAAATGGATCGAGACCACATCTGAATATAATAAAATTTTTAGACTATAACTAAGAACAAAACGTCTTAAAAGATCTCGGTGTTGGGCTGTGAAGATAGTTTTCACTCTTATAAATGAGAAGTAAAATGACGATGCTATACGGGAATAACATGACTATCACGTGTCTCTAATAAAGGAGGTAGGTAAACTCACATTAAATAAAAGCTCAATAATATATTCACAAGTAATAATAATAAACATACGCAATATTTTTGTAAAGCTAAACTATGATAGAACCTAAAAAGAGATAGAGGAAAGAATAAATATGATATATAATTCATTTAGAGGTGTATGTAATGCATCTTTTATACATACGTGATGACACAAAAACATCCTAATAAACAAAAACTGTAATTCTTCCAATACTCATAACAAATGCAGCAGCAATCTATGAAACATTGAAAAAGAAAATGAAGAACAGAAAATAGGAGCAAAAACTTGAACAATGGGATGAGGATGTATGAGAATTCTTACTTGGTGAATCATATTATCCGGCAACAACCCTGATTTCCATTGTTCATCCAAATCGGCAACATTTTTTATCAGATTTTTCTGGAAAATGTGTACTTAAAATGATCAGGATCATCAAATCCTTCACTGGGATCTTTCCCATCCCTGATCTTCCTTCTAACATCTTCAACTCTTTCAAGAATCCCTTTAACAGCTAAATCAAATGCATCTTCAAAATCCCTAAATTTCGATCTGGGATCTGCATAAACAATTCTTGGAATAGTTCTTATAACCTCCTCTCTCATGGCGGATTCCCTGTCCTTGGGAATCCCATTCAATATCCCCTCGATGCTCTCGTTCCAATTTTTCACATCCCTCACAGGTATATACACAGAGTAAGCTGTTCTGTTCTCAGGAAAATGCCACAAATATTGGGAATATGCAGAACCTGGATGAAAGAAAACAGGAATACACCCAGCTAAGATCGAATCGAATGTTGATCTTCTGGTGTATGAATCTCCGACAGGTTGCAAGCAGAAGATCGAGCTCTGAAACTCTTTCATGGTGGTAACAGGATCATCACAATTAACCCCATCGGAACTACAATCTATGAATTTACAGAGAGGGAAGAACCTCGACATTGTTCGATTACCATACCGCGAATGGAGTCTCTGAGTTCCGGCCGTGGAGCGCCGGCGAAGGTGAACAAATGACGGCGCCGTTTGGTCCTCATGAGACTCTGCCATTCAACAACTTCACTCAGTTTCAATGGATGAAAATACGTCGGATACGGAATCGCAAAATCGTTCTTCCACGAACTTGCTTCAACAGAGAGCATCGTCATATTGTGAGACTCAGGCAAGAATCTGAGTTTACTTCCCCAATCAGAAACATCATCCGTTTTTCTTCTGAAATCCCAAGAAATTCTTCCGGCAATGAAGAAATGATCCCTCCCAAACATCCTCTTCCACTCAGGTTTTTCAGAAATCACACTCAAAAAATCTCTAGCTGAAGAATCCCTAACAGAGATGCTCGGATTCCAAAGATAATGGCTGATGTCGAGACCAGCGTAGAACGGTACATAAACGGCGGCCGCCATAGCCGAATCGTTCGTCAAGCACTTGTACTGTTTCATCTTGTTGTGGAAAATGACCTCCAACAGAAACTGATTCGTCTTGAACCAACTATTATTGGAGAAAACCCCTTGAGAATCTTCAATTTCAGGCCCTAGGCCAAAGTTCACCAAATACGGACACATATTGGATTTGTCGGTTCCTCTGGTAAGAGATTGGCAATTTCTAATCAAATCAGAATTGAAACGACTCGGAATGTCCTGGATGAACAAGTAGCGACCAGAGCAAGGATCGGCGGTGTCAGATTCCAAGTCGACGCTCCGAGCAGCAGCAGAGTGTTTGACGAGTAGTCTATTAGGGTTTAAGGAGGAAGCGAGGACGCCATTGTTGGAGGAATGGAAAGTGGAGTAATCAAAACAGAGGAAAATCCATGTTATGGCGAAGGAAATGAAAATGGCGAACCAGAGCTCGGTGGAGCAAGTGGTTCTGAACAGTTTCTTCTCCATGTTTTGGGTATGTCTGTGGACGGAATCTGAAGACGCGTCTTGCTGGAGTCAAAGCAACGGCATCTTCAACACAGAGGGCTTTCTAGGAGAGCATCATCAGCATGAAGGGTGTGAAGGAATAGCAGAAATTACAGTTTTACGCCATTGATGAGCAGCAAGCTATGGAGGATAAAAGAAAACGTCGGTTACAGTGTTGGAATGGAAAGGATATTGAAGTGTAATAATTGGTGAGGCCATCTCGTTTAATTTTCCAACACATAATACGCTATGAATGCGTGATAGGCGTAATCATCTAAACACTTTTCTATGCCATAGTTACTTTTTTTTTTTTTTTTATCTAGGCCCAATTAGACATAGACATGATTGACCGTCAAGTGTTACTCATCTGACCACGTGAGGATCGAGTTGGAGTCATGAGTCGGTACATGCATGAGTGTTACCCATTTGACCCTTGATGCGATCGAGACAAGAAAGTGTCTTAACTCGGCCGGATATTTCTTATGCAGTTGGAGTCATGAGTCGATACATGCAAAGTCTAAAGAAGTCTCATTTGGATGCGGCTAGATGAATCTTGAGATATGTTAAAGGTATAATCGACTATGGTCTTCTGTATGGACTGCAAGCTACTTGGATACTGTGATGCTGAATGTGTAGGAGACCATAATACTCGAATATCAACCACTGGGCACGTGTTCAAGTTTGGTTTGAGAACAATTTCTTGGTGTAGCAAAAGACAACCGTATCATTGTCAACTATAGAAGCAGAGTACAGAGTAGTGATTGGAGCGAAAAGTACGGTTGAAACTATTGATGGAAGATTTGCACCATAAAATTGACTATATCTAATATCACTTCATTGCGACGACCAATCTGCGATTCGCCTTGCAGAAAATTCGGTGTTTCATTCTAAAACAAGGCATGTGGAGGTACACTACCATTTCATTAGAGAGAAAGTCCTACAAGAAGAAATCGAGATGTAGTAGATCAAGACAGATGAGTGATAGACTTGTTTACAAAAGGGTTGAATACTAACAAATATGAGAGCTTTTGTTGTCAGCTCAATAGGGTGGAGTGAACGACCAGAGTCTCAAAATAAGGTCAAACTCAATAATTATACGAGCCTACATTTATTTTAGAAAAAAATGATCTATTTTAGGAATAGAGAAATCCAGATGTTTGTAAAAAGATTTAGATATTTTTAAAGTACGTAACAGAAATTTTAGGAATAAATTGTCTCTGGCGTATGGTGTAAATACCCTTTCACCTCTTCCTCACAATCACAAGAAATAGGAAGCATAGAGTACAGTAGTTGTCATAGAGTGTCTTGTAATCTCTTCTCGATCTTGAATAAAGAGTGTCATTTTAACAAAGAGTACAAGTATTTCCCACAAAAAAAAGATTACGTTCAACAAATTAAAGAGTCTAGTGAGTCAGTTTTTATTTCGAGTCGTGAATTGTGGCTTGAGATTTTAACGAAATAGGTCATTACACTCGACTATTGAATAATCACTATTTCATTTATTCGAGGAAGGTTTTTGTTCAGCTTTATGGTTCTACATCCATCCCTAATAAATGTACTCTGCTCATATTCTTTAATTTTTTGGATTGTGAGGACAAAAAAAAAATTGGAATAAAATTTCGTAGGTTTTGTTGTGATCACACAAACTAAAACTTTTAAATCAATTGCATTAACAAATGGATCAATTTGGTTGGCTTGTCTTACAAGCTAACAACTTTAGAGAGCATAAAATTAGTCCGCTCTAAAAATAATAAAAACAATAGCCCACGAGAGAAGTGGACATCAACCCACTAGACTCTTTAATTATGAGAAAAACACCTTAATAAATTTATATTAAAATTCTACGACTTTTGTGAAGAAACTAAGTTAATTAGAGTTGCATAGAGAAAGTTAAGAAAATTTTGACGAAGGAGTTGAATGTGTAGTTGACAGCACGGGAGAGGTATTTTTCGACCTCCGTTTGTCTGTTTTCATCTCAATTTTGATATTAAACCTAACTTTGATTGAGTTAGAATCGACCAAAGAGATTTGAAGAATTTTGAAGCTCCCAACACGAAAAAAAAGGTAGCTTGGGAAGACACACGTCCTCCAAGTAAGTAACCACATGAACTTTAGGTAAGTAATACTTGTAAGATTCGCTAAGACATACTAGCATACGAGCATTCCTTACCATAAGTGGTTAGAAAATGCATGTTAAGGACTTTAGAACGTCGTTTTTAGATGAGTATGTATTGTATGCATGGTATGATAAAATTATCTTTCTGTCCATTTGTGATGAATAATTTTTTATATGCTTACCGTTGTGTTAGAAAGAAGGATGGCTATTGTGATTTGTTCTCCGGGTGATTGATGAATGTTATCTCCCTATTGAGATTGTTTGCTTGTGTGGGTGCATGATACACTACATGTTAGCTCTAGGTGCTGACTGTATGTTCTCCCTTTTGAACGTGCTTTTCTGCATATAGACAGAGCATTAGAGTTAGGTTGGTTAGACAATAATATAGGTCACAACGCCTCCAGTGGATTGAGCGACTTAGGATGGTTAGACAATAATATAGGTCACAACGCCTCCAGTGGATTGAGCGACTTAGGATCATGAGCGACGGTCAAAGGAAAAAGACCCGAGGAGTCAAAATAGAGCAACCTATAGCAAGAAGTCCACATTAAACCACCTAGTCACCTTAGGAACCCAATAGAACTTCTCAACACCTAGATATGACTAAGGTGAAGTTTAAATTATGGGTTAGAAGCTTAGTTGATTGATAGAAATATCTCCCTAGCAAAGCATGCATGAGATGAATTAGTTAACATTAGTGCGCTACAACTAGTGCGATTTACTTGTTGACCAGGGTTAGTATGTAGGATCATGAGCGATTAGAAGCTTAGACTCATGTGTACCTAGAGAGTGGTTTAGCTCGAGGAGCTAACCCCAAACATCTTGAAAATGAGAGATAAGATTTAAACCGTCTAAACGCCACTAAGAACCTAGTAAATTACAACGACATCTAAATATGATTAAGGAAGCTTAATATAACACTCAACCCACTTGAGTGAAGGATTAGGACAAGGTTGACGTCACGATTCTATTAAACTAGTCTTGTAGAAAGACTAGGGACTCCATGGGTAGTTAGCTCAAGGTAAGGACTCCTATTGAGTGTAGAAACGAGTCAAGGCTGATGCCTCGACTTTGACTACAAGTGTAGTTGTCAAGGCCAAAACTTCTACTATGTGTAGAATCGGGTCTAGGCCTTAATCCTGCCTTGAGAGGAGACATGTGACTACATGAGAAGCGATGTGAGGAATTACCACTATATGTAGAACTCGTTACAACTCGTAAACCTGCCGTGAGAGGGGACGAGGGACTACATGATTGGGTAACATGAGGAACTACTACTGTATGTAGACGTAAACTCGCCTTAAGAGGAGACAAGGCACTACGTAAGTAGATACGATCTCACTTCTATTTCTCATTCTTAACATGGTAACCAAAAGACGTTTGTAAGTGGGCAAAAAGGATAAAAATAAAAATAAAAATAACCATTCAATCCTTGCAGCTAATAATGATAGTTCCAAACGCTAATAATTAACGCATTGCTACGTTGTTGTTACATAATTTGTTTTTATTTTACTAAATTTAACACTAAACGTTTGAATTTATATACAAATAGTGTCTTTTTATTTTCATTAAATACTTCAACCTTTCATTTTCAAGAGAACGTAACAATATAAATATACTTGAAAACGAGCATCAACACGGTTGAAGAAGATCATGCAAACTCTCATGTCTTTTGTCGTTTTTGTTTTCGTTTTGGTGTTCGCCCACAAACTCGAATGATGTACCTGTGGTAAGCCTCTTTACTTTTTTAATGCAGTTTATTTTTAATAAACTAAGAACACGAGTCAAAGTTCACATGATAGAGAACCCAAAGAAATTGGATAACGGAACATGGACCGAAATAACGGGTATTGATATATTAATACGTGATTTATGTTTTTTTTTTCAGACTCAAAGTATCAACTTCCATTGACGAGGTGGGAAGTAATTATTTGGAACCATTATAGAAACCCACCTCTTGAGGTTCATTGCAAGTCCAAAGACAACGATTTAGGTCATTAACTTTATATATCTTCTTAATTACTTGAAATTGTGAACCATATATGTCTTCACTTTTATCTACATTATAAATTTAGGTGTGCACACGGTCACTCCGAGAACCCAGTACAAATGGGAATTCAGGGAAAATTTCTTCCAAACGACATTGTTTTGGTGCAACTTTAAGAGCAAATTAGGGCATGCTTCATTTGAGGTTTTTTGACCAGAAAACGGAAAATGGTTTTTTGATCGATGCAATAATGAAAGATGTATTTGGTTTGCTGATAGTAAGGGTTTTTCATTGCTTAATATTCCTCTAAACAAATTCGAGTTCTTGCACGCATGGGAACCGGGTAGTTCTTAGACTAAATCCCACCACCAACTTTTGCTGTAATTTACTTCCCATATCAAATAAAAAGTAATATTAATTGACGTTCGTTGAGATTTTTCGTACTAATTCTCCCATCGTGCTATTGTTTTATGTGTTCGTTGTATATTTGTGTATTGTAATACTCACCTAGCCTAAGTTCTTCCAATTCATTAAGCTAAAGTTGTCTTGTTGCGACCAAATTAAGATTCAACTTCTTTAATATCCATTTCGGATTCTAGCTTAAGGGGGGATGAAAGACTTTTTCGAGTACCTATATGTCCACGTACTGGGTGACTTGAACGCAGTCTGATATGACCATAGAGCTGTTGAGGACTATTGGGAGGGAGTCCCACATTGGCTAATTTAGGGAATGATCGTGGGTATATAAGTAAGGAATAACATCTTCATTGGTACGTGGCATTTTAGAGAAATAAAAAGTACAACCATGAGAGCTTATGCTCAAAGTGGACAATGGCATACCATTGTGGAGGGTCCGTGGTTCCTAACACGGTATCAGAGCAAAGCCATGATTTGTTATGGGTGCAAGTGTATATCAATTGTTTCTTGCTCATATGTTGATAGTAACACTATTTTGACTTGTACTGGGATATACTAGAGAAATTTAAGAACTTTTGGAGCTCCTAACACGCAAAAGATTTAGCTCGGAAAGGCATGTGTTATCCAAGGAACTAACCACACAGACTTTAGGCAAGTCATACTTGTAGGAATCGCTAAGACATGCTAGCATGAGAGCATACCTTGTCTTAGGTGGTTAAAATAGCATGGTTAGGATCTCAGAATGACAATTTTGAGTGAGAATGCAATGCATGTTATAGAAAATTATCGAAATACCTCTAGGATTAGAATTTAAGTTACATGTCAATTTTAATACTTTCTGATGTGTTAGAATGAAGATGGTGATATTGTGGTCGTGCTCCAAGCGATTGATGGATGTTATCTCTCCGTTGACCTTATATGAATGCATGATATAATATGTTTAACTCTAAGTGATTGATTGCATGTTCTCTCTATAGAGCGTATTTATCTGTACAGAGTTAAGTCTAGAACACTAGAGTCAAGCCAGCTAGATGATGACCTAGGGCAAAACTCCTTTCGTAGACTGAGTACCTTAGGATCATGAGCGGCAATTAGGAGATCTAGGTCCTAGTGCTCCAATACTAAGAAAGACTCGAGAAGTCAAAATAGAGTACCCTGGAGCCGAAAGTCTGTATTAAGCCACCTATCCGCCCTAAAAACCTACTATACCTCCTCGTAGCCTAGAGATGATCAAAGCGATGTTTAGAATATGTTTTATGTGTACTTAGGTGATTAATAGAAATATAAGTATGTAGGAGTGAACCAGGTTAAGATTACAGTGCTAGAACTAGAGCAGTTTACATGTTGACCTGGGTTAGTACGTTTCTAGTAGATCAAGAACCCTAGATTCATGAGCGACAATCAGAGGTCTAGACTTGACTACACCCAGAGATCAAATTAATCCCTAAGAGCAAGTCCCGACTGTCCTAAAAATATGAGATGACAATTAAACTCCTTAGATGCACTTAAGAACCTAACAGACCTCCACGAGAAAGACGAGTATGAAAGCTTTATACACTTAGTAATAATGTGACAATGTTACCAAAGTCTTCGTGTCTTATCCTCTCCTATATGCCCTTAGCATTAGTAGCCTCACCAAGCAGTAGGAGTATAAGTACCATCCAGTTAGGCCTAGGCATGATAGTATAGCCTGTCAAAATAACTAGGTGCTCTTTTCTGGTGGACCCTTCCCAAGAGGTAGCGTGGGACCATGCAAATAACTTAGTAATTGACCAGCACATAGGTTTCTTCCTCAGATTCAGAGCGACTCTATAACCCTATGAAAGGGTTGCATCTAACCTTTCATGGATGACGATCAAACTAGCTAAATGTCATACTATCCTAACAAATTTTATGTGGTAGCATCTCAACCTAAGATACCGGTCATTTATTGTTGTTGTTATGCAAGCTGATTAAATCCAAGAACAGGATAGTTCACTCCTAGAGATTAGATTTTTTGTACAGTAAAACCATGCACTAGAAATGGGTGTCAATCTGTCTTTATAATTTGAGACGACGTAGTTTTGTTATCATAAGTCTACCGACAATCAATTTTATATTATATTACTAGTCTCGTTTTTTAAAATGTGATCTATTTAATGTTTAAAAACATTGAATATTCAACCATTTATTATAGTCACAAATTTATTGCAAATCTATTAAATAAAACATTGAATATTCAACCACTTATTAGTTACAAATTTATTTGAACCACTCTAAATTACATATTTTTTAAAATATATTTTATTTGCAATAAATTCCATGTGAAAAATGGAGAAATTAGGTATAGAAAGCTATGCACCACATTTGAACATGGGACACTCGTAGTACCAATCACAGGTTTGGTTGGATCAGGAATTCATTGTCCACATTGTTCGACGATAGAGATGGGCCAAGATTTAAGCACGTGCATTGATTCTCTCGAAAAACAACGAACAAACCTTAAAAAAATAAAAGAACGAAATGAAATGGTCAATTCCCTCGTATATAATGATTAAGATAAGTCTAAAAAAATTTTAATTTATGTCGGTTTAGTTCTTGAATTTTTAAATATATTTTATATTCGAAAAATGCTGTAGTATTTAATAAGTTCTTAATTATTTTTTAATTTTGCGTATTATACATTTTTAATATTATGGCCTTTTTAAGTTACTTTAGTGCCTACCCCATTTCATGCTGCACAAACTCGTGCAGCAAGTGTTTAAGAGCCAATCTATAACATCGAGCATGACAAGCTTCATTGTTACGAGTCCCTCTATCAAAACACGTGAACAAGAAAACATATGTATCTGTAGCGTTAATATTGTAACATACCATTAGTCACATATGTTTCTTAACTTATGGAATGAAGGGAAATTGTTGGTGTTAATGGGGAAGTTATTCTCAGTGTCGTTTGTCTTAAATTCACTCATAATTTGGTTCATCATATTCATAGCAATCAATCATGTCGAGTACATTTGTATTCAGTCGTATAATATAAAAATTGATATCGTGAAGAACTCAACGAATCGGGAATTAAGTTGAGGGTCGAAGTTTATAATGTAAAAAATTGATGGAATAAATTTAGAAGTAGAAATATATATTATTATTAGGTGTCGGCACATGCACATACGGATAAGATATGGAAACAAATTTATATTCTTCATATTTTTTTTTTTTTTTTCCGGCGGTGAATTTGAGGTAACAATAAAAGTGAACGTTACAACGTGGGGAAGGGAACTAATGAGCTACGTAAGCAATTACGTGTTACATAAAGTCACTGCTGCCGTCAGCTGCTGACGTATCCAATTCTCAAAGCCACATTCGTTCCATGTATGGAAATGTGTTTTGTTGGAAAGTTTTTTGGAAGTGACAAGAAAACAAAAGGATAATATCACCTGACCCCTCTTCGATCTCTTCAAAAATTGTAACTAATAATATATCGGGTAAAAAATACTTTAATTTTTAATCTTTAACATGGTATCAGAGCAGTAGAGGAAGTACGGAAGAACTTTTGTTTCTCATTCTTAACATGATATCAGAGCAGTGGAGGAAGAACAGAAGAACTTTTATTTCTCATTCTTAATATGGTATCAACAGAGGAAGAACAGAAGAACTTCTGTTTCTCAATCTTAACATGGTATCAATAGAGGAAGAACATAAGAACTTCTATTTCTCATTCTTAACATAGTATCAGAGCAGTAGAGGAAGAACATAAGAATTTATGTTTCTCATTCTTAACATGGTATCAGCAGAGGAAGAACCGAAGAACTTCTGTTTCTCATTCTTAACATAATATCAGAGCAGTAGAGGAAGAATAGAAGAATTTTTGTTTCTCATTCTTAACATGGTATCAGAGCAGGGAAAAATATAAGAACTTCTGTTTCTCATTCTTAACATAGTATCAGGGCAGTAGAGGAAGAATCGAAGAACTTATGTTTCTCATTCTTAACATGGTATCAGAGTAGGGAAAAATATAAGAACTTCTGTTTCTCATTCTTAACATGGTATCAGAGCAATAGAGGAAAAATAGAAGAACTTCTGTTTTCTCGTCCTTAACATAGCATCACAGCAGTAGAGAAAGATTGATCTTCAAGTTCTTAAATATCAAAATTTTCTTTTTGGTAGAATCAACCAAATCCAACTTCAAAATTTAAGAGGTTGATTTATTAATCGGTAGATTGTATGCTATTCAAACGCTGTGAACATTAACGAGGATTAAACTTTCAATTCCATTTCTATTTCTCATTCTTAAAACTAGACATCTAATTTAAATCTAAATATAAATTATTGAAAGACATCCTAAATCGATACTCTTAACGGTTGCCACCATTACACACAAAATCAAGAAACGAGCTAACGTTGACGTTGGAAGAGCCTCCCTTAGTGGTGGCATGGTTGGCCAAGTCCTTCCATTTTAAAGCATTCCTTCTCAAACTCTCCCCCTCAACACCATCGCCCATGACAAGGTCCAAGCATTTCTTAATCTCTCCCCTCTCAACAATCCCATCGTGATTCATTCTCAACCTCACTCCACTCTTAGACGACTCCTCAATGATCCTCGCATTGGTGGATTGATCCGTCCATTGCGGAAACGCCACCACCGACACACCACAAGCAATGCTCTCCAACGAAGAATTCCAACCACAATGCGTCAAGAAACACCCAACCGATGGATGCAACAACACCTCAAGTTGCGAACACCACGTAACTATCTTCCCTTTACCCTCCAGCTCTTCTCGGCAGCTCACTAAATCTCCTTCATCACCATCGCTCCTTTTCCTCATCACCCATAAAAATGGCAGCTTTGAATCCAATAACCCTCTAGCAATCTCCTCCAATTGAGCCGTCGACACCGCAGCAATGCTCCCAAACGACACGTACACAACCGACGATTTGGGTTTGGAATTCAACCACCCAATGTAGGATTTCAAATCCATAGAATTGGTAGGGTGAAAGAAAGAAAGAGATGGCAACACAGGCCCAATTGGGATCAATTCAACACTAATCGCTCTCAAAACATCGTGCTCCAAATCATCAAACGTGTTTATTAAAATCTTCAAATGGGGTTCTTGTTTGATGACATGGAAGTGTGTTTCGTAGAGTTTAAGGACAAAAGAGTTGGAGTTTGCCGGGTTGCATAGAGAGGGAAGTTGTTTAGAGTTCAACAAAGGAAGCCCGGGTAAGTGAATTTTAATACAAGGATGAGCGAAGGCGTTTCCAATAATGTCTTTATAGCCATTGAAGAAGTGATAATAAATTGCAAAAACGGCGGCGGATTGGTTCCAAAAGAGAGCGGAAGGGAGATGAAATGAACGAGCCACTTCCGCCATCCATGGAGTTAACAAAGAGTAAACAACAAAAGAGAAGGGCTTTCCATTGGCTTTGGATTTAAGGATGGTTTGTCGGATGGCTATGGAGGCTTGGCGCTCGAATTGTGAGAGGAATGGAACTACGTCGTTACCGAGCTTAAAGCCATCGTCTTGGCCGTCGGAGAAGAAGGAGAAGGAGAGGTTTGGGGAGGAGGGATGTTTGGGGAGACGGTGGCGGACGGAGGAGGAGGTGGCGAAGGTTACATTAACGCCGCCGTGAGAGAGGGTGTTGGCTAAGTGAAGGCCTGGATTGAAGTGGCCGTGGGTGGCTAATGCTACGAAGAGCACATGTGGGTGTGAGTGTGCCATGTAATTGATAGAGGTGTTGGACTTGGTGGGTGTGAATGTTGATACGTTCTTCCCCTTTTTATAGCTACAAATTTCGAGCACAAGACAAGACAAAAGACAACATGGTTTCTTTCTTTAGCAATGTGGGGAAGGAAATTGATTACCTTACACAACTTTTCTTTTTTTTTTTTTACTTAAATTACAAACTTTTAAACAAAATAATAATAATTATTATTATTATAATTATAATTATATATACTACCCATGTTCGGATGTTTGATAATAAAATATTAGAGAATATAATGTATGAGAGAATCGTATAATTGTGTCTAATGTTACATGAAAAACACTATCAAAATTTTATATAAATAAAAAAAATATTTTTTTTTCATTCCCATGGGTCGTTCCAATAATTTTATTATATTACTCTATTTTGTATAATTAATTATACATGTTATAGTGAAAAAAATTAAATTCATGGCTAAATTGTTTTTTTGACGAATTTATATAATTATGGTAATTATTGATAAAATAGTAAAAGAAATGATTCAGAAAAGAATTTATGTCATACAATAGAATATTTAATTAGTTTTAATTAATTATAGTTATTATTATTATTATTCATTATAAATTTAATTTGAATCTTTTTTTTTTTTTAATTATGGTATATTAATAATGAAGGGGCTAATTTAATATATTCCAAAAATTAATTAATCAATTATGAAAATAAACTCTATACTAGGTAAGTCAATTAATATTCATTGATTAATTAAAACTTAAAATATTTTAAACTAATTAAATAATAATGTTGGTAAATAAGTAATTCATTTCTTTAATAATTTTTTTTATAAGAATTAATTAAATATATATTGAATAATAATAAAAACTATAATTTAATATATTCCATTGTATGACCTGACGCCGGCAAATAGAGGAAGAACATTTTTGGGAAAGAAAGAGAAAAAGGAAAAAGAAAAAGAAAAAGGAAAAAGGAAAGGAAAATATATAATATATATTTATTGCGTCAGCAGTGATGTAATTGCTGATGCACATGCGGTGATATCACAGTGATGTCGTCATTGTAACAACCCGCAAAAAAAAAGCTGTAACATCCCTCAATCCCTATCTCCAACAAATCCTACCTAAGCTTATCCGATAGTGACTTTATTATTGGATAAACTATAATAGACTAGAAATTGTATGAGTTACAATTTATGATCCATGAACTTCGATGATATATAAGTTAGGATGATGTATAAGCTGTATCGTATGATATCATATACTAGTATATGATTATGTATGAGTTATGATGCTTAGTTACAGGTTCAATCTTCGTCCCCCTGTGAATCTTCAAACCGATTCAAGAACCTTAAATTCGATGGAGTTTCAGTATTAGAGAATAACGACCTGTTGGAGAAGCATATCAAGGATCTTACGAAGGAGTTGAGAATAGTGGAATAGTTAAAAGATCATGCTCATAAGCAACATGTGGCGCTTGACAAAAATAGTTGGAAATGACTCACAATCAAAATATATCGAAATAAATTAAAGAAAGAGCAATAACAACTCGAGGGGAGAAAACTTTTAAATAGAGGAATTTCATGTACTTATGTTTATTGATTCTCGTGAAAATATTTCTTATTAAACTGTTGGGACACATGAAAACTATGTTGGGTAACTAAACCTACTTAGATGTTCGTGTATGACGGTAGATTTAGTTACCACGTTCTCTAGAATTTTTATATGCATGATGGGGAGCCTTAGCCTTTTGTTTTACGTGCTTTCTGAGAATATGTTCTAAAACTATCCCACCTAAAGGACGGTGAAAATTCTATATTTACAATCATTTAGATACAAAGGAAATGAAAAGAGCAATATATAGATGCACAATATTAGCGTATGATCAATGATCAAATATGATAAATATGGTAAATTGTAATGGAAAGCCAAACATCCTCAATAATACAAGATATTAGCCTATATTCAATGCTCAAATAAGATATATATGGTAAACCGTAATGAAAAGTTAAATATCCACAATACCCCTACAAGCTGAGCGTCAGATTTGAATGAATGTGAAACTTCGGTATAAAGAATTCAAAGAGATGCTGAAAAACACTTTTGGTGAAGACGTCAGTGACTTGAAGATGGGGGAGACAACAAGTTCCTAAAGGAAAGGACGATCTAATTTAACATTTTTGGAACACTTGTTAGAATCGAGATTGGAGCTCAAAATTAGCACTTTGTTGTCACAGAATAACAAGGAGTACTGTGAAATTGGGGACCTTGATGTCATGCCAAAGATGCATAAGCCAAAGAAGATCAATAGCAATCATGGTAAGAATAAGATACTCAGATTCACAGCTTAGGTATGAGATAGTATGTGATGTCCCACATTGGTTGGAGAGAAGAACAAACCATCATTTATAAGGGTGTGGAAACATTCCCACGCGTTTTAAAGCCTTGAGGGAAAGCCCAAAAGGGAAAGCCCAAAGAGGACAATATCTGCAAGCGGTAGATCTGGGCCATTACAAATGGTATCAGAGCCAGACACCGGACGATGTACCGGCCTTCTCGCAAAAGGGAAAGCCCAAAGAGGACAATATCTGTTAGTGGTGGATCCGGATCGTTACAAATGGTATCTGAGCCAGATCCTGGACGATGTTCCAGCCTTCTCGTTGTTCCCCGAAGGGGGTAGACACGAGGCGGTGTGCCAGTAAGGACGCTGGGCCCAAAGAGGGGGTGGATTTGGGAGCAGTTCCACATCGATTGGAGGAAGGAAATAGTGTCAGGAAGAACGCTGGGCCTCGAAGGCGAGTGGATTGTGATGTCCCACATTGGTTGGGAGGAGAACAAACTACCATTTACAAGGGTGTGGAAACCTTCCCTTAGCAAATGCGTTTTAAAGGCTTGAGGGGAAACCCGAAAGGGAAAGCCGAAAGAAGACAACCGCTGTTAGCGGTGGATCTAAATCGTTACATAGTAGTAAGTTGGTTCTTGGCATTCTAAGAAATGAGATTGTTACCAAGATACCAGTTTTAGATCATGACCATAGGATAGAGCCCAAAAAAGAAGATAAATGAGCTACAAGTTCAATCGATATTATTAATAGTTGAGATTGTTTTGAGCGTAATTTCAAGTATTCATAGTTTAATAGTAAGAATTCTATGCTGTGGTCGTGAAGACTTGACCAATGTTTTAGCCATGGATATTTTGGACCCAATTCCGAGCCGCCACAATAATTTTGCTCTCATTTCAGCTTAAGTCGTACTTGTTTCCATTTTTCATAATTATTTTATCTTCCGCATTTTATTCACGTAGTAAATAATTGAAACTTTCTTTGTTGGTTTCATAAAGGTTTGTTACACAAAACCAATAAATGTTCCCATGCCGGTAAGAATTCAAAATTGTTTTGAAGATTATTAAACAATGAAAACCCTTTACTATCGGCAAATCATATGCATCAGTCAGAAAACCATCTTCCCTTTTCGGGCCAGAAAACCTCGAATGAAACATGCCCTAATTTGCTCTCAAAATTGCCCCTAAACAATGTCGTTCAAAAAAAATTCTCCTTCGTAAGGGAACGCCAACATGAAACCACAAACAACAAAAGACTTAGAGTTTTCATGATCTTCTATGGTGTTGTTGCTTATTTTCTAGTATATTTGCAAAAATTTATTGTGTCCTTTCTCTTGAAAATGAAACGTTAGTTTTGGAGAATTCTTTATTAACTCCAATTTGGCAAACTTTGCATCAAAAGGTCGGATGGAAACTCAAACCTTATCAACCTTATGTGCATGTTCTTTCTTTTAACATATTTTTTTTAGAACGGTACAACAACTCACATTTAGATAAATACAAAAAAAAAAAAAAAAAAAAAAAAAGCTTAAGAATTCAAAATGCCCCTTCTTTTTTAAGGTATATATTCAACGAGCTCCTTGAAAGACGGATGCAAAATAAGGGTTGAAAAACCTAGTGATATAAACATCTCCGCTTGTCTTAGATTAGGTCTGAGTTTGTTTAAGTTAATTTGATTTAAATACATTGAACGACCACATGAGTTAAGTTAGTACCCAAGTTTTATCGTGTAAAATCAAACCGCTTTTGTACCTAAGTTAGTACCCATTTAAACCATTTTCAGACCGCTATTGAATATAAAATAAAAAAATAAAAAAAAATATTTTAATTTATCAAAAATATTTTTCCAACACGACCCGTAAAAAAAGATAACATTTTTAGTCATTCATATCGAGCAAATTGGCTCGTATTAAGTTCATTACAAGGGCTTCACTTTGCTTTGATATGATATCATTACAGATCTTAAATATGGTACCCAACCTTGTCGTGGCCATGATCGAGAGCCCAATAACTCTTCATCGGGTAAGTTGTCTCATAGAAAACTCGGTGTTTATCATGAGATCATCAATGGTAGTATTCATTTCTCTTTTAATATGTCCTAAACAAGCTAATAAATGAATCTTTTTGACAACTCTACACTTCAAGAGTCAAAAATTCTACCTATTATATCGTTCGATTAAACGTTCTTTGTCTCATTACACGGTCAAAGAAGAAAAAGAATCAAGGAATGTAACTATTTTCAAGAGCGGGTTGTGTTCTTACCACTGATGCAGAAGGCAGTCTACTTTTCCCGATCCAAACGGTACCGAAACTCTCTCCTCTGTCGGACACCTTCTCCATATCCTTAATGTTCTTCCTCCTCACTAACCTCAAAACCGCCATTAAAACTAAACCCACCAAAGCTAACCCAACCAGACCACATCCAAACCCAACCACCCACCATTCCCACACCTTCATCTTCTTCTTCTTCTTCTCCATTGAAGAATTTGGAACAACAAGAGAAAAATGGCCATAATCAGTGACAGAACACAACCTTGGCTCTGTCATGTTCCTCAATTCAAAACCCCCACCATCTCCAAATTTCACACATTGTAGCTTCTTCTTCACATCCTTCTCTCCCAATTTCACTTCAGGAAACCTCACCAAAATGGGTTGTCTTCCCATGAAGAACAAATTCAGTTTTCGATTGGATAATGTGCTGGAATTTGAAGTGGAATCATAAAAAGTGAAGCCAAGAACAGGGGCAACAAGAGTATAACCAGGAACTTGATAGAAACTTGAAGACCAATTCCCCAAATTCTCAAAAACTATGGCTATTCTCTTTACATAAGGGATTGGAGTGATTCTTGGCGGAATGGATATCCAACTCAAATTTTCTCCACTAACCCAGAAACTAATACTCATCAATCTAACATAAGAAACTTCAATCCCGGAAAAATTCGATGGCAGAGTGATGTTATAGACAACCCCTGTTCTAGGTTTTGACAGAGCATTATTCGTATATTTATGAACAAACCCACCAAGAGAATCGGCATCTTTAAACGAAACAGAGCATGAAATCAACATCAATAAACAAAAGAACACCACCCAGATGATAGAATCGTACCAGTTTCTCCTTCCCATGAATCAAATGAGTGTTTTCTTGAGCAGCAAGCCAGAATTTCTGATCAAGGGCAACAAAAAACACGATGGGGTTATTATTAAAAACCAAATGGGTAAGTTAGAGAAGGAAGAATCACCAGCATGGAGATTGCGGGCGTTCGTGAGCCGCCGTGGACGGAGGTGAGTGATGAAGTGGAGTCGGCGGCGAAGGGGGGAAGAACGATCGGAAGAGTGATGGTGTCAACAAATGGCATTAATGGGAGTTGAGAAGGTTTGTTTGTTTTTAATTGAATTTTGATTCCTTGTAAGTTGGGGTTTGTTGAGGGGAAAGAGAGAGAGAGAGGGCATTTGATAGGCTGTGGCAACGTGCTTTAGCTCCAAAGGCGTTCACTTAATAACGTGGCTCACGATTCTATATTAATGGATATCTAAATACGTACTCACTTGCACTTGGTTCATTCTTATTCTTATCTTTTGCACGATTGATTTCGTGTTTGGCTTGAACCAATTTGAGTATCAATAGTTCACGTCCACCTACCTTATACGATATTAACAATATATCAATGACCTATTTCTAGCTCGACTATGTTTTTCTTCTTGCTATTCCATCAAAAATGTTGTCTCACGTCCCGGTATATCTTAGTATAACTTGGATGTATAGAAAAATTGTGAGGTATGAACTTCTGTTAGCATCTCGTTTCTCAATTCGTCCCTTACCAACAGGGCACGTAAATATGCTTAATAGGGTTGTCATGAACCAACAACTATTTGTCACATAGCGTTAACTTGTAGGCCTATCATTCACAAACATCTTACAATATTTATGAATTACTCGTGAATGATTAGCTTGCTTTGAAGTTTGTTGCTCTTTCTATGCTATACCCTAGGTTTACTCATTCTACTTAAGCTCAACTTAGGGTTCTGAGTTCTTGGTTTTATCTAGGCCTTCAACCCTCGAAATTTCTCTTGGATTCTCTAGGTCTCTTGAATTGTCGTTTCTGCTAATTTCTCTCATCAACATCATAGCTCTAGACCTATATCAAGGCCCTTGAGGCACGACCCCGACAGAAGTTCACATAAGGTTCATGCATTCTAAAGTTCAATCGACTCCCAAGGTACTATTATAGACCCTTGTCGCTCATGATAGGTTCACTAACAGAAAATTAACTAGCAAACTCTCTAATAATTCTCATTGAGTATAATCAAATCATAGTCCAGTTCTATAATTATCTAGACCCCTGACAATCAAGTTAATTTTATAATTACGGGCTAGGTTGTGAACCCCTAATCGTTCTTGTATAATCGCATAAAATCACATGCATGAACATCATAGGTCTCAAGTTCAACCAACTTTAAAGACACAGTTGTGGATCCCTCTTGATCATGATAGGTTCAAAGGAAGCTAACTAGCAAATTTCCTAATATTCCCACATAGTATAGTCATAAATCATAAACTAGTTCTATAGTTATCTAGACCCTTGATAATCGAGTCGGATTTACGAATAATGACTAGTTGAAAAACTGCATAAACGTCACATACATGAACAAACCCTAACTAGACTCGAGTTCAGATCCTTAAAAAACTCCAAAATTTGTCAGACTCCTAAAAAAAGTGCTACATGGTAATAGACCATAAGAACCGATAAAATCAAGGCCAAGATCATACTATAAGTGGTTGAACCACACAAATTAGGTGAAATCAAACGAGTTGGTGAGACGCTGAGACTCAAGCGAGATCGACTGTTCAACTACTTCTCTAAGAGAAAAGGGAAATAAGTTGAGAGTGTTACTACTTCAAGTAAGAGAGACGTGTGACTGGTCAAAATTCAAACGTTCTCTTAGTCAAAACTCGGAAACTTGAGCTAGAGAAAATGGCCACAACCCTAAAACACTCCGCTCTAACAAATTTAGTAAAATTTAAATAAATTATTGTTATTCCAAATATGCTTTTTTGTAATTTTGTGTTTAAATTAAAAATCATAATTGGTCAGATATCTCCAAGACGACTTCTTTTTTCTTAACAATTAAGTTTTTTTTTTTTTTTTTTTTTTTTTAAAGGAAGACATATTTCGTTTACCTTATTATTAATTTTATTATATATATGGTATGTATTAATTGGATTAAAAAGTATTAATCTTGTATGATGGACAAATTTATATCATAAATCTCCGTCTTTATTATTATTAAAATATTTTTTAATATAAACTTTCTAAATATATATTTTAATTTTTAAACTTTCAAAATCAAGTTATTATTACTTCCCTCGATTATTTATAAATGAATTAGGTGTGGCTGAATATTATAATGCAAGGTAACGACTTCAAACTTAAACAAAGAACGTTATCTAGGAGGGAATGAAAATCATGGCTTCCGCTTTTTTTTGCATCTTATTTTGGTGTTGCAGCTATTTAAATTAAATAATAATCTCTTTACCGTCAAACAAAGATGGAAAGTAGAATATTATTCTACAAATTAATTTTCCAATAATGTTAATATTTAAATGGTGACATTAACAAGAATGCAATTAAACCTCCTCCAGGTGAAACAACCAAAAGTTAAACCTAAATTTTATCAACATTAAATCTGTTTTTATTTATAATTTCTATTTTTTAAACAAGTACCTTTTTTATATTTATTGTTTGTTTTATAAAAGAGTGGATGATTCGAGCATATATCAAAGGATAAACATATGAATCATTAAATAAAAAATAATAATAATAATAATAATAATAATAATAAATAAGGTGGTAGAATGAGATGTTGTCTTGAATTGGTGAACACATGAAAAAGGAAGAGCTTAAAAAGTTAGAATTGAGGATAAAAATTGGAACCTATTCAAATACAATGTCTTCTTTTCCTGCCATTGAGAAAATAGCTAAAAGGACTGACTACTACTATTACTATTACTACACAGTGAGTGTCAGCATGAAAAGAAGAAGTCCTTCAATCTTTTGAGCTTTGACATAGAAAATATGGGAAGCAACAACAAAGAAGCTATGGCTTGATCGTCAGCTCTGCCCTTAGATGAAGGATCCCATTTATGAAGTAAATACTATCTTCAGCCGTGAACGAAGTCCATGGTATACCAAACAAGTTTCGGTACCCAACTGCTTTACCACCCGTAAACGTGTAGTTCCCCTTGTATTTACTCAGAAACTCTTCGCTCGGTTTCGATCTTGCTGAAAATTCGTAATCCACAGCAAAAGACACAGACCCTTTCTCCTGCATCCCCAGAAACAATCCAAAGCAGTGGAATGAACTCTGCTGGTCCATGTTACAATGAGCAGACAAGAAGAATCCTTGCCCTCCCAAGTGAAATGCTTGAGAGTATATTCGTCCAGACGGGAATAAACTTGTACATTCTTCTCGTTTCAAGTCCAGGTATACCACACACTGTTGTCGAGGGAGCTCCAGTTCAATGATCTTAACTGGCCTATACTTGTAGGTCCTCTCGATGAAGCGACGGTTCGAGGAAGTAGACTCATCGCTAATCAAGGCTCTCTGTCTGTGAGGAACGTCTGCCTTGAAAAACAGTGCCTCGAGCACAAGTTTCGAAGCAGCCTCATGATCAAAGTCATTACATGTCAATACCTTCTTAAGCTTCCGGCAGGACATGTAGGGGAAGCGAATGAATTTGGCAAGACGAGTACCAAGGACTTCTCGTCGTTCCTCTAACGAAGAATAGTGTGACCTTGCCCACTTCAAAACAAAGTCAAATACTGCATCCTCCGATGCTACTTGAAGATCATTACTGGATAATATTGCCTCTATTCCAGAAAGGGGAAACAACAGTATCTCTTCTTGGAACCTGACATACACACATTACATTATCGTCATTATAGAATTTAAGATAGCAGGATCCCTTGACAAAACAGTTTAGGAAACATGGCTTGCAATATTTATCGCAGCGCATCAGCAAATCGTCAATGTGACGAACTATTGATGGCAATACATGTCATGCATGTCTTATTCTTATTTTATTAGCTATTGCTAGCAAGAGCAGAGCAACAAAGGACTAATGCCATTGTGGTACTTCTTTGGAAGGTGTGACTCGAGAGGAACCAAAGAGTATTCAAAGAGAAGATGACCAGCAGTGATGACCTATGGGATTCTACTAATAAGCTCTTCGCCACCATCTGGTGATCTATTTCTAATATTAAATTCTTTTAGTGATTACGATCTCGTACATATTTTGCCAATTGGGAGTATTTTTTGAAACCCTCAGGGGATATATCTTAGATCCCCTTTTGTTTGATCCTTCTTTCTTTCAATATATTATTTGTTTCTTGAAAAAGAAGAAAGCTATAGCAGAATCAACAGGATGAACGTTGAAGTGGTAAGTTTCTTGTTTTTTTCAATTTAGATTAATATAATATAGATTACAGAACACAAAAGACCAAGAAAAGGAAAATTAGAAATAAAATTTTGATCTTCATGTGAGATGTGAACTTACTTAGTTATGTCTTTATAACGAGCCGCAAGGTACTGTTTTGCTGTATCAGTCAGTGATTGAACGGCTTCAGCCATTAGAACACTGGAAGGAAGCTCCAAAAAGAGCAGTGCAGACTCCGGTGTCATACTCAAAGTTCGCAATTGTCTACTGCAATACCTCATGCATGAAGAAACCTCATATTTATCAGCAGCCATTAGCACATCCAATAACGCAGGAGCGGTGGTAACAGACAGGCTATTGCTGTACATAAAGTTCAACAACTCCATGAGAGCAGCTTCCTCTGTTCCAAGTAAAAGCACATAATATAGCAAGTCAGTTTTCTCTTTATAACACAGCCAAAAACAATCATTCAACAGTTTTCGTTCGGAAAGAAATTTCATATCTTACCAGAGGCATTGATCCGTAAGGTCACACGTCGTTCATCTGATTCTTTCATGCCATTTGAGAACAGCTACAAGTTTACAAGATAGCGTGAGAAAATGAACATTCTTGGGATTGTTGGGTGTGATAGTTATGGAACAATATCAATAAAGACTATTGATGACATTTACCTTATAGAAGAATGGGCTTTTGGCCGCCAAAATAGGAGAGCTAATATGCAAAGTCTTCACCCTCACCACAGTAGAAGAATCCAAATTTAAATCATTGCAATTTGCAGCTTCATCACCTGCAACAACATTTTCATGAATCAAACACAAAGTTCGAAATTCAGATAAAAACCCGACAATCAACTTTTTATTTGACCACAGAAATTCTGATTGGACTTCTCCGTCATTACCTGATAGTGATTCTTCAACCATTGCCACAGGCCCCTCATCTGGATTTTCGGACAAGATATCTACCATATCGGGCTCATCACAGGTTACAACTTGCTGTTGTGGGCATTTACTGAGATCCAGAGCTGAATAAAACAAGAAAAAGGAATTAAGTTTTCCAGTAACTTTTCCGTGCAAGAAGTTGTCAACAGAAAAGTTACACCATCAACAATCAAGAACCCACCAAAATATTGGACCAAAATGAAAATTCTGCAAACTGAAAACATAAATTGATCTCTCGAGGTTCCAATATTTTATACAGACAGAAGGACATTGCATAAAAATTCCACATTTTCCATCAGCAACTGTAATCTAAGTAACCCATTACCACAGTTTTTATCTATTCTTTCAGGAAAGATCGACCATTGTAACCATTTAATATCAACATTTTAATATTAGAAACTCTGTATGAAAGGTTGTAAGGTATGAGCAGTTTGCTATTTATTGCAGCTGGAAAAAAACCCAGAATAAGCGTTCTTTGCACAAGAATATAAAATAAATAAATAAAAGGACCTTACTAAAATCTGGAACTCGAAGAACAGAAGATTTTGATTCAGAGTTCAGAACGTAGACTTTAAATTTGTACATTTCCCCTTTCGTTCTCAGCTTAAAGTGCCTCGAAAGGAAAATCGTAACCGATTCTGAGTTCTAAAACCAATTTTCTACGAATTCACAGCCCAGAGATAAGAAAAACATCCATAAACCCAGATGGATATGAGTTAACATGCTCTAGTGATTCCGAAGAAACGGCGCTAAAACCACAATTAGTGTTAGACAAGAAACAAAAAACCCGAATTCTGTAAGGTTCCTCATAAACCAGAGTCGGTGATGGAGCTAGCTACACTAATCCAACGGAAAATTGAAATTATCTAAATATAGACAAAAGTTATAGTCGAAACCCCGAAAAGAGAAACAAAAATAGTTGAGTATGACTCACCATTTTCCGTTTTCTTTTCTTCTTTCCTCCTCTTTCGGCGAGCCCAATCGAGGACACTGCTGCACCCACCAAAATCCGGCTCCGTTTCATCGGACACACCGACGATCTCAATCCTCAGTACGCGATCGGAGAAGTTACTGTCGTCAAAAGCGAATCCAAAATCAGAATCCCGCGACGAAGTGGAAGCACCAAGCACATAATCGGAGCCAATCGCCGCTCTAGGGTCGAACAAATCAGTGTTGGAATCTTTCATCTTTGGTCCAAACAAACAAAACAATCACTCAACACGAACCCAGATGCAATTGAAGACAACCTTGATCTCGAAAGCCCTAAAATCTCAGCAGAAGCCGGTAGAAAGGGTAAGAAAAATATGGAAGAAGAAGAAGAAGAAGAAGAAGAAGAAGAAGAAGAAGAAACAATCAGAAATTGAGGTGGAAGAGTTAAGAATTTATACATTGGAAGAGAGAGATTCGTAGGAAGAAGCCAAATCATTTCGCCGTGTGAGAGAGGTTGGGTTGAAAACCAAAACCCTCGTTTCCATATCCCTCCTGCTTCCGTTCGTTTCTTAATTTTATCATCCCGCCGCTCATGACTGACTTTACCAGAAATGATACCTAATAAAACTATTTCCATTTTTTTATTATTATTATTATTATTACTTTTAATTTCCATCTAATTTATTTGGATTTTTTTCCATTCAATTATTTGGTCAAAATTTGTGACTTAAATTTATAATATAATTTCTATTATTTAAATTTTTTAAATTAAACCATTACCCAAAATATATTGAAGTATAAAAAGGGTTGAAATTTATAAAATTATTGAATTTTTTTTTTTTAATACTAATTTTATATGAACATAAATATTGAATTACTCGTTTTATATTAATATTAAATGGAAAGAAAAATCAATATTTAAAAAAAAAAATTAAAAAAAATTAGAAAAGTTGGGATTTATTTGGAGTCACCAAAGAAAGACAAAGTCAAATGTTGATTTCTCCGAAGGGGAAAATGTCCATTTTAGCGGTCTTGTTGAGGTGGATGTTTGGATTAGGTCATCTCCTACCTCCTACAAATTGACATTTCTTTATTCTTTTTTTATTATTATTGTTACTTTCCAAATCATTATTTAATATCGTTTGAATTGATTATTTCATATCTCCTCAGTTTTGTTGAGTATGCACGCCCATCTTTAATAGGCCCACCTCGACTCGACTCGATTGAGATGTACTTTTAGGCCTTTTGGCCTTGTATTCTCTCGCGTAGAATTTTTGTTTGGCCCTTAGTAGTCTCATCATTATTAGAAGATGAGAGTAACATGTTGGCTGATTCCGTAGAATTAATTCTCTATGTGAAAAGGCATTGGTCCAATATTAGGCCGCCCAGTTTATTGAGCATTTGCTTTGTAAATACTTGCCGAGCTCACATGATTAATGTTTTGCCTTTTCTAGCTTAAAAATAGACTCATAATCTCTCAGGGAAAAAAAAAAAAAAAAAAAAAAAAGAACATGTTGGATATAGAGTATGCCCTAAGACACATATGCACGTGACATATTGTTGAGATTTATGTCTCATAATTAATTATTTAATTTTTAATAACAATTTTGATTATTTTAGTTGCAATTTGACATTATCCATTATACGAATAATCGAAGGTTATTAATGTAATGTATTGAACAATATGTGATTAACATATGAGAGATTTGTATTAAAGAAATAACCTAAAATTTTGTAGTCTATAGTGTGTTATCTTGATAACTTAACTGATACGGTTATTTTGTAATTGTTACATTCAAATGTTTACGTGGAGACACGTGATTTAAGATATCTTATACAATGAATATATATAATATTAGACCATGAAATATTTAATCTCTCTTTATAAAATCTTTAATGGAGAAGATTAATATTTACCTGATGATCATATAAATTTAGACCTTAATTATAGGTGAATTATGAACTCCTGTTTGCGAGGGTTTGTTCTTTAATTTACGGGGGCAACAATGACTTTTTTTAGTCGATTCATTAAACCTACCATCTTCTAGACATAATCAAATAAGGAACTGGGAACGCAATTTCATGATATGAATTTCAAAATTTGGACAATGGACCTCACCCTTTAATTAGTTTGAGGGGGACTTAGTTTATGTTTGGATCATAAACAAATTGCTCATTAGATGATCAGTAATACTTTAGGTATAAGATATAATTACTAGGGTAAAAGAAACTTTTGATCCAACAGTAATTACTAACAACGTGAAAGGTCGGCTTGCATATAATGGTTATATTCATGAACACAACTTATCCTACGGTGTATAAAAGTGCAAATTTAGATCTATAGTAAAGTGACCTATAATTAATGAACAAAATGTGGTGTAGGATCCAGTAAGATTTGGAAACTCAAGTAAGTTTAAGGTGTCCACGAGAAATTTAAAGGGATTAGCTTAGTATCATGGTCATGTTTGTTGCTTTTCTATTGCCACGAGAGCAATTCTGATACTTAGCTCAACATAAGACACCGTTCTCATGTTTTACACTGTATTTGTTGCGTTTGTTTTCTGACCATTTTTTTACCCTTTACCATGGTTAAGAAAATATTTAAATTTGTAATCAAATTTTAAAAAATAAAACTATCTTTTTTAGTTTGCAAAATTTTATCTTAGATTTTGAAAATATTGGTAAGAAGTAAATAATAAAATACAAAGATTATTTTTGTTAATTGGTATTAATTATTTCAATAAATAATTTAGGATAATTTTAGTTAGATTTAAAATTAAATTTAAAAGAATTAAAAAATAAAATTATTTGAGTCTAGAAAACTCCGTACTCGCGAACGAGAACCTTCAACGTACCAAAATTTCGACACGTCATCATACACGTGGGATTTCAGACTCCAGATATTTCCGGCCGGAAACACCAGAACAATCTCGAAGACACCGGAGACGTTCTTCCAATTCGACGTATAAAATGGCGCAGATTTTTACAAAATCATCAAATCTAATATCGCTGAGTAGCTTGGATCGATCTAAAAGGGACAAAAGGAACTTGAATCTCCGTTTTCTGGGTTGGTGGACCGTTTCTGCGCCGATATCTATTAAGTCATCTGGATTGTGTCGGAACCGATTGGTTGGATTTTGTTCTTTTTTGTTCGAGAAATCGCATCCTAGGTGAGTTTTCATGATATCTTCTTCATATTCTCTTTCCTTTTTGAATTTTAATTGAATGTTCTTAGTGGTCTGAATGGTAAATGTAGAATGTGGAACTTGAATCGGGGCTTTGAGTGATCCGAATACTAAATAGGATTCGATATTTTATGAAGCCTTATTCTGCAATTTGAGATGGTATTATGATTCTGTTTATGTATGATTCTGCGGTGTTATGCTCTCTTTTTATTTTCTTGGGAAGAATTCTTACCCATAATGTGTGGGTTTTACCTGTAAACATCTTATTTTATCCTTTTGAACTCTGTGGTGAAGGATATATTTCTTTGAACTTTGTTCAAGTTGGTTTAGTTTAGTTATAATTTTTCATAGATTTGTAACTATGATTTGACTGTTGGAATTTAGCCATTTTAGAATTTATTACTTGATTCTGTGGCTAGGTTTGAGTTCTCTTATGATCGGTTTTGGACATTTTTGTGACATAAATTGGTATTTCATTAGTTGAATTTTGTATGGATCATGATTGATTATTGACAATTTTGTAATCGTGTCTTGAGGAGTAACATATTGCAAGTTTGTAGCACCCATCCTAGTTTGGAATTTTAATTGATAAAATTGAAATTGGGTCGAAGTTATCTACAAGGTTACTCTTCCCTGTTCTGTTCTTATGAACTGTAATGGCAATATAATCGAAGAGACGATCTTCTGCATCGTGTAGATGATAGTTTGTTGCCTGCGTATTCACTGTCTGTCTCTTACAATGTAATTTGATGATACTCTCAACAGGAATTACAAAGATCCCACGAGTTGTCTGAGCCAAACAAGCTTATCGCTTTTCCTTTAAGCCTATTGCATCTTTTTGTGGGCTTCAGATCAGCTAGAGGAAATGATTCCCATGTACAGGTACATGGACACACAGCCGTTCCAGAAGAATCGAATGCCTGTCAATCCATATCAGTATCCGAACATGGGAAGTGTCCCATCTTACACGATGATGGATCCAGCTAAATCATGTATGCCTCCTCATGATTCTGGGCATAACTGTTGCCATTATGGCTACCTTAATGGCTACCCAATGCCACCTTCCTGTTGTAATGATGGTAATTTCTTCCCTGGCTACTATAATTTCAGACCACCGCACCTTCCTGTTCCACCCCATCAGCATATGCACTGCTATGGCAGTTATCCACCGTGCCCTGAACCGTATTACGTCCAATATGCTCCTCCCATGCATTATAATGTAGAGCAGCCTAGGTATGAGTTTGACAAGAACATGATGAGGAATCATCACTGTTGTGGCTGTCCTAATAGCTTGTGTGGGCAGAAGCAGAAGGAAGATAAATGTGTGACGATTGAGGAGGAGAAACCGGACGATCAAAGAAAGGGGTCGATGGTTCCATTTCAATTAGGAAATAACGAATCCCCAATTGTGTGGATTCCACCTGACTATGTGGGGAGTGAAAAAGGGAAAGAACCTTCTGAAACTGGAGCCATGAAGCAGGAGAAGGAACGCCATGGTTTGAATTCGACGAAGAATTTGGATCCAAAGTTCTGGCATGGCTGGCCTTTGTCTGATTTGAGTCGCCTTGGGTCATGGTTTCCTGATGCAGAAGGCATGGGGAGTCGAAGTGTGCAAAATAATCAACCGGAGGATGGAAAAAAAGAGTTCCCATTTCCTCTTATTTGGATGCCTACTTTTGGTAGAGAGGAGAGGGCTGGAAAGGACGTCCAAAATATGGATGCTCCTACAAAATACACTGAAGAGCCTTCTAATGTTGGGAAGTTGGTACCAACGAATATCTTGCAGAAAAATGATGCAACAAGTGAAGGTCCTGAAGTTGTGAAGACCATAAATCAGAGCAATATTCCTGAAATGGATGTGAAGCATAAGACTGATGACGCCAACAAAAAGAAAGAAAGGAGATGCATTGCGGTGGAGACTGCAAAAGAAAACGAGGTAGGGGAGTCATCTAAAGATAATGTTGAAGGACAGAAATCAACCTCGCCAAAGAAATCAAGATTGCCTCCTGTTTGTCTCAGAGTGGATCCTCTTCCGAAGAAGAAGAATGGCAATGGCAGTTCGAGGTCGAAGAGTCCTTCCAAACTGACCGATGTTAAGGAAAACACTCAATTAGATTCAAAGATCAATAGCGCCATAGCAGAGCCAAACAGCGAGAAGATCATTAAGGAAGTTGAGGTGAAAACCCATGACAGCCTTGATGGTAATCATGGAAATAAAGAGAATATCTCAAGAAATGGAGAGCCACTAAGCTTGACAACGCAGTCTCAAGAGAAGGTTCCTGACAAGCTCTGCAAGGAAGGGACAGAAGAACAGGGGGAGAAGGACAGAACAATAGACCAAGCACCTACTGAAAAGTATGTGGATGAAGGGTCGGAGGTAAGTCCAGGGGACAAAGTTCAGGAAGAAGGGAAAAATGAGAAGCCTAACTTATCGGATGATGAAGCTGCCGTGCTCATTCAGTCAGCCTACCGTGGTTACGAAGTTAGGAAAGGGGATATTCTGAAAAAGATGAGGCAACTTGCTGAAGTTCGTCAACAGGTCATGGAGGTTCAAAATCGTGTGAATGCTTTGGAATTGTCTCCTCCTCAAGATGAGAGAGAAAGAGTGTTTGTTGGAGAAATGATAATGGGACTGTTGCTAAAACTTGACACCATACAGGTATTTGTCTTCTGCTCGACCCTTTCCTTTTCTTCTTTTTTTCCCTTTTTGAAAAGAAAAAAGAGTACAAGTAGGATCTGGAACTCTTACTACTTCAAAATTTATAAAATGTTGATTTGAATGCTATCCTAAGTTGTTTTCTTAAATTTTGCATTGAACAGGGTCTGTATCCGAGTGTAAGGGAGTTCCGGAAGTCTTTGGCGAAAGAACTTGTAGCGCTTCAGGAGAAAATTGACTGCATGGTGATTAACAAACCTACAGAAGTAGTACAGGAAGCCGCCGTGGAAAAACATGCTGAACATTTTGATACAGAAACTTGTCATGAAATAAAAGAGGAAGAGCAACACAAAGAACATCAGGAGCCAACTGGGGATGGAAATAGCGAGTTGCCTGAAGTAAACGATGAGAACACGAAGGTACATGAAGCAGAGCAACTTGTAGAAGTAAAAGAATCTGAAGTTCAAAATGAAGATACCTCAGAATTGTCGTCTCATGAGTTATCCAAGCATTTTGAGGGTGAAGAGGCTGAATCAAAGGTTGAGATGGAACAGAACGTGGAGTTGTTGACTGATGCAGAGCAAAAAGTAAGGGAAGTCCTTCAAGCGGACAGGCAAAAAGAAGCTGTAAACCATCAAGCATATTCTTTTGGGGATACTCGTCCTGCAGAAGATTCCTTGCAGGTTGATGCTTCGAGGTCTGTCTGTGATGATCAAGTGGGAGCACAAACAGGACTAACACCTCAAGTTCTTGACAAGATTAATATTTCTGCACCTGCTGAGAATGGACAAACTGAAGATCAGTCGGCTGCAGGTGTGGAACTTCCAATGAGAGAGGACACCAATCCAAATAATTTCGAAGCTGCCAAGCTTGAGCAACTTGAGATAAGGGGAGAGGTGTCAGAGACTGAAGAGAATGCACATGACTTGGAAGTTGAACGAAGTAGTGATGGAACTTCTAATGTGAAGCATCCTGAGGGTGAGGAGGACTGTCATATCTCAAGTGTCGGCTCTGAGCAGAACAGGGAGCATTTGGGTTATACAGAACACGAGAATGAAAACGAAGGAGCATCTGTTGAATCTGCAGCATTTCCAGGGGAAGAATTGAACTCCAACGAGGATGACCCGAACATCCAAAACAAGTTGGTAACTGAGCGAAACAAACAACTGACAATGGATGAGCTTGTGCCATCCAGCCAGTTAGACGACCAGGCTAGACGAGCATGTGATGAATCTGCAGATATGCTAGAGGAACTATCAAAATCCTACCACGATCAGAACGTCCAAAACGAAATAGTGAACGAGGAAAATGAACAACGAACTGCTGATGTGGAAACTAAAACGGCGGAAGAAATGCTGCACGAGCCACTTGTACTTGATCCTGTGCTATCCAGCAAGTTGGACAATGAGGCTAACGAGTTACATGCTGCTGATGAAGCAACTCTCGATGGTCCTTCTATTCAAATGGGTGAAGGGTCACTGCCTTCTTCGCCAAACCCTAATAAACTTGATTTGGGTACTGAAAAGGAGATGGATAAGAAACTGGTGGAAGAAAACGAGAAAATGAGAGAGATGGTGGAGAAGTTGATGGAGGCTGGCAAAGAACAGATAGCCATCATATCAAAACTGAGCGGAAGAGTGAAGGACTTGGAAAAAAGGCTAGCAAGGAAGAAGAAACAAAGGCGAGGATGTGGCTGGCCTATGCCAAGACAGCATACGTTGAATGGTCGGATTAAGGCTTGAAAGGATCTGCGATCTGCATTATGCATATGTCTGTGATGGAATCCTTTTTGTAATATTTCATCTCGTTGTACATTTGTTTCTCATAAAAATAAAATGCATCTATGTTGCCTAGTGATCATGATCGTTCTTAATAACTAATACTTCAGCTTATTACTGTAAAATAGTTCATTGAGAGGTCTGCAAAACAGAGTACTTCAAATTGTTTATGGATTTATGGAGTTGACTCGAATTTCGAGTTGAGTTGGTTATTTTTTCTGAACTCGAATTGACTCGGACATCCTCAACAACACCCCCTATACTGCATTTAGGAGTAGAATTGCCATAAAAATGGACTCAACACAAATAGAAATATATAATACATGTGGGTGAACCTACAATAGCACCAATGAAGAAGGATGTTTTACATAATAACAAGACCATTTGAACAAAGGATAAAATAAAAGAAAAAAGAACATGAAGACATCCTTCCAGAAAAAATTAGAGAAAAAAAAAATACATGAAGATGTTAAAAATGAAATGAATTTTAAGTTAACTAGTTTTCAAAATAGTTTCTGTACTAATCGTTGTGGTTGAATTTTCCATCTCTGGTGGAGGCTTTACATACTTCCCTATCACCTTTTGGTGTCTTCTGTGTCTCATTCTGTCTAGTTTAGCTTTGCTCTTTTTCTTTCTGTTCTCTTTCTGCCGATCTCGTAAATTCTTCTCTCTCTCGTACACACCTTGCCAGAAAACCTCACCTGTCGATGGCCATAACCACCGTCTTGTGGGGTGGTCGGCATCTGCTTCCTCTCCCAAGTCTTCATCCATGTTCTTTAGCGTGTCGTACGAAAACCATTTGATCCACATTTGGCCTCTTCGTATATCGAACTTGTGTTGTTCTTGCATTGCACCAGTCTCAGGGTCGACGTACACTATACGCCTTGCACTGTGGTACGCCCAAACGTTTACGAGGAGTTCTAGCAGCCTGGAGTAGCACTGCTTGTCCTGTGAAAAAGTATACAACTCTAGCATTTACAACAAAACAACACAAGCACAAATCGAGGGCGAGCTCGATGTTCACATGTGAGAAACTAAAAAGAAGAGGGAATTTACTTTGGACAAACTCAAGTAACATCGTCCACTTGAATGGTGTTCGTCGTAAAATTGCGCATCCAGGGCATCAACAAACATTCTGCAGACAAAAAGAAAACTCAAGAATGGGAACTCTTAAGCAAGAGGGCTATAAAGATAGGGTACAACAAACATTCTGCAGACAAAAAGAAAACTCAAGAATGGGAACTCTTAAGCAAGAGAAAGATAGGGTACAACATCTCTTCCGAACCTCGAAAACATGACAAACTCTAGAAAAGATCTGGTTGGCAGAGCCCAGCTCTGCATGGCGGACCATGTAGAATCATCTGCAGGCATGGGCGGTAAGAATTCCTGATCACCTTTTATACCGAACATCGTCTTCAATGACTCGGAGAAAGCAAACCTATTACCGAAAGGGGCATAGGCAAAGAATTGATATTAGAAGACTGTATAATGAGAGTTCAGATGTTCCTGTACATATGTTTTCAGGTCTTACTTGCAATTTCCAGCATTTATAGAATCACAAAATGACCAAAAATCAAGCTGGTGCGGGTTTCTTGGATCCGAGTCCATGCGCGCCCAAAAGTAAAGTGCATCTCCATGCCTTCGGGTTTGAATTGCATCTAATAATGCACCTTCAGCAATTTTTGACAGTGATACCTATTCAAAGCACAACATCAGTTAGATAAAAGGGTGTTTCTTCTCACGGAAACGATAACGGTAGGTATAGGAAGATATAGTTTTGTAATCCTTTATCGAATAGTCTAAGCGTTTACGTTTGTGAAAATAATCTAAAGATCATGTCGTAGCAGCCAAGCTAGAAACCTAATGCATGGACACAGAACTTACCAGTTGTTTAAAGCTCAAGTGGTTTGTTTCTTATTTTCAGAAGAAATATAATAATGAGTTCAAGAAGGAAACTTCAGAGAAAACATGGATAGAGAGACGTCACATACATTCCTGGCGGTTGCTCTCCAAGATTGAAAACCGATCCAAGCATTCTTGTGTATGCGGTCAACCCGGTTAGCAATTGCAAAGAAGGCTCCGTATTCGCCGAGTACATTTCTGTAGTATGGGTTATTGAGAAGTGGAAGCCGTGAAGGTGCATCGATATCATCTACCCCAGGTCGCCTGCCTTTACTAGACTGCAAGAATTACGTTTAACATCAACATTCAGATGGTAACGACAACGAATCTTGCAAACATAGACACAATAAGAAGCCATTTTCGTTTATATTCGAACCAAACAATCAAGCAGAACTGAGAAAACAAGATGACGAGAAAATTTTTACGCACCAGCCCAATTCCACGGTAAAGAGAATATCGGTGCAGGAAAGGCCAAACTCCTTCCCCAAAATAAGGTTCATAAATGCATAATGGCTGTCCTGTCCTTTCAAGCTCCCCTTCATCCCTCTCATGCAAATCATTCTTAGACCGATCAGCTCTCTTAGCGCTTCGATACACGTCCTCCCATGTGGTATGAGGTTGTTCCGTTCTATCTTTGATCTGTCAAATTCAAGTAACAGTGATAATAAGAAAAAAATCTCTATAAATTATAGAGAACCAGGATGTGCTGCTTAAAATCTTACCTCTTCTTCCTCTCTTCTTCTTTTGATATTAGACGTCGCCGTATGTTTTTCCTCCTCCCATATATCGTATACAAACGACTCGCTAAAAGCAATAAGACTAGAAGGTTTCGGTTTTTTAGAATGGTTCCAGTGCTTCTCAAATTCATCTAAAATCGTGAAGCTTCTTTGGTTTCTGTTCAGGATGGTCAAATTTGATACCCCTTCAAATAACTTCCACTGCCATTTTTCTTTCACTTGGGAAGGGATTTCAGCAACTTCCTTAGCTGGTGCAGCTTCTGATGGAAGCTTAAGAACAGCATCAAGTAGTGAGGCATATCCCTCCACAGTTTCTGAAACCATCAGATTTTTCACAGTGCCTCTTCCAATCGAAGCAATACTGCGAGCCAGTGGCGATAATCTCCCTTTCGAGACCATTTGCATAATAATTTGGGAAAGTACATAGAAATTTCCCTTGGGGAACAAATAGCCATTTACCCTGTCATCAACCTAGTTGTTATTGCCAGTGTAGTCAGTAGCTTGTCCGGAATTTTCACGTATGATAAATATTTTCTTTAAACAAAAAAAGTATCTTTCATTAAATATGCAAGTACAAAAAGAAGAGGCCACACAGAGAAGACTTCAATCATTTCAAAGGATTGCCAAAAAGGGAAAAAGTTACAAGGAATTCCAATTGTTGGTAAACGAAAATCGGAAATACCCCTAAGCAATTTAGTGGTAGAAACACAAAAGAGTCATACTAAGCCACATCCCAAAGATCCTCCAAAAGCCCCTCATTAAAAGAACGGTAACGGGTTAAGCCCACCGCTAGCGGATATTGTCCTCTTTGGGATTTCCCTCAAGGTTTTTAAAACGTGTCTGCTAGGTAGAGGTTTCCACACACTTATAAAGGGTGTTTCGTTCTCCTCCCCAACTGATGTGGGATCTAACAATCCACCCCCCTTCAGGGCCCAGCGTCCTCGTTGACACTCGTTCCTTTCTCCAATCGATGTGGGACTCCCACCAAATCCATCCCCTTTTGGGGCCCAGCGTCTTTGCTGGCACACCGTCTCGTGTCTATCCCCCTTCGGAGAACAGCCCCTCGCTAGCACATCGTCCGGTGTCTGGCTCTGATACCATTTGTAACGGCCCAAGTCCACTGCTAGCAGATATTGTCCTCTTTGGGCTTTCCCTTTCGAGCTTTCCCTCAAGGTTTTTAAACGCGTATGCTAGGTTTCCACACACTTATTATAAAGGGTGTTTCGTTCTCATCCCCAACCGATGTGGGATCTAACAAGAACACTGATGCTACATAATCCTTGAGATGACTGGGAGAAGAGTGGGAAGATGCAACAAGGAACCAAAAAAATATGTCATATAAGCGAGAACACAGAATCTTGAAGAGAGATATTATACAAGTATCAAGTCAAGCACATAAAGAGCGGATGATAAGTCTATCTATAAACATTCAAATGTGAAAGGATGAAGGAACAGGTAAAATACATTTTACCTTCTCTACATGAATCACATCCTTCAAACACTAAATTCCAACTGTTAGAACCAAGGATCATTATATAATGAATCTTTTAAATGAATTTCTTTGTTTATTATTGTAGTTACCCCTTTCTGTTGTATATTGGTTCTTAGTTATGAATTATTTCTTATCGTAAGCAATGATTGAGAACAAATGTATGACGTATCCGAACAGATATGAATAAGAAATAAGTACCATCCTGTCCTAGCATAGTATCAGAGAGTTGTACGATAAGAAATTAGAAACGTACGTATTTCCTAATAATGGCAAGATCTGGAGCAATGATAGGTTTACCCATGCCCATGGCCTTCACCAAAACCTGTGGGAAAGATTGTTCTTCCAAAAAGGAACTATATATAACAAAATCAGCCATGCTTAGAGCATTGTCTGATCCTGAATCGACGGGAACATGCTCCACAATACTCCTTGGATATTCCAGTCTCTGAGCAATGGCCTAAGGAAAACCGAACGAGTCAATAAAGGCTAGCAATTCATTAATGAGAGATGTAAACCAAAGCTGACATGTACCTCAACAGCCATTGTGTAGTTGCTGTTCGAATCCCCACTTAGAACAAAGATCTTGAGATTAGAATTCGAATGTTCATCCAAAGAAAACTCGTGAAGTAGTGGTAATATGGTCTGCAAAATCATTGCATGTTCCATCCACATACCCCTGTACAAAAATTGGCTTCCAACAATGGCAATAACCAAGTCATCATTTGCATAGCCCATCCTCGCACGCAGAGAGGTGATATCAATCTCTGCTTCCAATGTGTCGGGAGGATAACTCGGAATCACAAAGAAATTCCCACTATCAAATGTAGAGTAGACCATCTGTGGAAGTTTTAGATTCAATAAAACCAATTAACAACTTCATTACATTACAGGTTTACAATGTATGAAATTATTCTTTCTTCCTTCTTTTTTGTCAAAAAACCAAGCATTGCTAGGAAATGATTTTAAAGATGATTTACAAGTAACAAATTTCTTAGTGAACAAGTCTTTTTCTTTTTTTTTCTGCAGGCTAATTAATTGGTTCATCCCTGTGTTTAATCTTGTTAAGCAAACCATTACCGGCATGACATAATTGGGAAAGACAACAACAGTTGAATGGTTGAATACTCTCTTCCAATCATTTAAAAGATCAAATAACCCACTTGAAGCATAGTTTTGAGAGCGTAAGGCAAGGGTTTCTTCACGGATAGTCCAGATAATCGGCAAAGACTTGAAAGGTTCCTGCAGAAAACTGTAAACAAGCAACACTACTCATTGAACTAAATAATAGACTTCAGCATATTGCCATAAGTTCACTATTAGTACAAGATTAGATGGATTGATAATGGACATATAGGCAATTCTTGGGATAAGAACACTAATGTAGCGGCAAAAACGCAAGTAAAGAACAATAAAATAGAAAGAAAAAATAAACTGTACCATAAAAATTAAGGAATACATGAACAAAATTTATTTCTTAGTTAAAAAGTTACAAAAAAAAAACAAAGAACCTTTTTAGTACTTTCGAGTTTTTAGGAAAGGTTGCGGTTTGAATCCTAGAATTTCATTAGTTTGGAATCCAGTGATGGATATGTTTCGAAACAACTTTGGAAACCCTATTTCTTTTGAGGTACGCTCATACTGAATCAAACATGTATTGAGCAAGACTCTTCTTTACTTATTTATTTTCCTCTTCAAAATTCCAAGAGTTGCAAGGAAAAGTTCGATCTTATTAAATATCAAGCTTCTTCATGTTCTGCTCTCTCCAAAGCTTTTTGCAATTATTCTTCTTTAGAAATTAATTTATGCTTATGATCAGAAGAACTAATATCTGGTCGTCGAGCCTTTAAGGACAATATTTGCTAGCATGGGTTTGGGCCGTTACAAATGGTATCAGAGCCAGACATCGGGCGATGTGCTAGCAAGGAGGCTAAACCCCAAATGGGGTGGACATGAGGTAGTGTGCCAGCAAGGATGCTAAGCTCCAAAGGGGGTGGATTGGGGGTCCCACATCGATTGGAGAAGGGAACGAGTGCCCCAAAACTCAGCTCAAAAAAACCATCTTTACTGAATGTAACTCAAAGAAAGTCTATTAAAGAAATGGCAACAATACTCCACAGGATTTTATGAATTAGCATGATAATCATATGTCCATACTTATTGTTGGTACCAAAAAAAGGATTATACTAATTCTTACCAGGAATAGATATCTTTCACTTCAAGAGAGTGCATAAGTATGCCATCATAGCTGAATGAAGCATCATAAACATGATTAGAAACAATACAAATTTTATTTAATAGAACGCTTTAGACATAAATGTCATTAAGTCAAAATATTGAAGTAGAATTAACATACTTTAGCCAATCAACCATGACCTCAGTCTCATCACAAGTTTGAATTAGAGTAACTGGGACTCCCATCTGCCTCCAAATATCACTCACTGGCCCACCCTGAAGAGAATAAACCTGTCGAGCAAACAATTGAGACATCAAATTATATGCTCGTGCAGATAATCTCTATGACAGATATCGTTTAACTGATATAAACTTAGTTCTTGACTTCTATTTACATTGAAAGCGCAGCCTTGCATCCATTGGCAAGAAAAACGGTATCAAGCAGAAACAATTTTGCGAAATTTCTAAAGGTGTACGAACAACGGTATCAAGGTAGAAACAATTGTGCGAAATTTCTAAAGGTGTACGAACAACGGTATCAAGACAGAAACAATTGCGCGAAAGTTCTAAAGGTGTACAAACAACTGTATCAAGGTAGAAACAATTGTGCGAAATTCCTAAAGGTGTACGAACAACGGTATCAAGGCAGAAACAAGTGTGCGAAATTCCTAAAGGTGAACGAACAATGGTATCAAGACACAAACAATTGTGCGAAATTCCTAAAGGTGAACGAACAACGGTATCAAGACACAAACAATTGTGCGAAATTTCTAAAGGTGTACGAACAACGGTATCAGCTGCTTCACGATATATGGAACGGGAAATTCCAGAATACAGAATGCTTACACATTTCCTTAAATATTCTCACAAATCTCCCAAGAATAAACAACATAATATAAGTTGAGATTAAAGAAGGCAATGTGAAAACAAATGAATTACCTGAAATACATATCCTATCTCCTGCAGAGCAGATGCAATGGTTACCATCAGCACTTGATAAGAATCAACCAACAGATCTGAAAATACCTTTTAAGGAGAAAATGATATTCAAGTGAATTTTAACATCAAACAACATCAGGCATGCATTCAGTAACATTCAACTGAAGAACAAAATCCATAAACACTGTCAAATCTACACAGGACATGAAGTTAAAGAGAAGAATTCACAGTCCACGGAAGAACATAAATGGAAGAGGCCCAAAGATTTGAACAATTCAAGAACATAGCTAGGATTGAGTAGCAAACTCACCAGTGCAAGTTGAGGTTTCCTATATCCATAACGATTTCTAGTCCTATTCAAAGATTGAAACCCTGTTTCTCTTGATTCCCTTTGAAATTTCTCCAGAAGCTTTGATGGTTCAAATCGAATATCCTCCCCAAATTCCAACATGCCCAGCTCCTCTAAGAACTTCAAATCCCCTAAACTTCTCTTCGCATCTTTAAAAGAAATCTCAGACTTCTCCACGACTGATCCAGGCAAGAACATTTGAAAAAGAACCACAAAGAAAAGGAACACAGCCACAGTACAAATCCATTGCAAGTAATCAAACTTTTGGAAAAGCAAAAACCGGGAAAATCTCGATCTAGGTCTCTGCAAATAGGAGTATCTTTCCCCCTTGTTAGTTGATGAAGAACGAAGAAAAGGGTCTCTCTTCAATGGATATCCATTTTCCAGTGAACCCATTTGCTTCCATCCAATTACAGTAAAGTAAAACGCCTCAACTCAACATCCCAAAATCAATCGCATAAAATAACACCAAATTCACAGCCGAAACCTGAGAATCTCGAGATTCAGAATCAAAACAGAAATGACCCAGAAATCGCCGACAATTGCTTAAATGGGCTGCAACGGATTTGGCAGTAGAAGCAGTAAATTGAGGGCAAAAAGTAGAGGATGCTTGTGAGCTAGTGAACACAGAAAGAAAGGGTGAAATTGCTCAAGTGAAGGAGAACGAACGAGGATTGAAAAGAGATGATGTGGATGCGGGCATCATCGTCGTCAAGAGTCAAATTCAATTCCAAATGGGTCTCGAAAATCAAAGATTTTCAAAGATTTTACTGGAAAATGGTGGGTATTTGCTAAATATAGGGCTCCGCACTTTAATTTGAGATTACATGAAAATAAACAAATCAGAATTAGTTCTGAAAGTGAAAGATTCTAGCAGTGCTACTGTTGCAACACTCCATTTTTAGACAGATTTACATACTTCTTTTCTTTTTTTTCTAAAAACAAGTTTGAATTTGAGTTTTGATCATAGTTTCTTATTATTATATATTAACAAAATTATATACATATATATATAATTAAAAATTAATTTTTGTCAATGTTACATATCTGAACGAAATTGAATTATGTTTAAATTCTTGTTTGTGAATCAAATAAATGTGATTAGTGCCGTTATCACAACTCTATTTAAATATTTTATTTTTATCGAGTTAAATTATTAAAATAATTTAATTTTCATTTATGTAACTTAAATTTTAAGTTTTTGAATTTATTTTGTCATCAATTTTAATAATTATTTTTAAATAAATGACTTTAATAAAATAAATTATATAAGTGTAAATAGTAGCTAAAATGAATTATGTTAAGTGAGATATATTATAAATATGATATAATTATAATAATTTATTAATAAAATAGAAAAACTTTAAAACAATAGAATATTTAATTAATTTGTACTGGTTATAGTATATTAATATTAATTATAGTTTTAATTTGAGTCAATTAATTTTATTTAAAATTATGATGCATTAATGAATGAGATAGTGAAAACTAATCCTAATAAATAATTAATTTGTTGTAATTATAATTATTGAAGATCATTTTTATAAGTTAATTCATTCAATTTAATTAATTAATTATATTGAAGATATTGTTATTTATTTATTTGTTTATTTTAGTAAATAAGTACTTTATTTATTTAATATTCTTTTGACAAATAATAATAGGTCCAAATCGATTCGGTCTTTCATCTTCACTTGATTGTAGTGGCTGATTTTTCCTCCTCCAAATGATATATTTTCAGACTGAAATTTCGAGGCATACTTCAAAATGAAAAAATTTATCTCGTGGCATAATAAATATTAAAATTTATTTTTTAAAAGAAGAAATTATAATAAAATAAGCCGACTCAACTACTCTTATTATTTATTATTTATTTCTAAAGTTACAATAAACAAATTTTTTTAATACAAAAATAGAATCAATTTCAACCAATAATATACACTAAAAGTATTCAAAGTCAATTTGCTTTTTATTATTTTTATTATAAGAAAGTCAATGTTATTTAATACATTAAATATATAATCATATAATTGACATTTCTGTTGATATTGATTTTCAATATACTTTACTAAACAATATATTTAGAAGTAATTAAAAATTTAACGTAAAAAGTAATTATCGTGTATAAATATATCTCAACAAAGAAGAGACGAACTTATTTGACCGTGCATAGAGATAGAGATTCGAACTCTGACCTATTAATTACGAATATGTTTTAATTAAGCTATTTTTATTTTGATAAATAAAACACGTAAAAAAAGGTTTGGGAGGTTATAAATATAAAATTGCACTTAATTTCAAGGTCGTTTTTTAATTAAATTAGTTTATAAATTTATTGGTGTTTGAGTTCGACGTTATTTTTAAAGCAGAAAACAAACGCAAATGTGCAAGTTACAAATTCATACATTTTCAAAGAAATAAATCAATATTGTGGAGTACCGCTTTAAATACATTTTTTTAAAAATCTATCAAAATTCATAAATAAATTGAAAACTTCACGAACTTGCAAATAGAGTAAATATATTAAATAACCATTGAATAACGTGGAAGCATGATGTAGTTTCTCACAAAAGCTTTGTCACGACATTGTCCGCTTTTACTCCTATATGAAAAATATCTTGAAAGGTTGAGTATCGAAAGTAACCTTTTTATTAGGGTTAGATATGCAAACACACAAGGAAAATATAAAATAAATCAGGGGACCTGAGACCGTTAATAAAAGGGCCGACTAGCATTTTATCTCGTTCAAAACTTTGGCCAACTTGATTGTGACAAGCATCTACATATCTCTGTCCAGATCTACAAGTGTCGATCAAGCTAGCTTGAGACTAGACCCAAAACCTTGGCCAATTAGACTGACACCAGGAATCGAAATGTGGGACAACGAGCTTGAGCCCGTAGTGGTACAATTAATCCATAATCTTAAGAGGTAATTGGTACAATTTTATTGAGAAATACTATCTCATTCAAAACACGCAAGAGGTCTCATAAATACAATGAATTTGTATCGTGTACATCAAAAACAGAAACCCACAGCCAACTACACGCACACATATCTATTGGTTCAGAAAATATGTAAAATAGTGGTCATCGAGACATAAAATACCTTACCATAGTTCAATCTCAAGAAAATTTATTTTTAATCCATTTACAAGTTAAAACACCCTTAAAAAAACAAAACTTAATCCATAAAATTCTAGTTTAAATATGAGGGCAGATAAGTTCACTAGTTTAAATATGAGGCCAGATAAGTTCAAAAAAAAAAAAAAAAAAAAAAAAACTTGGGTGAACCATACCGAATCAACTTAATGAGATTAAATTAGTCTAAATGAATTGAACCATACCAGTCAGACTGAAACACATGAGATCCTTGCATGCAACTCCTAAAATCCACTACGTTAAATGTAGGTCTTCTCTTGTCCCTCCTCCTTGCTCACAACTGCATGTGTTACTGATGGTAGCCGATGATGCGTGACAACTACTCCTACACAAATAGTTAGGAACGCATGACAACGAAATTTCTAAGAGAACAAACGAAGTCAAACACATTTGAATTGAAAACAAAAAATAAAGACAACTAAGGCTACTGGCAATAGTTGAGACGTCACAATTGATATGAGAGAAAACAAGAATGATCGATAGAAGAATCAATGGCAACGGAAGCGATACCCATGATAAGTGAGGTTGGGAACAATATAAATTGCAAAGATGATTGATTGGTGCAGTGAAACCAAATACTAAGCCAAATGCAAAATAAGAATGATAATACACGACAACAATTTTCAACACGAAAAATGATAATATGTGAAAATTATTTAAATTAATTGCTACAATAATGGTACTTCATATTTAACGACTATAACTACTAAAATGCATGCAAAGACTTGCGAAAGTAGTTTATGACATCAATAATGGTAATAGTCTGCTTTCGAAATTGGTAGATTAGGGGTTTCCTAACTACCACTATTTCTACTTTCGAAAATCGAACATGTTCGATTTCTTCCTTCTTGAAACTTTCTCGTGTTTCTTCTCCTTAACAATAATCGTAACCTTAAAACGCTAGTTTTTAAGCTTCGAATTTCCATTCACCGAGGGGTATATGTCCTTTTAAACAACCAAAAATAGTGTTAGAACTTGACATTTTTGTGCAAAAACCATTAAAAAATTTTGGGTTGTTGTAGCATACATAATCAACAACTTATACATCATGGTTATTCCTAAAATCAAAGGAGGGAACACCGTTTAGAGATCTAAGAGTAAGAGATGCCTCTGCTAATAAGATTCAAGTTGCATTCACCTAGTTCATGAGTTATACAAATTAACCTTACAGAAATTAGAAGAATTATTCCCAAGAATTGAATACAACTACCAAAATTTCAAGAATTTCCTACATTTTCCATTCCAAGACGAAATGGAAAATCTCAACTTCAATATTCAGAATTTTCTTTCTCCCTCCTCTGTCATCGATGCCCATTTTCCTTCATCGTTGCTATATCCTTCTACCTAATCATGTATAACAAAGAGAAATAAATATGATATCCAAGCCTTCAGATCTAATGAGCATGTAAAGCTCACCAAATGCAAGAATAGATGTGCTCCTAATATTTGGGAAAAGGGCCAAAAGAAAAGCATGAGAAAAGGGAATAGATGAAGGTAGGCAATATTTTGAGTGTACGAACCTAAATGCACTTAGATAAGGGAGAGTCCAAGTATATGAAAGGGCAGTGGAGTTAGTTTTGTCTTTCAATATCATTTCATTTCTTTAGTTTCTAGCAAGAGTTCGTTTGGTCATACATGAATGTCATAAATTTGTAAATTCTCCAATGGAGAGCCCTCACTAAAGTTCTAAGTAAAATAACTTCCACAAACAGAATTTTGAAAGGAATTTGATCAATGAGACTGAGTTTTTCAGAATAATACTGGTAATAATCGAAAATGTTCAATGAATGATGATGATAATCTTGCTATATGCTGCTACTTTGTTGTCATGAAATATAGTTCTAACCGAATGCTAATAAACAATAACAGAGCAGGCTTCACTGCAGTTGCATGATTGTCATTCCACTAATTGAACCACTGTGAAAACAAACCGCAGAAGAAAAATACGAGACTGCCAGGAAGAAGGAAAATTCAAAATTCAACTACATGTAGCTAAGGCTGCACAATTTCTAAAAGAATGTACCTTGAATTGAAGGAAGAATTGTGATGACACCTATGAACTTCTCATATTCGTCCAAGAGGGGACTCGAGAGTATGATCATCCACATACCACAGGTCGTAATCTCGGAAACGCTTAATCTTCTTTTCAAAACCTGTGATATAATTATTATGTATTATAACATGCATTCCCTTGGTTTCCTGTACCCATGACTGGTTCTTGAAGTATAGTCCACCTGTTGGGAATGCTGTCTGCGGCAGCAGGTATAGATCCACCTGTATATGATCATTGTAGCCAATTTGAGATAGTTATCTAAACTGCATGGTCTCTCTTTATGAGAAAATCTAATATATTTCGTCTCGTCTTGACCAAAAACTGAAGAATTCTTCCCGCATTTGTGCCATAGTTAAGAGATTTAATCCAAGTGACAGAACCTTGAGTGAACAAACTACTAGATCAATTGGTTTCAGCAGCTTGGCAGATTGTTAGCTCAAAGGAAAATTTGATTCTGATTTTAGATTACCAAAGGGCAAAAAATTGTCTCCTCTAAGGCCAGTTTGATAATAATCTTGTTCTTGGTTTTCTACTTTTAGGCTTATATAGAAACAATTGCTATTTCTACCGGTTACCACTGCAACTTCGGTCCCCTTTGAACGTCTAAGATTTCCAGGGCCCATTTGGAGAGTGTAAAGAACTGAGTACCAGGAAAAACACTGTTTGTAGATGAACCAAATTTTGAGGAGGGACATGAAACAATTCGACAAGCTTATTTTCTGTAGACTAAAAAAGTGTTTTTAAAAGGGGAAAAATCTAGACAAAGAAATTGTAAATCGGACAAGCTTAATTTTTAAAAACTAAAAACAAACATATGGGACCCTTTCATCCCTTGGATAGCCCCAAGAAGCTGGTATGGCCATTGGAATCATTTCGGTTTTCACAGGCTCAAAGTCCATTCACTCTTCAAAGAAAATTGTCGACAAAGTTAGCTTGGAGAATCGCCCTATTAAAAAAAAAATGTGGCACAGCATATACCCAAAGAACTGAGTTTCTTCTTGTGTGAGCTTAGCTGTGAAAACATAAACACAAGATGAGACATAAAAATGGCTTCCCACATGCTCCCTCTCCCTGTTTTTTTTCTTTTCTTTTTTTTTTACTTTTTTAGAAATATCTGGAGACCCAAGGCCATATCCTCTCAACTGTTCTTTTGCTGGTAATTTCTGGATTTCCATTCTCTTCGCTTAAAATTGGCAAGTGGCATGCCCACTAGATATCAAGGAGCTATTCTTACTATGTTTGTCGGCCACTCTTTTAGGGAAAAAAAAGGAAATTCTTTTGGCTGCAGCTCGATAAAGCTTTCTTTTGGGATCTTTGGCTTGAAAGCAACAATAGCATCGTCAATGACAAAGAAAAATCTTTGCTTTATAATCGGATGGAAGTTCATACTTAGTAATTTTCACTATTTTCATGAAAAGTTTTGATTCTCAAAAACAAATACAATCTTGTGATAATTTCATAATACACCATCCTTTTTGTGTTCTTACATGGTGTAAATTTGATTCTCCTTTCAATGTTTTCTAATTTTTGTAAACTTAATTGTTATCATATGGGGTCTAAGCAGCTCAATAACGATATGATAGTAAGAACTATAAGGCAAGAAAAACAAACCTCTCCGGCGGTTTTATTCAGTGCCCAGTTGAAAGCAGGTTGATCATTTGATTTCTTTGCTTTGGACCATGGCTGAGCTTTAAGTTCATCAATCCACCTCTTCATGATCAGTTTTGCTCCATTGGTGGGGCGTAAGAAAATCATGCAGCTGCATATGTAAGTGCGGCCCTTTTTCCCTGGAGGTGGCAAATCATGAGAGTGGTGCATAGGTTTTACCTGTTAAGGCACGAGGAAAATAACCTTATGTTAATCAAACAAGATGCATGCACATTTCATCAAAATTTAAGATGAGAGTTTAGTGTCACCACGCTTCTTAAGTTATATTAAGCTAGAGATCTACAAGTACCACATTTTCCAGTCAATTTGATTGATTGATCAAAGAAATTATCAAATATACAAATGTTTAACCAAAGGTGAAATTTCAAGAAGCTAAATCCTCCAACATTTTTCATTAAAATTTTCCCGAACTTATTATGAATGTTTCTTTTTTGTAACGGCCCAAACCCACCGCTAGCAAATATTGTCCTCTTTGGGCTAGAAAAATCCTTTTGGGCTTCCCCTCAAGGTTTTAAAACGCGTCTGCTAGGAAAAGGTTTCCACACCCTTATAAAGAATGTTTCGTTCTCCTCCCCAACCGAGGTGAGATCTCATAATCCACCCCCCTTCGGGGCCAGTGTCCTCGCTGGCACTCATTCCCTTCAACAATCGATGTGGGACCCCTCAATCCATCCCCTTTCAGGGCTCAACATCCTTGCTAGCACAACGCCTCTTGTCCACCCCCCCTTCGGGGCTCAATCTCCTCGTTGACACATTGCCCGGTGTCTAACTCTGATACCATTTGTAACGGCCGAAGCCCATCGCTAGCAGATATTGTCCTCTTTGGGCTTTCCCTTTCAGATTTCCCCTTAAGGTTTTTAAAATGCGTCTGTTAGGGAGAGGTTTTCACACCCTTATAAAAAATGTTTCATTCTCCTCCACAACCGATGTGGGATCTCACATCTTTCTTACTCAAAGATTAAGAAATAAAAAATTAGACTTTATACACAAGGAAAGTGTAAGCAACACAAGTCCACAAACATTGCACCAGATGAAATGGGAAAAAAAGGGAGAGGAAAAGTTGTATGTACCGCAGCCATGTCATCTGTGAAGTACACATCATGTTTCCCTTGCAGATAAGGAAATGGATCAGCCAGCCATACCATATCAACATCATTGTACATAACATTATAACCAAGCTCCAAAATGTGTAGTAGGTGTCGTGGTCTTCGGGACGTGAAGTTGAAGAATCCCTGAAAAGTGAAGACAATCATTTTCATTTCACATAGGCAGTGAATTTGGCTGAAGATTTTTTATTATTATCTTTTTTTAAAAACTGAGCTTTCATTGAGAAAAAAATGAAAAAATACAAGTGGCATCATGTTTAGAAAAACACATGCAAGAATGAAAATGTTCATGACCAAGTGCTGCATTAACAAAACATCTTTGCCCAAGCAATCTTAAATGTGATGAGATATTGAACAGAGAAGCAAAAAACACTGAATATGTTTATATAAGCAATCATGTTTTTCGTTTCAAATAAAATAAATAAATCTACGCCTATGATAAAGAAACAAAATTTATGAAAGCACATAATAGAGTCAACTAACCACACCTGAGAACCAAATTTATGAGCCGTTTGAGCATCAGGAGCTGGTGGTACGAGCACTGCATGCCCCGGCCATCGTTCATTCACCTTATAGAGCGTTGCATAGTCCTCTGCAATAACAAGAACTTTCTCGTGGTGCTTCTGCCGAGTAACACTAATCAACCAATTATTAAGAAACGGCAAGTAGGGTTGGCTCACAGCGCAAACAATCACAGTCCCGTTCCTAGCGACGAACGATGCAGCTTCAGCCAATGAGTATTCTCGCCATTTATCGTTCGAGATCTTGGAGCTTGAGAAAATACTCTCTTGTATATTCATCCAAGGTAAGAAGACCCCGAGAATCACAATAAGAGAAAGCAGAGCAAGCAGATTTAAAGGGCTGAATATGGAAAAGGATCTCTCAGAACTCGAGGAAGAACGAGGAGAAAGTGGGTATGAATTTGCAAGTGGGTTATGAATGGGTCTTTGGTGCAAGATCGACGGCATCTTCGTGCATTAAAAAACACAGAACAGTGTGAAGCCGATGTCAAGTAAATCTCTAAAACTTTGAGCCAGAAGGAGGAAGATGAGAACTATCCACAAATCATTCGTCGCAGAATCAAATTGCAAAATCAATCAACAACATTCAAACAAGAAATGAACACAAATCAACTGCAGATAAGAACTCCCATTCCATCAGGAGTACGAAAACTGAACTCTCAAGGCCAGATTCGAGCTTAAGAAACCAATTAAAAACCAATCTTAACAAACTTTCTGTGCCAATAATCGGATCAATCACAATGAGAGGAAACAAAACGAAAATGGCAGTGGGAAAACAGATCAGCAGAACTTAACCATGCGAAATTGCCACGGATTCATCCGCAATGATCAATGATCTGAAATTATTCGGACATGATTCAGAATTCGAATTCAAAAACTAAAAGTAACCAAAAGAAAACGAGTTCATAAACCAAAATTACTAAGATTTACCTTGTCGTTGGAAATCAAGCTTCCACAGAGGCTCTGGTGCTTGAAGAGTGAGGATCTGAGAGGTAGAACAATGGAGAGTGGCGGTGGCGGTGGCGGGGAGCTGTTTTAGCAGTTTCTTAGCTTAATACTAATAGGCAAAAGAAATAGAAGATGTGGACTAATTATGTCAATATGATATTTTGTAGGGGGTTTTCTGCAAATAGTCTTGGATTTTTGTTAAAACATTATAAAAATATGATATTTTGTGGTATTTAATGGTGTGTGAATTTTCAACTACTCTTTTCTTTATTTTTTTTTAAATAATAAATATTATTTTTATATAATTATAATTAAACAATGGCAATCTATTTATTTCCTTTTCATAAAAATAGAAAATGATTGGGAAATAAAATAAATAAATAAATAATTCCTTACAAATGCATTGATTTAACTGTAAAAAAATTTAAGAATTTATTAGACATTTTAAAAAATTTAACATTCACATATAATACTTTTAAAAAAAATTAAAATTCGCCCCCATTTTTTAACATAAATATAGATTTTTTTTTATAATTCGTATAAATGTAATTTTTTTTTAAAAAAAAAAGAAAATTAAAATCAATAAAATAAAAATCCTTATAGTGTGTGTGGAACACATCTTATTGATGTGGACATAATTGTGATTAGTAAAGATTAATGGGCGATTAGTAAAGATTAATGGGTGATTAGTGAATTGTGTTGATAATTCAGCTTATCCAAAATAATTATAGGTTTATCTATACAGATATTTCTCCTTCTCTGCAGTCGCATTTTCTCACCAGTTAAAGAACGATCGGCTCTGTGGTGTAAACATCTTCGTTCATTCTTAAAGAAAAACAAGGAAAAAAATGGTATTTTCTGTATTGGATTTCGTTTAATTCTTGAATTAGCTGTCGACTGTGTATTTCCATGGCTCTTCTCGCTCGTGCACCGGAATTTTCCATCGTCTCGAAGATTATCAGCCAGCCCAATCCTAGAAATGTTAAAGGCTTCAGGGTTTCATCGAATTTTGGGACGATCGGCGCTAAGGCTATGATTAAGGTTTGTTCGGAAGTGAGAGGTTCTGAAATTGGTGTTTCGAAATGGGATCAGTATGTAAAGCTGCACGGACAGTTTGCAACTCCATTGAAAGGGGACTCCAAGATGAGTAAAGAGGAGGAAGAAAAGCAGAATTATTATGTGAATATGGGGTATGCTATACGAACTCTGAGGGAAGAGTTTCCAGAGCTTTTCTACAGGGAGCTTAGCTTTGATATATACAGGTATTTAATGTCTGTCTTTTTGTTTTATTGATTGTTGTGAAGATTTCTTTTTTGTATATCTTGTATGATCGATGTATCAGGATGGAAGAGAGCCTAGAACTGTGGTGCGATAATTTGTATGTTGTAATTGTTGGTAGTTGTAGGTTTGATAGAAGGTTTCAGTGAGATGATGTGAGAAGACGAAGGGGAAAAAGTCATCGTGAGATCCCACATCGGTTAGGGAGGAGAATGAAGCATCCTTTACTAGAGTGTAGAAACCTCTCCCTGGCAAACGCTTTTTAAAACTTTGAGAGGAAGCCCAAAAGGAAAAGTCCAAAGAGAACAATATTTGTTAGCGGTGGATTTGGGTTGTTACAGTGAGAGTGAGAGATGATCAGTTTTCTCCATTTTTACATCATTTCACAAACCTTCCAATTCTTAGTGAAAGGTTGATTGTGTGGTGGTCGAGGATGACATGGAATTGAGGAAGAGATTACTTCCTTTTTCTCCAAGTTGCATGCTCCTTATCCGCTTCCTAGACAGTTCTTGGAAGATCTTGACTGGTGTCCTATCCTAGTTAGGGAAAATGAGGAGTTGAAGCCCTTTTACCTTGGAGGACATTCTTAAGGTGGTCTTTGGCTTTGCTCGGAATAAGTTTCCTTGACTGGATGCGTTCACTATGGACTTCTTTTAAGATAATTGGAATTGTGTCAAGGAGGATTTGTGGAAAGTTTTCGTATAACTTTTTGAGAGGAGTATTATTTGTGAGATCCCACATCGGTTGGAGAGGAGAACGAAACATTCTTTATAAGGGTGTGGAAGCCTCTCCTTAGCAGGCGCGTTTTAAAAACCTTGAGGGAAAGCTTGAAAGGGAAAGTCTAAAGAGGACACTATCTGTTAGCGGTGGGCTTGGGGCTATTACATTATCAATAATGCAAGTATGAGTGAGACTTACATGTGCCTAATTCCTAAGAAAGACAACAATGACAAATCACAATATGAAGCATTTTTGGGCCCATTAGTTTGGTCACAAGTTTATATAGGATTATTGCTAAGGTATTGGCAGTTCGGTTGAGGAAAGTTTTTCCTAGGACTATTTTGAATACTTAGGGGCCTCTATGGCTAGGAGGAAAATTTTGGACAAAGTGTTGATAGCTAATGAGGCCATTGAGGACTATGGTCACAGTAAGAAGGAAGGGATGATTTTCAAAATAAATTTTGAAAAAGCTTATGACCATGTAGACTGGAATTTTTAGACAGAGTCTTGGAGAAGAAGGGGCTTGGTATTAAGTGGAGATCTTGGATGTGGAACTGTATCAGGTTGGCATTGTGGGAGTTGGTGAGGCTTAATAGCTCATGTTGGAGTTAGTCGCTAGGCCTTTTTTATATTATATTCGTAATTATGATCTTGGTTTGATTTTGTTGAATTGGAGTCCTTATGTGTAGTTTCTGAGATGTTCTTTTATGGTGCTTGTTTCTTGTATGGCCTGTATTTTCTTTCATTTTTCTCACAGCGCAACTTCTTGCCAAAAAGAAATAAGAGAAACAAAATAGGATCAAAGGAGAGGTGTGAAGAGTGGAAAGGAAAACTTAGAGATGGGTTTATATCAGATCAATTTTAATTTTAAAGGTTAAGTGGAAGCACGGTTGGTATTTGATAAAATGTCTCATCCAGATGTGGTTTCTTGGAGCATTATGACTGATGAGTTGGTAAAAATCCATGTTGTGAAGTCTTCAGACTTCTGGAGAGTTAGAAACAGAAGGAACATTTCTGTCTTAGATCTGCAAAGAAGAATCCTTCCACAATGTGATGGCAATGGTGTAATGTCAACGATGAGAGGAGAGATGTGGTGGTAGATGGTAAGGAGAGCAGTGAGTGACAACGACAAACTTTGACCAAGGAAAGGAAGAAAAAAGAAAGGCGAAGAGGGAAGAAGAGAGAGAAGAGACTACCTCATAAAAAAGTTGGAGCGACCCCTATTTTTCCTCTTAAATATAAGACCGTTATTACATGCATGTCATGACATTTCAAACTAACTCAAGCAAAAATTCTTTTTGAAAACTTGGAGTCTCTAAGAAAATATTTCAAATGTTTTACTTTGCAATTGATACTCCAAGGCTAGCGTGGTGTTATCAGTCCAATGGTCGGTCCAGAAAGATGTGCTTCCTCCATCATTCACCCTATAGTGAATTCGGTTGGTGATGAGGTTTTGATGTTTTTTTATGTACTTCCATGACCCTTTGCAGAAGATGGGTCGATTTGGACATGATGTAGGAGTATGTTTGGCCTTTATAAGTTTTCTCCACAAGGCATCGTCTTTGTGATAATATCTCTGTATCCATTTGGCGAGGAGCGCTTTGTTCTTCTCTTTTATCGAAAATAGTACAAGTTCTCCCTTGTCTGCTAGGAGGTATATGATATTTCATCAGATAAGGTGTGACAAATAGTTTATAAATAATCGTTCTATATCTGTAGACACATTTTGTGGCATTTTGAATAGAGATATGTAGTAAGTGGGAGGTTGGACATTGTGTCTTGTATTAGGGTGAGCATTTCGCATTTGGAAGTATAAGATGATGACCATGTTGATAACCTTCTTTCTATTTTTTCAATAATGGTCTTTCAGAAGGAGAAAGATTTGTAGTTCCCATTGAAGGGTAATCTTAGGTGGCAAGGTCTTTGATAATCTGTATGCTAATATTGGTGCCCATAATCTTTATTTTTTTGGAGATTGACATTTTGTCCTAAGCATCTTTTGAAGGTTTATACCATCTCGATCATGTTTTTTATGGAGACATCTGAAAAATTAGAAAAGAGAATTGTATCATCCGCAAACTGAAGGTGGTTGATGCTTAAGCCTTCTTTTCCAACTTAAAAGTTATTTATCTGCCCTTCATATTAGACCTTAGTGAGTAAGCGACTGAGGCAATCCATAGCCATTATGAAAAGGAAAGGGGATTGTGGATCCCCTTTTCAAAGAACCCGTGAGGCATGAATCTTCCCTCTCGGTCTTCCATGGATGATCATGGAGAAATTTGTGGATGAAATGCAACCTTTTATCCATCCCGCCATTTTGAGCCAAAGTCTTTTGCTACAAGAATGTTTTCGAGGAAAGTCCAATCGACCTTATTGAAGGATTTTTCCAAAAATTTGATGACTACACTTTTTTGTTTCTTTTTTTTTCCATTCATATATAAGTTCATTTGCCACAAGGGATACATGGAGGATTTGCCTTCTCTCTACAAAAGTTGTCTGTAGCCCAATAATCGTGAAAGGTAGAACCCTTTTAAGACACTCTGATTGACCATTGCTATGATTTTGTATAGTTTGGTCGTAAGACTTATGGGGTGAAAGTTGGCGACAGTGTGGGCATTCCTTTTGTTTAAGATCAAATAGATGTATGTTTTATTTCGGTTACCATTGATAATTCTATTATGAAAAAGAATCGTGGAACACTCTCATGATATCAGCTCTCAAAATGTTCTAACATTTTTTAAAACTTTCTGAGGTTAAACCATTTTGGTCTTGGAGTTTTTTCGAAGCCTAGGAACTATATTGCCTTCCTACCTTTTCTTCGGTGAAAGGATCCTCAAAGGAGGCTTATTGCTGTTGGTCAATTGGGCTCCCGTCAATATTGTTTGGAAATTCGATAAAGGGTATCATCCTTTGCATATAAGGATGTGTAAAGTTCAATTACAATTGCATCTTCGTTTACCACTTCTGCCTTGCGTTGATAGAATTTTCATGATGGTACTCTTTCATTTCTTTGAAGCCATGTTATGATAGAAAATTTTGGAGTTTATGTCGCCCTTTTCTAGCCATCATTTTTTACATTTTTGTCTCCAAGATTGCTCTTCCTTTGCTGCCAACTAGGTGAGTTTTAAGCTAATGTGATAGAGCCCCTCCATCTGATCAAGGAGAGCAATTTCAGTAAGGAGTTGGTTTATTTTTGTGGAAATACAACAAAAAAAACCTTCTTGTTTCATTTCTTCAAGACTTCTTTTAACCTTTTAAGTTTATTGATGAAACTATGCCCCGCCCATCCACGGAAGGGTGTGTTCTTCCACCGGTATTCTACTATTGACAAAAGTTCAACATGGTTATATCACATATTCTCGAAGCAGAATAGCGAGGGGCCATTTATAGTAGTCCATAGTAAGTACAATGGGATAATGATCAGATATAGGTTTATTCGGTCTTTAAACACTAGTGTTACTAAATTTTTTTAGGGGAACTTTTGTAGCTGAAATCTGTCGATTAGTGTCAAGGTGGGGTGAGATCTGCTATTTGATCAGGTATAGAGACCATTACTTATGAGAAGGTCAATGAGTTCAACTTCTATTATGAAGTTATTGAAGTGTCTGATGCCTCTGGTAACTTTTCCGCTAGATTTTTCATGTGTCCACTGAGAGATATTGAAGTCACCAGCCAAAAGCTAGTTTTTGGTGCGAAGGCTATATAGGTCTTGTAACTCCGGCCAGAAGAGAGGTCTTTCTTGATATCTATAAGGGCTATAGATCCCTGTTATCCAAAAATTGTAACTGTCAGCCAATATAATATGTGTGGTTTGGGTGTAAATACCTTTGTTGACTTCGGAGATGATCAAAGTTGGGTTATTCCACATTATTAAGATCCCCCGATGTTCCTGAGGCATTAAAAAATGTCTAATCAATATGTCTAGCACTCCAAAGGGATTTAACTATCAAGCGATCAACAAACCTCTCCCTAGTAGACGTGACTTAACAACCTTGAGAGGAAGCCGGAAAGGGAAGGCCTAAAGAGGATAATATCTGCTAGCAGTGAACTTGGGCTGTTACACTTCCACTCAATCGTTGGGATATTAAAACTTTGAAACACATAGGAGATGCCTATGGAAGTTTTGTTGAGATTGCCAAAAAGACTTCATCGCGTGTGGATTTGATACAAGCCACCATCCAAATCAAGAAAAACTCACAGAGAGGAAGTATTCCCCTTATGGTCTTGACCCTTGCTTCCATGGAGATTTGTTTGTTGATGAAATAGTCAGTTTCCATGGAACCGAAGCAACAATAAAAGGATTTTGCACCATCAAGGATAGTGAAGTTATCGTAGAAGCATATAAAAGTCCACCTCCCCCACATAAACCAAAGGTCACCAATCCTCCACCCTACTTTTCGCTAACCTCCACAATCTCATCTACTATACCACTTTTTATCCTTGATCTACAAGTTGTGACAGTATCACTAGAAAAACATGCCATCATCGTAAAGAACCAAAAAAAATCCTCGTTCCAGGAACAAAATTCTCCATGGTTGACTCTCACCAAGAATCCGATGACAAATATGCATCTAGTCATCTCCCCTTCTCCACATCTCCTACTGCGAGTATGCCCAATCTCTCTGTCTCTCTATCAGTGATTATCCTCGTGAATATAGAGCTTGACACTTCTTTTCCAGAAAGAAGAATAAAACAAGGCAAAAGAAATCGCCCCAATATTGGCGAAACTCACATCAGTAATAGCCCATTCAAGTTCTGGCACCATGGCAAAAAGAACACCACATGTGTATCACGACTATTCCATCTGGGAAAAATAAGCCCACTATAGCCATGAAACAGAGTAAACCAACTAGGGAGATTGTTGGCCCCCTTTCGAGCATCAATTATGAGAAATCCAACAAGTCATAATTTGGTGACCACTATCTTTTATTATTATTATCTCTTGAAAGGTCAAAAACTTAGAGATTGGCAAAAGAGAGCCCTCAGCAAGACCTTCCTCGTCAAATACAATCTCATTAGGGTCATTCTTCCATAAACAATGATTTGTTCCCCTCTCCAACCGATATGGGATCTCACATGAAGGGTGGCTTCTTGTCAAGGGGCCAATTTACTTTTGCCAAGTAGAGTTGTCGAGCATTCCTTTACACCATCATGAGATACTAATAAAGTGAATTTTCCCTCTAACGAGGAATCTGGCTGATTTAGGGATGAATGAGCTCTTGGGATAAGTTCTCCTTATCTGAAGAAGGAAAACGTCTCCTCCAATTTGAATAAGGTGAAGCCCCTTCTCTTTTGAGTGAAGGGTCTGTACCTTCTTTATATCAGAGGTTATCTCCAAGGTGTTATATTTTTTTTTAACAACAAACAAAACTTGTCATCGATGAAATGAAAAGAGACTAATGCTCTTTGTGGTTTCCATGTTGATTCTACGACTAGATCGAGAGACTGTAATAGACCTATGTAAGAGTAGAGTACTAGTATGAGATTTGCTGGGGGATTAGTAGTATATTAGTCAGGGGAATAGTGGTAATGAGTTAGCGGTGTCTTTGTTATTTTTTGTTTTGTTTTGGACCTTCCAAAGGTTCAAGAACGGTTTTTGATCAAATTCGTAGGAATCAATAGAAAAGTCAAATCCCTTATGATACACCAAACTCGGCTTGGTTATTGATAGAGTGAATAGATCTACCATCTCTTGAAATCTCTCTTTTAATTCAAAATCATGGTGTAACGTGTATCCCCTCCTCTTCCGGTCATGGAATAAATGAAATAAATAAATAAATGGATTTTTGTTCCAGAATGAAGTCTCATTGGAACTATCCATACCTTGTTCCTCCTTTGGAACCATATCACATCCCGAATCTGAAGAAATAGGAGGAATTGAGACCGTATGATCTTGAACATATTAACTATTTCTTTATTTTTCGATCACCTAGGAGGGGGCAAAAGAAACATCTTATTGAATAAGGGGTGTTAGGGACACGTGATCATTTTAGTGGAGTGTCTATTATGGGACTTGGGGGGAGAGATAACCCTCTCGAATGCCTACGGTTTGATTGTAATTAACTTTTGGCATTGTAATATATTAGCATATTGTGTTTTTATGTGCTTGGATACCCAACAACCTCAATCTGAGATCATAAAATTCAATAACAAATGGGTAGTTCTTGTGGCAGGTGAGTGTTTGAGGGCAATGGCTTTTAGCCTCGATAAACACGACTATTTTGTAATTAGTCTTTAAATCTCTTTTTACTAGACTACAACCCCTTCCTTTTGTGCCCACATATTCTTTCACTATGTTTTGATATGACTACTCAAAATTCTTATTGGGAGGTGAGCCACAAGGGTGTCTAAACACCCATCCATGACAAGATTCCAAAAAATGGCTACCTTCATGATTGATTTTGCTGGCTAGAGTGGCCTACCATTTGCAAGAAAGATTTAGAATTTCAGGACCACCTTTTTCTCAACTGGCCCTTTGCTGGAAACCGCTGGAATTTGATACTTTGCACGTTTATTTGCCACATTGCCCTTCCTAATGACACAATCACCTTCTTCCTTTTATAGTGGTGGGGCATCCGTTGAAGAAAGACAAGAACACCCTTTGGCTTCACTTTGTTAGAACTTTTTTTTTCTTTCCCTTCTTTTCCTTTTGGACCTTTGGCTTAGAAGGACGAATCTTTGTCGACATAGAATTGCCTTTTCGTACTCATTTCAACCACTAGAGTTCTGTTTTGTAAGAGTCCAAGCCTACTGCTAGCCGATATTGTCTTCTTTGAGCTTCCTCTCAAGGTTTTTAATACGCGTCTGCTAGAGAGAGGTTACCACACCCTTATAAAGAATACTTCGTTCTCCTCCCCAACCAACGTGGGATCTCACAGTTATCGGCCAATTGGAAGAACTTTTTTGTAATCTCTCTTGGCTTCCTTTGCTTTCCTCCCCCCTCTTTTCTATTCTCCCAATTTTTGTAATAGATGGATGACGTGACTTTAAATATGTGAGTATTGATATACCGTATAGCGTGAGACAAATATTAGGTGAACTAGAATGATTACTTTTTTTTAAGTTCAAGAACTATTCTCCCAATTTTTGTAATAGATGGATGACGTGACTTTAAATATGTGAGTATTGATATATTGTGTAGCGCGAGACAAATATTAGGTGAACTAGAATGATTACTTTTTTTTTTAAGTTCAAGAACTAAATAGACCACGTAGCAATGATTTGAATGGGATATGGTTCGACATTTGACCACGTAGCAATGATTCGATGCTGCTGCTTATGCACTTGGAATTTCAACTCTTTGAAGTAACAAGTTCTTTTCAAATAGCATTTACCATATTCTACCTCATCTTATCTTGTAATATTCTGATTTTCCTCTTTTGTTCTGACTTCCATGCGAAGAGATGACATTGTATTCAAAGATCCTCTCAACACTTTCACTGGCATTGACAACTACAAGTCAATCTTATGGGCACTACGATTCCATGGAAAGATATTTTTCAGGGCTTTGTGGGTCGATGTTATAGGCGTATGGCAGCCGATGGAGAGCGTCATCATGGTTCGATGGACCGTTCATGGCATCCCACGAGTTCCATGGGAGAGTCGTGGTCGATTTGATGGGACCTCCGAGTATAAGCTCGACAAAGAAGGTAAAATCTACGAGCACCGTGTCGACAATATAGCTCTCAACTCACCACCTCCCAAGTTTCGGGTTCTGACCGTGGAAGAGTTGGTTCAAGCCATTGGCTGTTCGTCTACTCCGAAACCCACTTATTTTGAAACGTCATCGTCTTCTTCAGCTTCAAATGAAACATAGGTCAGTTGAAAGTGATGGAAAAAGTTTTGGAATATGGTTTGGTTAATTGTCTGTTAATATGTTGGGATGATACTGTTTTATAGCATAAGGTGGTACAAAATTTTAGTGCTGTGTTTGTGTGTATAATCAGGCTGTAATTACTGTTTTACCCATGTTTTTCATCTTATGAGCCTTTGTACAAACATTGTAAGTGATATATAATGTGAATTTGAAGGCCAATTTTGTGTATTTCTTGATGGGAATATCTTATGAACCAATAATATATCCAAACTCTAGTCGAGCTCCAATAGTATATCAATCTTATCTCCGAAAACTTAAAAGAATTCCATATTCTTATAAAGGGTGTTTCGTTCTCCTCCCAACCAATGTAGGATATCACAGTCACTGTCCTCGAGAGATTTATTTCAAAGAAAGTCGTCCGAGACACTTGCATCACAACGCTCACCCTCCATGTGACACGGGGTAGCTTGACTAGGCCATAGGGCCCAAGGGTGTTAAGAGAGTTGACACCATACCGTTCCCTAAGGTACATTTTGAGTACTTTTTATCTAACGAGTGTAGACATGATAAATGGACATACGGAGTCGTGGAGCGTCCGAACGATGTCCAAACCGCATGACCAAATTTCGTTGACACTCTTGTCTACTTATTTTTCCCTATCTTGCTTATGTCTCATCTTCGTTCTAATGCCCACTCTACGTGATGTATTGGATGATACACTGTTATCTTTGGTTGCATCATGACACTCTCTGTTTTAACCCTTAATAGTTAGATAGATGCTACTTGAGAGTCACACCCTATTCTCTTCATTTTACAATTTGATATTGTTAACTTTTTTTTATGAAAAAAAAATAATAATAAATAAATAAATTGATCGTTGATTTTGGATGAAAAAGACAAATAAAATAAAATAAATTGATAAAGATTTTCCTGATTCTTCAATTAAATTTGACATTTTTTATTTAATTTTCTAATACCATAAATTAATAGTTGACCATTTTTAACTTATTATATTTTTTAAAAACACACATTTAAATATTTATATATATGATAATTATGCTGTTATGCCACCCATACCCTCTTAATTAAATCACTAATTAATATAATCAAAATTAAAAATCAACCATATATTAAAAAAGTGAGGATTAAAAAAATATTACCAAATATGTCATCAATTAATTATAAATATTAAACTAATTATCTGTAAACTATTTAAAAGTGAAAATATTACCGACGTTATAAAGTCCAATATCGAACGCATTATCATATACTTAACAGCTCAAGTCGTTCATCTACCGCTAGCAACGGTTGGTTTTTTTTTTTTTTTTTACTTTTTCTTTCATACTTTTCCTCAAAATTTTAAAATACGTCGGATTATAATTAAATTTAATTAAATTAATAAAAAAAATTAATATTTGAATTTAAAAAATTGAAAGAATAATAGGATACTAATTTGATATAAACGTTAAATTGAATATCATGACAATTTATATACAATATTTCGCTAAAAGTTAATTGTTTAAAAATTAAAAATCATAGCACGTGAGCTTAAAGAAAACGCACGTGCACTTGCATGTGATAGACTAGTTTTAAAATATACTTGTGAATATTTAAATGGAAGTATGAAGATTAATATTATTGAGATGCAAATTGAAATTTAAAAATTGAAAACTAAATTAATTAAATCTTCGACCAATTTGAGCATAGTTCAATGCGTTAATTTAGATTTTTTTTTTGAATCAATGTGAAACTGATACGGTTGAGAAAGTTAGAACTTCGATTAGACTAATTATTGAGTTGATGTGACTTTTAAGACATTCATATTCCAAACTGACCCCGGTTAACTCATAATGTTTTAGACGATTTCTCATCATGGGTCAACTGTGATCGTGTTGACTCAAATAAACTAATATAAATTGATGACATAAGATAATAATGGTCACCATTAGAACTGTCGTTTGTGCAAAAAAAAAAAAAAAAAAAAAATCCAAAATTAAGTGTGCTGATCAAATCTCTTATAGAGTGATTCGAATATCAAACAAGTTTTCTTAAGGCGATTTCTTATCGTTTTTGGGTTCTTAGATATTTAAATCTAAAAAAAGTTTTATTCTTTAATAAAATTGTTATATCAAATTTTCAACAGTTACAATTAGATAAGAAGTTATCTGTCGCTAATTCATTAAGGACAAGCACCACACCGATACAAATCTCGAGCTGATGTGGGCCCCACGTGAAGCAAGTAGGGCATTTTCTAAAAAAAAAAAAAAAAAAAAAAACCTTGTACTGACAAAAATTAAATTAAAGAATTAAGGAAAACAAAGGGTCCTAAAGTTGCGTTCTCATACATGATAGATCCAGCTGGTTCTTTGACGAGGAAGCAAATGTGCCTTCCATGTTCTACCTCATCATATATTATTATTATTATTATTTTATGTTTTATGTTTTGTGCCCTTTATTTTTGTTTATTGCCTATTGACCCCATTTCAAAAGGCACGTGCGTCCCACCATCCATCCACCACTTCCTCCCGCCTCTTCCCACCCCAATTCATTTCGAATCTTATCAAAAGTTTTACTTGTTGTGTTGGATAATGCATCGTCCTCTTTGATTACATCATGAAAGGATAGAGGCAACTTGAGCATCGCCTATTCCTGTCATGCATGTAAGGTCACAACCTACATTCTCTCGGTGATGTTGTGACACCATGCACCATGTTTTCCTTACTTAGATGGAATGTCATGTAGCATGCTTATGCAGGACGTTCGCCCAATTTTTATACTCACACCATGTTAACAGACTCTAGAGAAGTCACCGTAGACAAGCCACTACTTGTTCCTTAAAAGAGTAGTCTAAAGACTTTAATCTTACTTACCTTTTTTAGAAAAAGAAATACACTTTACTTTTAACACTTTAATTTCCTATTAAATAAAATTTAAAATTATAATTTTAGGCCAATTTAATAACTATTTAATTCTTAATTTTTAATTTTTTAAAATACAGAAACATTTTAGTTGTTGATCAAATAAAATAAAATCGATTAAATTAATAAAAATATCTTTAAGCTTCACTTTTTATCTAAAAAAAAATATTTATAAATTTTCAAGTTTCAATAATAATAGACGTGAATTTTGATTTTAAAAATACTCATCATCAATATTATATTTTAAAAATTTTGAAAATAATTTATGAGATTATCTATTGATATATTAACAATATTTTTTAAAAAAGTTTTAATTACAAAATAAATAATATTAGTGCTATTTCTCAATTTTCATTGATATTTTTTTAAATATAATATTAATGATAAATATATATATTTTCAACTTTTTAAAATTTAGTATTAATGGTAAATATAGTAATAATAAAACTTTTTAAAATGTAGTATTATTGATAAATATAGCAGTAATGAAACTTTTTAAATTTTAGTATTAATGATATATATGGTAATGAAACTTTTTAAAATTTAAAAGTATTTTTGAAACACTTATTAATTTAAAATTAGGAATATTTTTTAGATTTTTTTTTTTTTTTACTTTTAAAGATATTTTTTTAGACAAAATATTAAATATTAAATTTAGGAGTATATTTATTAATTTAAACAAAAAAAAAAAAAAAAAAAAAAAAAAGACAAGAAAATCATCGACGGTCAGAAAAACCAACAGCTGGGAGCGACTGGCACCTCCTTCAAAAATATCTCTCGAAATATTAATTTTTTAAGAAATAAAAATATCATCCCACCCAAATATTAAAAAAAGAAAAAAAAAATAGTAATCCTGTGCATTCTCGTCCACATTAACATTCTCCATTCTCTCATCTCAGCCGTCCATTTTTGAATCTTATTCCCTTACAACTGACGCGGTCGTATCTTCGCCACTCACCCGTCATTACGCATGACACCACACGTTACGCAAAAAATCATTGTTTTAACCGACTTTATTATCAATTCCCTCTTTTAATTCCTTAAATTCAAAATTTAAATTATTTATTAATATTTCATCAATTTAGGAAATTTCTTAATCCCTCTCATTTATATTTAAAACACGCATTACTTTATTTGAAATGATTTATTATCTAATTTAACATGAATTTCTATTGATTTAAATGGTTAAATAATTATAATTCATGAGTTGTGCCGTGGGATTAAATTTAAAATATAATATTTTATTTTTTAAGAAAAAAAATTGATGATGATGCGAGGGAAACGGCCCCCATGAATCAACCGTGTACTTCGCTGTTAACAATCACGACCTCTCCTTCTCCACTATTCATTCATTTGAATCTGTTTAATCTTTTCTATATTAGAACTTCCTAAAAGCGTCATGCAATTTGAGAAAGAGGGGTTCACACGTTCTTAGATTTTGAATCAATCCAGCCCTCTTCTCCTAATGGAGGGTTGAAAACAAGGAATCGAGTGTTCATTTGATCCTTTTTCTCTTCTGGGTTTCGTTTTTTTTTTTGGATTCCTTTTCCTCCATTGTTGGATTTTTGAAGGTCTGGTTCGGATATGGTGGCCGAGAAGTACATTTCGTCGGAGGAGCTTCTCAAGCACAACAAACCCGGAGATCTGTGGATTTCCATTCAGGGTAAGGTCTATAATGTCTCAGATTGGGCTAAAGTACATCCTGGTGGCGATGCGCCGTTTCTCCTCATGGCTGGTCATGATGTTACTGATGCATTTATCGCTTATCATCCTGGTACTGCTTGGGCGTATTTGGAACCCTTGTTTACTGGATTTCATCTCGAGGGTTTCCAGGTCTCGGAGGTTTCTAAGGATTATAGGCGGCTTGCTGCTGAGTTTTCAAAACAAGGTTTGTTCGAGAAGAAAGGGCATGTTACTATGTATTCTTTGATATCTGTTTTTATCATGATGTTCATTGTGGTTTATGGGGTTGTGAAATCTGAGAGTGTTTTGGTTCATTTGGGTTGTGCTATGATTTTGGGTATGCTTTGGATTCAAAGTGCTTATGTGGGTCATGATTCTGGACATTCTAATGTGATGTCGAGCCGTGGATTTAACAAATTGGCTCAAATTCTGTCTGGGAATTGCTTGACTGGGATTAGTATAGCCTGGTGGAAATGGACTCATAATGCTCATCATATCTCATGTAATAGCCTTGACCATGATCCAGATCTTCAACACATCCCTGTTTTTGCTGTTTCTGTTAATTTCTTCCGCTCTTTGACATCTCATTTCTATGGAAGGAAGCTCAAGTTCGATTCCTTGGCTAGATTCTTCGTTAGTTACCAGCATTTCACATTTTACCCTGTGATGTGTGTGGCTAGAGTGAATCTCTTTGTGCAAACATTATTGCTCTTGTTTTCCACTAGAAAAGTACCTGATAGAGCATTGAACATAATGGGGATTCTTGTGTTTTGGACATGGTTTCCTCTTCTAGTTTCGTATCTCCCTAATTGGCCTGAGAGATTCATGTTTGTTCTTGCAAGTTTCGCTGTTACTTCTCTACAGCATATCCAATTCTGCCTCAACCATTTCTCTGCAAATGTTTATGTTGGGAAGCCCATAGGGAATGATTGGTTTGAGAAGCAAACTAGTGGGACTTTGGATATCTCTTGTTCTTCGTGGATGGATTGGTTTTTTGGCGGATTACAGTTTCAGCTTGAACATCATTTGTTTCCAAGGATGCCCAGATGCCAATTGAGGAAGATATCCCCAATTGTTGTGGAGCTTTGCAAGAAACACAATCTTCCTTATAGAAGCTTGTCATTTTGGGATGCTAATGTCCGCACCATTAGAACTCTTAGAACAGCTGCTTTGCAGGCAAGAGATTTGACCAACCCTGTTCCTAAAAACTTGCTATGGGAAGCTGTGAACACCCATGGATGAACATGATGGTGAAGATGAACATGAAGAAGAAGGTCAGATCTTTCATAGTTCTTATCTAGACTTCTCAATAATGGTAGCAGTTTTTTTTCTTGTTCGTTTTTTATGTTTTGGATTATGTTTTTGATATGCATCTGAAACCATTACTCTCTCTGCTTCCTTTTGTTGGTTATTTCATTTGATTTTACTACATATGTTCTGAACTTGTGATATGAATGAAGAAAGATTCATAAATTGTGGGTTTCTTTGAGTATGAACTCCCCTGTTTTAGAACATACAGCCATGTCCCATTTCGACCATTGTGTCTTTGATTACGAATCTTTGCTTTTATGTTCTGTTGTTGCTTTGTGTTGAGATTTTGAGTTGAAAATGGTCTGTGTCTGTTTTACCAAAGGGGTTTTTGGCCCTACAACACATGGTCTGTCGAAGGTGTGGCTCACTGGTCCCCTTCTCTTCTTTTTAGGTCACTTCTCGGGTCGTGCGGTTCGATTTTGTTTGGTTAACCCTAAACATTGGTCCGCTTCTCTTCTTTTTAGGTCACTTCTCAGGTTGTGTGGTTCGTTTTTGCTTGGTTAACCCTAAACATCGGTAAGATATTTGACTTGAAACTATTGATTTGGTTGAGGTAAGTATACATTTAACTCGGGTAATAAAGGATGTCGTAGGATATTATCTCAAAACTAAAATTTCGTAGCACGATTAATTCTCATACCTAAACCAATTTGATTACTCGAATTGTGATACATTCTTTTACTTTGGGTGAAGTAGAAAGGGGTGCTATCAATTAATATTCGTGAATCTGATTCGTTTGGTCAAATTGATGACTAATTTACGAGAGCGACGGGTGAAAATAGAACTTTCAAAGCGAAGAAAAAGACATTTGAATTTTGTAAATGCTAAGACTTAATGCTAAGACTTAATCCATAAGGGACCAAGTTAATTCAAACAAATGTCTTGCTTTAGAAGCAATACATGATCACGTTGTCGTTTTGAATGCGAATAAATGTTAACTCCGTTCTCACTCTCTCAATTATGGTAAAAATGGCCAAATATATATATATATATATATATATATATATATATGTTAGCTCACCTCGATGTCTATATGACCATAATTCACGGGCAAAAAAAATGTTAGATTGATATAACTTATCTCGATTTTGTAACTTTTAAGATAAGAAAAGGTAGAGAATGGAGAAAGAAGAAAGGAAGAGTAAGGATTGGTAAAAAGTAATCTAAAAAGACACTTAAAAAATTGGTCTTAATATCGTCTCAACAAACTTAGAAAATTGGTCTTAATATCGTCCCAAAAAAACTTAGAAAAAGGTCTTAATATCAAAATTGGTCTTAATATCGTCCCAACAAACTTAGAAAATTGGTCTTAATATCGTCCCAAAAAAACTTAGAAAAAGGTCTTAATATCGTCCAAAAAAAATCAAAGAAGGTAAAGTTAAACAAATATGAAAAAGGAAAACGTCACAACCCAAAAAAAAACCAAAGAAGGTAAGGTTAAAGAAGGAAAACGGACCAGTTTAAATGGGGGAGAATGTTAAAAAAGGAAAACGGACCAGTTTAAATGGGGGAGAATGTTAAAAAAGGAAAACGGACTAGTTTAAATGGGGGAGAATGTCACAACCTAACTATGAAGAGAGTAGGTTTGACCCTCACGTTGCGACAATAGAAGCGGCGACCTTCAAGTGGCGCCCATCCGGCCACTCGTGGGCCTAGACGAGTGTCATGATGCGACCGAGGAGAATGGTGCATCATCTAACACACCAAACGAAGTGGGCATTGAAGACTAGTTGAGACATAAACAAGATAGAGACATCGAATAGACATGAGGGGCAAAGATAGGCTTGTTGAAGGGCCGGGTAGGGCCTCGGGCCTTAACGTCAAAAGTTGGGGTTCCGAAAGGACTTTGGGCATGCGGATCGGAAGTTAAGCCCGTCTATATAAAATATGAATGCTCGCCAAGTTTGGTGTCAATCAGATACTGGACGGACAATGCACGACACCGTATAATTGTTCCACCAAAATCATGTCTATGCAAGATTGAAAACAAGATTGAAAATAACTCAAAATGTACTAGAGGGGTACCATGGTGTTAGCTCTCCACCACTCTTGGGCCCTGTGGCCTAAGTGAGCTACCAGGTGGCACATACGTGTGTCACTGTGTGGGCGAGCGTGTCGAGACGAGTGTCTCGGGCGACTTCCTTTGAAATAGGTTTTTTAAGGACAGTATCAAACGACATGGGTGTGCCGGTATTGCGCCCTAGCCCGTGTGTTGGAGGTCGCTACATACACCCGCTATCCGGTACGGTATCTGTAAATGACTTGGCATGGGCACGGGAGGGCCAATGCCTCGATAGAACCCGGATGGATGGATGTTCGGGAAGCTCCGATGAGATGAAGAACACGCGGGCCCATTCTCGATGGCATGACCAAGTGAGTTATGATGGCCGATGACATCCCGAGACTTGGGATGGTGTCAATGGGGGTCGAGATGACAAGATGAGATGCGACGTTGCATTGAGAAACCTTAGCCCGAGCAGAGGCAAGGTCGAGCTGAATGGCTTGGCCTAGTGTAGAGCCAAGTCAAATGTGTTGTAGATGATTGAACATGCACGCGCAGGCGGCGTGTGTGGTTGAACAAGCTTGGATTCCGCACAAGCGATGTTTGATTGACGAAGACAAACCTCGTCTAAGCTTCGACGAACCCACAAGGTCGGGGCGAAAAATATATATGGGGCTTAATTCCTCTTCAAGTTAGTCGTGAGCGTGTCAAGATCACAACGCCGCACGATAAAAAAATGTAGGACCGTGACACGCGGCGGAGCTCGCTTGCTTGCAGATTCAGGCATTGCATGGTTGTTTTTGCATGATCTCACTTTAAATTCGTAGAACTTCTCCCTAGTTGTTGATGTAATTGGATCTTCATAAATATATTAGTTGATAAAGTAGTAGTTGTTGCTCTTGCTTCTGTTTAGACACAATAATGAGACTTGTCAACCATGATATCTACAAAGGTATAGTTCGTGGTCAATCACCTACAACATTTTTTATTTGTGTGAATAAATAGTTCATTCCGTTCATGATTGATATTTACTTGAAGACTTCTAAATGAGCTACTTATTGAACATTTTATACTCATTTATGATACATTTTTTTCAAGATAATACCTATTTTGGACGTTCTGTTGTTTTAGAGCCGTGAGATTATGAAACTATGTTCTTGGTTGTTGAGTAGTCGTATAAATTTTGTTTTGTAAATTAGCTTAAAAGCTTACAAAGCCACCCGCGCTTTAGCTCGACCCAGCCCCCAACCTGTATGATGTCATGAAACACTATAGGTATACTTAGAACACGACAAGCATGATCCAACAAACGTCAACACAGGAAATTTGTGACTTTATCTTAGGCCTACAGTTTGGATGACTTGTATGTTTCATGAATAACACGTACTAATTGACGTACCTATGTATTATTACTTGTATGATAGGATGATGAACTTTTTGTGATGCTATGATACCATGTTCATGTTATGCTCTACGAGACACTCGATAAGTCATGTATGATAAGAATAAATGATATGTCATGTACACAGAAGTATGTCTTATAGGAAGGTTATGTCATGAAAAATATATAATGATTGGAAAATATCGGGCTTCCTGCATGTTGTAAGACACACGCTCTTTTCTTTTTTCTTAGTTTTTGACAGCATGAGCCTACACTAGCTGTGTACATATACGAGCATGCCTAGTGGGTTCATGCGTGAACCGTGTGTAGATAAGTATTATGCATCTAACCCTACCCGAAAAAGAAAGTAGAGCCTAAGGAATGGTCACGAAAAGTAGGTCCCACAACGAACAATGATTGCATGGATTACATTTCTCGACTCCAACAATTGAATCACTTTCTAGATATTTTTTAATACTCAATCACGTTTAATATCTTTTCAAGTAACACGATGCCCTATTTAAGAATGACAACATAATTTAAGGATCTTCCACCAAAGTCTACACGAATTGAGTTGGGGTAGGGAAATCTTTTGGGCTAACCCAAAATTTCGACGACCCAAACAACTCGAACAGACTTCATAACCTCACCTAAACCTTCTATTTTCAAGTTAGGTTGAGTTGAATTATCACATTGTTATTTTTTATTAATTTTTTTTTATTTATCTCAAATTATATTACATTAATAACTAAAATATGATGAACTCATGATGAACTCACGTATCAAATATTCACAAGTCACAACCTATCACTACCTTCCAGTAGAAAAGTCAAACATTCTTAATTTAAGAATAATTGAATTGAATATTAAAATATCATTGACCTCAAGTAGAAAAGTCAACTATTATTAATTTGTATAATAATCTTAGAACCGGAGCATGATGAGATTGAATTAGATTGTAACACTATTTTAAAGTGGACCACAGGAACTGAAAAAAAAAAAAAAAAAAAATTGTGCAATTATCGAAGCCTTGTATCTTTCATTTATTGTGCAAAGATCGATGTATCGACTGTTCCAAACCGACAGAGTAGTGCAGTTGACGACGAACGATTCATATTGTCTAAACGTTTCAGAAGGCAGAGAAAACCAAAATTGTGTTTTCGACTCTTCTCTCAAATTAATTGTTTCCATTGATTCCAAGAAAATACGTTTCGTCATCACCAACTTACAGATTCGGATCTGCAAATTTCGTTTCTCCATCTGATTTCCTCTCCAGTTCTTGCAAAAATTTGGTGCAAAATCCTATTATTTTGATCGTATACCGGGATTTAGGAGCCATTTCGGGTTTCTGGGGTTCTGGTGTTTGAATAATGTGGAGCTCGATAGCTAATTTTAAAGAGAATTTAAATAAGATAGCTCTCGATGTGCACCACGACGATGACGAAGAGGAATTCGCGATTTATGGCTCCAATGGAGGGGATGGTGATGTCTCTGTTTCTGATCGGAGGAACTCGCATAGCTTTGCTCATTCGAATTCGGTGACGCGGTCGCCGATTACGAATGGGATTGAGGATGCTCGTCACCCTGAGGTGCCTAAATGTTTATGAATTTGGTTTTTATTTTAGCTGAATTGTGGGAAAGTGCTGCATTTTGATTGGGGTTTATGAGCGCGTTATTGTGATTGGGGTTTATGAGCACTGTTGCTTAGTTCTTAGTCATGATGCTCTTTTTATGTATATGTCTATGTTTCTTAATTTATAAACTCATCTTCCTAGAATAAGTTATTTTAGACTTGCCTATATCTTTATGCTTTGTTATCTTCGGTTTCCTTTTAATTGCATGACTTTAAATCATGTATGGTGTTTTCAATTATTGTGCTTCCTTGTAGATTGAACAATACATAACGGAAATTAAGAGGCTTCAGGAATCTGAGAGGGATATTAAATCATTATCAATGAATTATGCTGCTTTGCTAAAGGAAAAAGAGGTATCAGGTTGCTCCTTGGAGTTTACCTTTGTACTCATAGTTCTATTTTCATGTATTATGGAGCCATATCTAATGGTTTCTAAGTAATAATTATTATATTCTGTTGATGTTATTCTTAGCTTGCATTTTTCTATGATAAGGAGGGTTGTTACTGGCTAATGAAAAAGGAAAAGATTGTAGTGCCCTTCCATTGTTGGACAAAAGCATAAATGGCAGCATTACTTGCCATCTTACATGTTGCATGGGACGCTTGCTATTTTTCTATCTTCTCTTTTGTCATCATGAATCAACTCTCTATCTCTTTTTTTTTTTTTTTTTTTTTTTTTTTCTAAAGAATCGTGCTTGCCCTAAAAACTAGACTTGGAGACATGGTTTGAATACTTAGAGACCTTGGGCCAGTGAGGCTGCCCCTTGGGCGCTGACTCCCTCTCTTTCTCACACGCGCTAATACTCTCCTACTCACTTTTTCACATGCTGGCCCACGCCATAGCTCCTTCATATATTTTATCTTTTATTGCTCGATCTTTTTATAATTAAAGTACTATTTTATTTTATTTCTATTTTTTACTCATGTTTTTGGGTAGTATCTTTTTCTTTATCTTTTGTTGTATTCTAATTTCTCTTTTTGACAAAAGTTATTATTGAAAATTCATTTGGTGTTATATAAGATAATTAATAATATGATTCTATGGTGCATTGTGTATTACTTTTTAGATGAATAATAGCAGGCTTTCTCTATTCTATTTGGGATGAAATGCAAAATCAACCTTGGACACGCATGGACCACAATGTTCCACTTGTTTATTATGTGTTGATGTAATATATTAAATACCCTTGGAAATTTATTGTTATTTCATGTTTCATTCCATTTGGCAGGAGTTAATCTTACGATTGAACAAGGAAAATGGCTGGCTAAAACAAAATTTGGACGCCACAAATTCACCTAGAGATGAAAGTTCCAAATCATCAGCAAATGGAACTAATGATGTGAAGGTAGTTATTGGAATGCTGATGAAAAATTATGAGCAACTCTTACAAGAAATTATGAGCTTGATTGATTGCTATATATATTGGGCTGTGTTTGATTTGTGGTCGTGTGTGTCAGAAACACTCATTTTTTTCAATGTTATTCCAGTCCTTGATTCTGCTTTGATGCTTATGCTGCATGGAAAGATGTTAAACGGCATTTGAGTTTGTTAATTGACGTTAAATGTTAAATTTCATCTCATCAATGTTTTTTCTTCTCTCATTAATAAAGATGATACTTGAGGATGCGCCTTATCCATGGTCTCGTCTTAGGGTTATATTTATGTAGTTGTAGTGCAGAGTTTCTGCTTTTGGAGATTATTTTCTTTCTAGCTTTACATCATGTTCCTTTTCAAGTTTTTTATTCCAAAACATGAATGTAGCTTCTTTTTTTTTAATACGCTCTCGTGTATCATATATTGCTGTTTATTTTCTGTTGTGAGGCTCTGATATCCAATTGATCAAGTATAAGGTTGGGTCAAAGAAGTCAGTGACTACAAATAGGTATACTTTTTTTTATTAACTTAAGATAACATGGTTTAAATTGACCGAGTATAGTGGCCCATGATAAATTCCTCATGAGGTCATGTATTCATTCCCTAGACTGTAGGCTTTGTTGTGGCAAATTTACCATTTGTACCTCTTTTGACAATGAAATGATCGTTTCTTATTTGTTTTTAAAAAAGGTCTGCATGATGGTGGGGCTGGATTCTTTCCTGTTCAAGCTCTTTTTGTACTTTCATTTGTCTTAATGAATGGTGATTTTTTTGGGAATGATCATCTGGTCACCTACAGACTTTTTGTAGAAGGGAGGAAAATTTTACGAAAGAAAAGGAGAAGGCACACAAAAGGCCTATATCTGGTCTCCTGCGGAGTTTGAATATTATTGTCTTAGTATTACAGTCTTTTAGATATGGTACTGATGTAGAAAACATGGAAATATATGACCTTTCCTTAAACAAGTCATTAAATTTTAATTCTTCATCAATACAGTCATCATAGTTATTGGAAGTTACAAATGATGTTCCACTTTGAGAAAATTCTAGATGATTTTTGTCAGATTAAAGAAAGGAATATTTTATATTTTCCCGTGATGTTATTTTATGATAATATATATTTTTTTCCCTTCTGTTTAAAATGATTGTTATTGTAATTTTCTGGATATTTTGATAATTTTGCAGGGAAGTGATCAATCACCTAGCCAACTGCGTAGGGGGAAGAACCGACGTAATGGTATTATATCTAAGCAGGATGGAATTACTAATGGAGCTTCACACTCTGGAAAACTTGATCACCAGTGTAAGATGATACCAGAACATTCAACTTCACGGGTAAAGGATACGGTAATATCTTCATTCCCTGTTATAGTGAACATATATTCCAATTTATGCAGGAAAAAATTAATAAATTAACAGTAATCGTTAGGGTCAGGGACAGAGGAATATTTTGTTGTTGTATGGGGACTTGCGGGGGCCTCATTCCGTTGTGCATAGGTCTTGTATATTATGGGAGAGTACAGAACTCTCAAGTGTCTGCATTTCTATGTTTTCCTCTCTTATATTAGGATACCTCAAAACACTTGCTCCCTATTGTTCTATCTGATTACTATTAAGATATTAGGAGCATATTAGTCATTAGTTAGGTAATTTGTTTAGGGTTTCGTTAGTTTTGAGTGTCTAGGAAGAAAGATCAATCCTCTTGAACGGTTAGAACTTTTGTAATTTTTCTTGCCAGTATTCTATTGATACCCTATTCAATTTCAGATTTAATAGTTTTTTTTGGCTTGGGTTTTTTTAGCATCACGATAGCATATCCCTAATGTTTTTTTTTAGAAAATGAACCACTTATTTGAATTGATTATTTAGTTATTTGTTAATGATGAATGAACTTGACAAACAGATATATGAATGCCTTCTAGGAGCTTGCGGATTTGCAAGAAGGGAATATTGGATCACCACAAGATGTGCAAGCTACTCTTGAGTTGAAACAATTAAGGAAGGAGCTTCATCAAGAACGGGAACAGTTAGCAGATATGCAACTAAGATTACAAGGTTACATTTTTTCTCCTTGAAGTTTGAAAGATCTGTCTTTGCTATATTTTATATATACCTGCTTATTGTAATTTCTTCAATTGCCGTTGAGTCCCTGCTAGATCTGATTCATCTCCCTCTCTCTCTTACAGAGGAGCAAAAATTGAACAAAAAGTTCCAGGAAGAGTTGAACTCTCTGATGATGAACAAGGACAAAGTAAGTTAGAATTTGGATATTATTTATGAGTTTACTTGCAGTTGAATTTTCAAACTGTATGTATACCTTATGCACAAGTTGTTCTCTTTTAGTTTCATGTTCATGTTCTGTGTGGAATGTCTTAGAAGTTTATTAGCTTAGTCTTTCCTGTGGGAATTGTTATTTCCTCTCTGGTTAGGATCCACAGGTCCCATGCATTCCCACTTGTCTAAGAGAATTGAAGAACCTTGTTACTTGTTCTTCCTGCGGCTAGCTCCTAGAAGGTTCCTATCATCCTCTTAAGGATCGGGCACCAAAGGGATCGAACTTTGTTGGGGCTAAAGTCATGCTGCTGGCTATTTTCAAGACAAAAAAGAATTGTTGTGAATTGAATCACAGCTTCAAATGCGTAATTTGTTCTTTTTTTAGACACTAAATTAGGAACTTGGGGCTCTCTTATGAGTGTTTTTTATTATGTAATGTGCCCTTAGAGCATAGGTGTGCCCCAGCATTCACTTGTCTGCACGAATATCTAGTATCACCAATATATGATTGGCACAACTCACACCCAACTGTTGAACTTGGAATGTGTCTGTCCGGCTTATTCTAGGTTTAGAGGATGGATTGAAGCGGGCTATGTCATTATTGGAAAGCTGATTTTGTTACTTTCTGGCAACTCCTTACTAGAGGTTAACTTGTTCTTTTGAATGTCGCTTGAAGATATATATGCACATTTGTTAGTAATTGTATATAATATGCCTCTTTTTTACGCTTGCTAACATGGTCTCTTTTCTTAAGCAGGCATCTTTGGAGATGAGCAACATTCTAAGAGAACTTAATGAGAAGAAATTAGAAGTAAAGAAGTTGCATGTTGAGTTGAATAGAAGAGAGAATACGAAGTCGGATGATAATGTGGAGGCATTGAAGAGATTAGTTGCAAAATTGGAGAAAGAAAAGAGTACTCTGGAGGTCGCTAACCATTTTTAGATTTTGGTTGGAATAAGTGAGAAGTGTGTTTTTTTGTTTATACAATTTTTTGTGTTCTCCTTCCTTAATATCAACTGCTTCCTGTATCTCATGTATAGATTGAAAAAAATGAACTTAAAGATACATTGGAAAAGAGCCGAAAATCCTCAAGTGTTGAAAGCCCATCAAGTTCTTTAGAAAAGGCGAATCGGCACCTAAGTGGTTCTAGTGAGGTAATTCTGATAAACATGATCTAGTAGGGTACCTAATCTGTTTACCAGCTGTTCAGATTGTTTGATTTCTCATAAAGCACTGCAGGTTGCTTGTATGTGCTAGATTTGCTTGCATGTACTGGTTAAATACATTGATAGTGACGTTAATTTGTTGTAGTTGATTTTCTATTTTTTGTCAAAATTTTCTGGATGGCCTATTATTTTCATTGTTTTTTTTTTTTTTTTTCCTTTTCCTTTTCTTTTTAAAGTAGAAATTAGGCCCATTTGGAATTCCCCCCGGAAAAGAAGATACGGATCTATCATTGCAAAAATTGAAGGAAGATTTGAAGGATATACAGCAAGAGAGAGACAAAGCAGTGCATGAACTATCACGTCTCAAGCAGCATTTATTGGAAAAGGTTTCCTGTCTTAACTAGTTTGTGGGCTTGATATTCGACACTGCAGTATGGTCATTTATATTAGCCTCTGAAGTTGCATTATGTGATATACCATCTGAAGTGCATGTTTATCAAGCTTATGATAATTGGCTTATGACCTTATTCTCTTTACCATTTATTGATAATCTTACTATCAGTGAAGGTGGGTGACAATATTCAAGTTTGCATTCTTTTTTCTTCAAATTAAATCTGTGATATGGTTATGAATCTGGACTGTTAAATCATGTGTATATTATTAATCTTATCCAGTTCATTCTAGAAGTGGGATGATGCGGGGTCTGGTTGAGGTCACTGCATACAAACTCTTTATTTTATTTTTTAAATGGAGAACTGACATCATTGTTGAGAGATCTAATTATATTAGTGTCTATAATTGATTTTCAATTTTTCTTGGAAGAACGAGCTGCCTATGATCAAACATCACTGCGAGTTCCTTAAAGGATAACTCAATTGTATTTAGTGATTATACTAATTTTTTTTTTTCAAGAAAAAGGTAAATATGTTCAGATTGATGTTTCTTAGCTGATTGCAAATCAATTATCACGGTGCTGCAATGTTTCTGTTTATATTCTTTTCGTTGTGAGTGTTCTGGCAAAAGTTTGGTCTTTTGTGTGCTAGCGTTTATCTTTAGAACTTGCTTTAGCTTGTATGGGTGTTATTGTTATACATATTTTATTTCTGGAATTCTATCAAGGAATCTGAGGAGTCAGAAAAGATGGATGAAGATAACAGAATTATTGAAGAACTTCGGAAAAATAATGAACATCAAAGAGGCCAGATATTGCAATTAGAGAAAGCATTGAGTCAGGCAATTGCAACTCAGGAGGAGGTTGAGATGTATACGAATAATGAACTCCAGAAATCTAAGGAACTTATTGAAGACCTTAACAGAAAAGTTGCAAACTATATGAGTATTATAGATTCCAAGAATATTGAACTTTTGAATCTTCAAACTGCACTCGGCCAGTACTATGCAGAAATTGAAGCTAAGGTAAAAGAACAATGAAATTTAATTTGAGTTTGTAATAACTTATAGGAATGCGCAATGAGCATCAAAGCATGCCATTATTTGCTTGTTTTATAATTTTATTTTTACTTTGAATTTTAGGAACACTTGGAGAGTGATTTGGCTCGGGAAAGAGAAGAAGAAGCTAAATTGTCTCAAATGTTAGAAGTATGTTGTTCTTACTCTGTCTACCATACTTCTATTAATCTCGCGTCTTAGTTTTATAAGTGGACCATGAAGAGTTCAACATAATTTCAGGGATTTAGTGAAATTATCAGTGTCATTTGTCAATTTATCACTTTCAGACTCTTAATGATCATCGAGACTTTCAGCATGATCATTTTTCACATTTGATATATTGTGGACTTACTTTTTTTGGATTAAGGATCCACATTGCCTCCGCAGTTAACTGATGAGATTTGACTGCTTAAATTGTATGATTGATGCTTGTTACCTTTTGTCCTTTTTTGTTCTTCTCATATTTGCTTAATACTTTGTTTCCTTATCCAGTTGGCTAACCAAAGAGAGGATGCATTAAAGAAGGAGAAGGAAGAAATTTTGGCCAAGCTATCATTTTCTGAAAGTGCATTGGTAGAATGGAGAAGCAGAGTAAATAAACTTGAGGAAGATAATTCAAAGCTTCGTCGTGCACTTGACCAGAGTATGACTAGGCTGAATAGAATGTCAGTGGATTCAGATTTTCTTGTTGACAGGTAAATCCTCAAATTTTTATTGTGGGTTCACACCCTTGCATATTTTTTCCGGTCCACTTACATTGCAGATGTTTGACATCCCCATCACCTTTAGATGCCCACACAAAAAGATTGTGTTAATTATAGATGGAGTATAATTTAAATCCTGGAATTTGAAACTTCCAGTGCATCTTTTTCACTAAATGCTCCGAAGTATAGACATAATAACTATAAATCTATGCTTTCCACTTAGTGGTACTCATTAAAACTGCACCTAGTTACCATTATTAAAGCAATGAGGAATCCAGTTGAAGCTAAAAATTTGTAGCAAAGAAACCTGTATCGTCTTGCCAACAGAGTGAAGTTAATGGTCCACTCCTTTAAAATCTTCCAAGCAAAGAGAACACCAAGCTTGTTTTAAGGCTTATCATATAGGCACTAATATATCAGCTGCATTAAGGCCATGAAGACGAGCTGTCCACAAAGAGTGTTTACCTTTTTAGGGTACTGGCCTTTTCAAATTGCGAAGGAAAGATCTGCTGTCAAGTTTCACAAAGACAAGCTACTAACTATTGTTTGGTTGATTAGCCATTATTGTCGCTCCAAATTGAAGTTCTAGCTATCCCCATTGTATCTGCTCTTTTGAAGGATCACGTGTACTTCATGAACTCCATCTTCTCTCCATATCTGGTGTTCTTAAAACTACTCCAATTATGTTTTTCCTGTGCAATTTGATCTCGTGGAGTTCTAATGATTGTTGTGGAGTTTTGGCAGGCGTATTGTGATCAAATTACTGGTGACGTACTTCCAGAGAAATCACAGCAAAGAGGTATTATTATATGTATGCTTTTTACACAGTTCTCGTAATATAAGCTCCGTGTTTTTCCCCTGCATTCACTTTGTCTGCAGACGTGTGAACATAACATTACGTTCTTTTAGAGTTGACAAGTTTACTTGGTTCGTTGATTGGAATGACATTAGAATGGAAGCAAAGTTTGACTAGAATCAAAATCGTAATTGAAATTTAGAACTGTGCTAGGTACAATTATGTTATAACTGTGCTAGGTACAATCATGTTATAACTGTGATAGGTACAATTATGAAAAGAATGATCGAAAAGAGCATAATTGTACGTTTTTGTTGGTAGCCAAATTCTCTGTGGTGGTTCAAAGGTTGTACTGTAGAGTCTAGCATTTTTCATAAACGGAGGATTGAAGCAAGAAAAATTTGGCAGCTTCATAATGGATCTATATTCTAGGGAGATCTCCATTTTAATTTTGAACTAAGGCTGTTTAAGAACTTCGACCACAACAAGTGGTCATCTTCACTGGCTCCTGTTGCTCTGAAAAACGCCCCAAACAAAAGACACAGCTCTATGAGTATTTTTTTGTTGCGTTGTCTGAAGTCTTAATGCTTTCAGAATTCACGAAAAGGTATTCCATAAAAGGATTTGCACATTTTGGGGTATCTATCCTTCCAAGCACCATATCCAAACGCACATTGAGGCTAGAAAATACCCCACTCAGCCTTGCACACTTTCATACAGACTCGTTTTCCCTTTCCAAATTTTCATCCAATCAGTTCTTGTGCTTTGCCTCTGCAGGTTTTGGATCTTATGGTCCGTATGCTTGGATTTTCTGAAGATGACAAGCAGAGGATAGGAGCTGCTAGTCAAGGTCCAAGCAAGGGCGTTGTACGTGGAGTTTTGGGCCTCCCTGGACGCCTGGTGGGTGGGATTTTGGGGGCAAGCTCTGCGGAGATGCCTGCTGATATGGCATCTGATAATCAGGTACATCACTCATAATGAGACAATAGTCTAAATACTATTTTATCATCAATGTCTTATCTCACCCAAAATCCACTGAAGCCAGTATATGTGATTTCAATATACGCTCACATCAATACGTTAATGTACATATTCCAGTTTGCTATTCATCTATCCAACAAAAGAATGGTAGAATCATGGCTAGGGACCAAGCTAATTATTGTTTTAGTGTTCGAAGACCAATATCATTTGAACCTTATCGTAATAGAATTTGATTTTGTGAATAAATGTAGCTAATGTTCTAAGCTTGGCTGTTCCTTTCAGTCCTTCGCAGATTTGTGGGTTGATTTTCTCCTCAAGGAAACTGAAGAAAGAGAGAAAAGAGAAGCCGAGGCAAGCCTCAGGCTTCAGGAAAAACCCCAGCTCAGCAGTCCGAAGGTCGACGCTAGTGGTCCAAATGGTTCGACATCTGATTCTTCTTCAAGAACACCTTTTCCTTCACATCTTCAATCAACTAACCGTCCTTTTGGTGGTGGTGATATTCGGCTTTCAAGACACCACTCGGATTCTGAGTTCTCAACAGTTCCTCTCACATCATCTGAGAACACACATAATTCTAGACCGCTCCCAAAATACTGAGATCTTCTTCTTCCATGGGATTTTGTAATTAATAGAAAACTACGGATTACTGTGTTTGTTAATGATGATAAAGCCCTGTAATGTTGTTCAATTGATTCTTTTACATGGGAGTGGTTTGTGTTCAGTTCACATGGTGCTGTAATTGTTTGGAAGGCTATAAGTTTCTGAGCTTCATGTTTTTGTATCTTGAAATTCCATTTGTTGGGCATAGAAAGGAATAAACACGAGTTTGTCTTTGATTTGTTTCAACATTTTGCTGTATCATCCACAAAGTTCCATGTGAACTTCAAGTTTCATTAACAATCCTTAACACAATTCTTGAGTTCTATGCTCTGAGTTGGCAACTTTTGAAAATGGTTTCTTCTATTTGAGTCGTTTGATTGACATTTATTATATAGTAAATATAAATTCTAAACTAACCATGAAAATCTCGTATATAGAACTTTGTCTCAACACATGATAAAAGACAACAAAAATGTACAAAACAGGTCTAACATTCTCGATCTCTCTTGCCATCGTCAACAACCGGTACCTTTGGGTTCTAGCTACAAGAAAGATAAGAGTAGCATGAGTGAATATATAAACATACTTGATAAGTAGCTATCTTTTAGACTATCTAAGAGCCATCCAAAATGTTAACCAAGTTTTTTAGTCTTAATTTTATGCTACAAACAAGACTCGTTTAGCTGTCTTCATTCAACGAGTTATGCTAAACGCTAAACTTAAGAGACTTACCGTCAGCCACCTTCGGGCCTCCTTGACCCATTCCAGATTGCAAAAACATTTTCATTCGATATTCGCTTCTCATTGGCTTATTAGGGTAGCTTGACTCTTTGACAAAAGTAGGTGTAGCGTTATCTCATTAACATTTACTCGTGTACCCTTCATAGCAACCAACCTCATACTATCATATGATTTGTAAGTAGAACTAGATTACCTTTCTCTGTACTCTAGTTATCTCACTTTCCCTCTAGTTTAACTATTTCTCTACTGATTAAATTAAGTCATCTATGTTAGATGAACACGACTCTCCACAATGGTATGATATTGTCCACTTTGAGCATAAGCTCTCATGGCTTTCCTTTGGACTTCTCCAAAAGACTTTATACCAATACATAAAGTATTCCTTGATTATAAACTCATAATCATTTCCTAAAGTGACGAATATGGGACTTTCATCCAACACTTTATTATTACTGAGAGGATGAGATCTTATTCAACTTTCGATATCAGCGTTTACTTTTACTATATGGAAGGAAGTAAATTATATCTGACATTCTCAACTCTAAAAAGTTAGTAACTGAGTTAATATTAAGATTGAATCGAATATTGAGTTGTCTAGTTTGAATTGATGTAAATGGGAAAGTAAATATTTGATTAAAAAGTAGAAGTACTTTTTAAGCTTTAGAATACAAGCAATTGATGGGGTTGGATGAAACAAAATGGATTCAAAATCCTAGGTGTCCACAGAAGTGTGCCGCCACGTGGATGTCTCCGGCGGAAACAGCCGTCGTGATTTTACACACTTCCGCAGCCACGTACCTGAACAATCCTTACCATCAAAACGCCACCTCTTTCACAAATCCCCCACCATTTATCACCCTCTCTTTTCTTTTATCTTTCCATATTTTCCTTTCATTGTCTTCAAAATAGGTATGGCACACCACTTGGACACCAAACAATCAGAACCCATGGCGGTGGAAGTCGCCGACCAAACTGAACCCATTTCTTCGCCGCCGTCTCACAATTCGGATGCCGGGAAAATTGCCGATTCTCCTCCCTCGCCGCCTGTGGAGGAGGCTCAGGGGTCTAAAATGGTCGACAGCGAGCAGCCTGTTCATCGTGTTCTCGGCGGCGGAAAGCGTACGCACCCTCTGTTTTTTAATTTTAAGACGGGTTATCGGTACATACTTGAAGTTATCAATATATGAATTCTTAGCCATCGTGGAGTTTCTAAGATGGGTTATCGGTAGCATACTTGATGTCATAAATATATAAATTTTTAGCCATAACTTCGAGGTGGCTTATGGATAACGTACTTGAAGTCGTCAATATATAAATTTTTAGTCATAACTCCAAGATGGGTTATCAGTAACCTACTTGAAGTCATCCATATATAAATTTTTGGCTGTAACTCCAAGATGGGTTGTCGGTAATCGGTAACCTACGCGAAGTCATCGTAATTCCAAGATGGGTTATCGGTAACATACGTGAAGTCATCGATATATGAACTCTTGGTCATTGTGGAGTTTTGAATTCCGCTGTTACCACGTATATTTCTCCTTGTGTCTTCTCTATTTTTTTCTTCTAGATCGAGTGTCTGAGTTGACCATCCTTAACTCCAATTGTAAGCATTTTTAAAAAAAAAATCAATTGAAGTTTTCATTTTTATCTCCAATTGTAAATAGTTAATTGTTGAGGGGTATAAGAGAAATGAAGTTGTGCATATTGACATAGACGACATTATTGATGAGTTGGTAATTTGTGTAGCTGCGGACGTGTTGTTATGGAAGAACAAGAAGATCTCTGCCGGGATTCTCGGCGGAGCCACCGCAATTTGGGCGTTCTTTGAAGTCCTCGAATATCATCTTCTCCCATTGATATGTTACGCCTTGATCTTGGTTGTTGCTCTCTTATTCCTTTGGTCCAACGCTCACATTTTTATCTACAAGTAACCTTCATTACCTCAAACTATGTGTTACATTCTTGAACTCTTACTTTTTAATGCAAAATTTCAACGAAAACTTCGACACCTTTACAGGAGCCCGCCTCATCTTCCCGAAGTTCGTATCAAAGACGAGCCGTTCCTGCAGGTTGCCTCTGCAGCAAGGACCATGATCAACCGGGCCATTGCAATGTTGGGCGACATAGCATCGGGGAGAGACGTGAAGAAGTTTCTAGCTGTAAGTACATTTATGAACTTGTGGTGTACTAATAATAGATACTTAACAATGTTTTTGGTTTCTCACAATGTTAGGTAGTTGCTGGCTTGTGGATTCTATCAGTTATAGGAAGTTGGTGCAATTTTTTGACCTTGTTCTACATCGGTAATAATTTAACGATACTCCGTACGAAACTTGTGCTGTTTCGAACTTTTCTCACAATGTTGGTCTTTTTGAACAGCGGTCGTATTGCTGCACACGGTACCGGTCGTTTACGAGAAGTACAAGGGTAAGATCGATATGTCTGCACAAAGGATCATGGTCGAGAGTAAAAAGAGGTACGCGGTTTTTAACGAGAAAGTTGTGAGTAAACTTCCTAAAGGGGTATTTAGAGAGAAGAAGGAATGAAAGGAGGAAATGGTACTGAAATTTGTAGGATGGTGGATGGGTTTGAGTGGTTTGATTGTTGAGTAAGTTAAGTGAAAGAAGGCCTCTTTGGTGGCTCATGTTGTGTAAATGTTTTGATTTGAAGTTTAAAGCAGCTGTTGTTTTTCTCTTGGTTTTTATGTGGGTGTACGTATTATATGGTGAACAATGATGTACTTTTTATGTGTGGAAATTATGAATGATGGGTTCGGTTTGATCGTGTAACTGTAGGACTAGTATGCACGGTTGACGCTTGTTGATTCAGTGATATTTGATCGCGCTTTCCTTACGTGGAATTTGTTAGGATCGTCACGTTTACGTGGAATTAGAAGAACTGATCTGGGCTTTTGAGTCACTCAATCGATTCTTGTTCTCGATGGGGAATGCCTAACGGAAAAAAGTGTATGATATAGATGTGGTAACCATGAAAAGGGCACACCGGAAAAAAAGATTAGAAGTCTAGTAGGCGTGTAGGACACGACAAGGTTGAGTTGAGAACACCACAACAGGGCGACTAGGAAAGCCGATGAGTCTAGTGCAGCGGACTTTTAGTTGTTTAGTCTTTATGTTGTTTGGATTAGATGAATGCTTTCTTGAACGTTTAGAATGATTGAAAAACGTATGAACTCGTGGTCATTTCGTTATGAATTTTCATAACACCTTTGCTAGCTCTAGCTCTAGTGATTTGAATCATTTGCTTAATCTTTAAACCGCTATTTTAATAGCTTGTTGAAAAACGTATGAACTCGTGTCATTCTGCTATGAATTCGCATAACTCCTTTGCTAGCTCTCGCTCTAAGCGATTTGAATCATTTGCTTAATCTTTAAACCGCTATTTTAATAGCTTGTACCAATTTTGGCCTGATAAGGCTATTGTCCATACAATACTTCAAAGGGTGCTATTTGAATCGTTTGGTAAGGTAGATATTGTCCTAGGCAAACACTAGGAGGTGAAGGTGTTGATGCTAGCTACCTACGAAATCCATGACACATGTGACTCCTTTCCACTGTTATGGTACACTTAGGGTCTGTAACTGTAACTATTTTGAACGTTTAAATTTCACTATGGGGTTACTATTTTGAACGTTTAAATTTCACTATGAGGTTAGAGTCAGTAACTGTCTTGGTTAGTGTGTAGGTTTTATAGCTTTAAGAGTTACCCTGATGTCGAGAATTCAAAGTTTTGTCTTTTATTTTATTTTGGATTTTACGAATTAATTTCCCTTAAGAATGTTCGTCCCCAAAAGTTTCCATCTCCGAAATAGTTTGGGGAACAATGCCCTCATCTCTTCTTCTCATTCCCAAGCTACTTCTTCGACCTTATGGGACCTTATGGTTCCTCTGAAGCACCTTAATTAGGGAATGCTTAGCCTCTTGGTTTCTCTTTATAGGATTTGAACCGGTTCCTCCTCGTATGTTAAATCCTGACTTTAAGTCCTGTTATTGGTGGCAAGGGTAGACATCATAGTGTACGTAAGTCGATACTTGACCTATCAATAGATTAAGGAGCCAAGAAGGTGACCTTCAAGATTATTATAACCTCTAAGTGTTACTCAATGTAGAGTGGAAAGACGTCCCTATAGACTAAGTCCTTCAATTTCAATTTCATTCTCCACAAGGCGACATATTCGGTAGATAAGTGGGCCCAATTATATATGGAAGAGATCTTATGACTTTATAGAGTACCAGCCTCGATATTATTGAACTAAGAAACAAGATTCATATCTCGATTTTGGAAGAGCCTTTAGAATGCACTTGGTACACAACTGAAGTTTTAGTACGACTTTTCACCCTTAAACGAGTGCACAAACTGAGTAATTGAATCATATCTTAGAAGACATACTAAGGGCACGTGTCATGAAATTTTCAGGTAGCTAGGCTATAATACAAATGACACACTTTGAAGCATTATGTACTCGAAGGTGTTGGTCTCATCTTTTGGGAGGAAGTTGACAAACAACCGGGGCTAAGATTGGTTCAAGCTACAAATGAAATCGTTCAAAAAATCAAGCAAATCATTTAAATCGCCCAAAGTCAATAGAAGATAGATTTCCGGTAGAACCCACCATCTTTCCTCCATGGATCGATGCATTATTATTGAATCCCAAGCTCGTCACACACACACACAACAAAGAGGCCTCCATTAACACCAAACAAACCCCACAAAAATGTATTCAAAACAAACATCATCAACCAAAACTCCATCACAACAACCAATAATTAGGGCAAGTCATCAAAGTTTTCTATGCATCTTTACATTAATTATGATATCCACCAACCCAAAAGAAAGAACGGTGTGTTTCTTTGTCGTAGAACCCTATATGATATAATCGAGAAATTCGAGATTATAACAACATAAACAAGAAATTTTCTTAAAACCTAAACAAAATCATGGTTTAATCGAAGATTAAGACATGGATTACAAATTTGCAATAGAAGATAAACAAAATTTATTGAATATTTCTACACAATCAACTAAAATATTGGGTAAACAAAAGAACAAAAAGGCATGATCTTTGTGTTCTCTTATGTACAAGGGAGAGCTTTAGGTTTAGGTTGAAAGGGGTATTAAGGCTCCATTGACATAGTATCCAAAAAATGCCTTGGCTTAAAAAGGCTCCATTGACATTGTAGCACTCAACAAATAACACAAGCATTTGGGTTCTCTTCAATGCTATGGACCTGATAATAAGTGTTCATGTGAGGGTTATATGCCTTATAAGCCTTCACCATTTCCATCACTGGGTCAGGCAGTGGCATTGCCACTGTCGTCCCAACCACCTGCGCCTGTTCTTGCTTCCCTTCTTCCTTCTTTTCACCTTCTTTCTTCGCCTCCTCTTCCTTCTTTGGCTCCTCCTTTTTGGGCTCTCCTTCTTTGTTTGCCTCCTCCTTCTTGCCCTCTTCTTCTTTGTTGGGTTCGTCTTTCTTTGGCTCTTCCTTCTTGGGCTCCACTGCTGGCCCTACTGAGATTATCTCCGTTGCCCAATGTTTCCTTAGTTTGCTTACTACACTCACTGGATCCACTGTCCCAATGACTGTTAGCTTCCTCTCCTTCATGTCCATGGCTATTAAATCAATCCCTGAAAACCCATCCAATAACAATTCTAATGAAAATTTGAGTTCATAAATTTTTTTTTTTGTTGAGAATTGTCGGGAGGGAGGGAGTCCCATGTGGGCTAATTTAGGGAATGAAAGATCATGGGTTTATAGGTAAGGAATATATCTTCATTAGTATGAGGCCATGAGAGCCTATTGCTCGAAGTGAACAGTATCATACTATTGTGTAAGTTCGTGGTTTCTAACATGGTATTAGAGTTATGTTCTTAACTTAGTCATGTCAATGGAATCCTCAAATGTTGAACAAAGAAGTTGTGAGTCTCAAAAGTTTTGTCAAAAGTGATGAGTGTCGAACAAAGAGTGTATTTTGTTTGAGGACTCTAAAGAAGGAGTTGAGCCTCGATTAAGGGGAGGTTGTTCGAGGGCTTCATAGGTTTCAGGGGAGATTCTATAGTGTACTTTAGGAGTCAAGCCTCGATTAAGGGGAGGTTGTTCGAGGGCTCCATAAGTCTCGGGAGAGGCTCTATAACGTATTTTAGGAGTCGAGCCTCAATTAAGGGGAGGTTGTTCGAAAGCTCCATAGGTCTCAGGGGAGGCTCTATAGTGTACTTTAGGAGTCGAGCCTCGATTAAGGGGAGGTTGTTTGAAGGCTTCATAGGTCTCAGGGGAGGCTCTATAGCGTACTTTAGGAGTCGAGCCTCGATTAAGGGGAGGTTGTTTGAAGGCTTCATAGGTCTCAGGGGAGGCTCTATAGCGTACTTTAGGAGTCGAGGCTCCATAGATCTCAGGGGAGACTCTATAGCATACTTTAGCAGTCAAGCCTCGATTAAGGGGAGGCTCTATAGCATACTTTAGGAGTCGAGCCTCGATTAAGGGGAAGTAGTTCGAGAGCTGCATAAGTCTCAGGAGAGGCTAGATAGCGTACTTTAGGAGTCGAACCTTGATTAAGGGGAGGTTGTTTGAAGGCTTCATAGGTCTCAGGGGAGGCTCTATAGCGTACTTTAGGAGTCGAGGCTCCATAGATCTCAGGGGAGACTCTATAGCATACTTTAGCAGTCAAGCCTCGATTAAGGGGAGGCTCTATAGCATACTTTAGGAGTCGAGCCTCGATTAAGGGGAAGTAGTTCGAGAGCTGCATAAGTCTCAGGAGAGGCTAGATAGCGTACTTTAGGAGTCGAACCTTGATTAAGGGGAGGTTGTTTGAAGGCTTCATAGGTCTCAGGGGAGGCTCTATAGCGTACTTTAGGAGTCGAGGCTCCATAGATCTCAGGGGAGACTCTATAGCATACTTTAGCAGTCAAGCCTCGATTAAGGGGAGGCTCTATAGCATACTTTAGGAGTCGAGCCTCGATTAAGGGGAAGTAGTTCGAGAGCTGCATAAGTCTCAGGGGAGGCTATATAGCGTACTTTAGGAGTCGAACCTTGATTAAGGGGAGGTTGTTCGAGGGCTTCATAAGTCTCAAGGGAGGCTCTATAGTATACTTTGTTCAAGGGGAGGATTACTAGGAAAGAGTCCCACAGTGACAAATTTAAGAAATGATCATGAGTTTACAAGTAAAGAAGAACTTTACTAGCCTAAAGCTTTTTAAAGAAGCCCGAAACAAACCCGAGAGAGCTTATTGTTTAAAGTAGACAATATTATACCATGACAGAGGTTCCTACTTTCTAATATGGTATAAAATCATGCCCATAACTTAATCCTATCAATAAAATACTCAAAATGACAGAGAATTCAAAATTAGCTTCAATTCAAAGCCAAGAAAACAACCAAAAAATAAAAATAAAAAAAAAAAAACCTGAAAGTGAAGAGACTGTCTTCAAAGCCTTCTGCTTGGCCCTGTCATCATGTAAATCCAACTTCAATATGACCTTCTGCAAAACCCAGAAATCACAGACCAAAAACTGAGATCTATACTTAAAAGGGTCCACATCACAAATCAATTAAAAAAGGGGGGAAACAAAAAGAACCCTTTAAACAAAAAGAAAAACCCATCAGAAAAACATAATCAGAATATAAAATTTAAAAAAGAAAAACATTAAAAAAACAGAGACAGAATCATCAGAATTAACACATTTGTCGAGAAAGTTCAGATTTTTTGTTCTGGGATCCTCATGAATGAATCCAAGCTCTAAAACCCATGTCTTAGATTCTTGAAAAAAGCACAAAAAAAACACCATTTTTGAAGAAGAAGAAGAAGAAGAAGAAGAAGAAGAAGAAGAAGAAGAAGAAGAAGCAGAGACCTTCATAGCTGGGGTATGGCGTTACTGAGAGATGGAGAGAGTGAGGGTGTGTGTTTGGGCAGCCGTGGTACCCATAGATAAAAGAAAGTGAGGGGGAAATAGTTGAAAAACTTTGAGAGTCCAAACAAGAAATGGGCAGAATTGGGGAGAGAGAAAAAGGAGTTTTTTTATAATAAAGGTGAGAGAGATGAGATGGTGGAGATTTGAAGGTGATCTATAGACTCAGACCTAGCCACTCTGTCCTCATTTCAAACCCAATGCATTGCTTAACCTCGACCGACACCTCTGCACATTTGTTTTGTTTTGTTTTTGTTTTGTTTTGTTGACGTACATTTGGGGTTTTCTTTTGCGTCACACTCACGCGCCGCCTTTTCTCCTTCTTCCCCTCTTCCATGCCTGATCCTTGGTCCTACTCTCCCTTGGTATTCCGGATCTTCTTCCTTTTTATGCTTTCGGTTATTCCACTAATTTCATATCTCAAACAAACAAAGAGTGTGCTTTGTTCGAGGCTTCGTTCGAGGCTATGGAGAAGAAGTCGAGTCTCGATTAAGTAGAGGTTGTTTGAATGCTCCATGTTAAATGATGAACGTCCCACGTCCGCTAATTTAGAGAATGATCATGGGTTTATAGTCAAAGAGGGCACGAGGCCTTTTGGGGATTTTATGCTCAAAGTGGACAATATCATACTATTATGCAGAGTCGTGTTTATCTAACACTCCATAGACCTCGAGGGAGGCTCTATAGTGCTAATTTAGGGAGGATCATGGCTCGAAGTGGACAATATCATACCATTGTGGAGAGTCGTGTTCATCTAACACTCCGTAAACCTCGGGGGAGGCTCTATAGTATACTTTGTTCAATGGGAGAATTATAGTGGAGAATATCATATCATTGTGTGTTCATCTAACACTCCATAGACCTCAGGGGTGAGACTTCATGCATTATTGTGTGCTCATGCATTGGGGGATACCCCTTATCCTTCACGATAGTACAAACGCCTATGCTACGAGATTAGTTTATCATAATGTTGTCGTGATGGTCGCTATTCCTAACGGTGTCCAACATCAATAGCTACTAGAGTATGCTCGCCCAATCAGAAAGGAGCTTAGGAGGTGTGTCAACCGAATAATGGGTCCATACTCACACGTACGAGCTGTGTGTAGGAAAATTAAAGTATACATCCAATTGCTCGTTAGGATAGTTATGTTTGCATTTAACCTCAACAGTGGGGTCACGGACTGAATATTTCTTAAAATACTCAAGTCACATGCTACTTTTTTTTCAATATATTTTATTTCGATTCTATCATATAAAACATATTTAACTATAAAGTTATTGAGTTATCGGAAACAAATTTATATTTTATTGATATAGATAGTAACTATAAAGTTTATATTATTAAATATACAGATAGAAACAAATTAAAAAACATCTCCTAGAAAATCTCATTTCTCATTTAAAACGTTCGTGCTCTATCCCAACATCCCTCAACGCTTCTTTCTAGGTTCTTTCCTAACACAGTCATTTTCACTCAAAGCCGCAAGCAACGGAGATTGGGAACCACGCGCCTCTTTCTCTTCTAATCCTCTTCCCAAAAACTTGTTCTTATACACACTTTTAGACAATGTTGAAGAAAACCACCGAGAGACGGCGGCGCGTTACACATCAGTCAGACTTATAGTGGTGGTGGGCTTAAGATTAGCAGTCAATTTTTGGTCATATTAATTATAATACCAAAAAAATATTAAATTACAAATTTAATATCATTAAGTTTTTAAAATTAATAAATTTATTATAGATAAATTAAAATTTTATATATGATAAATTTGAATTTGTGGGAGGGAGCCCACAGACACCGTCAAAAATCGAATCCACGGTTTGGACAGGGCCCACCATAGATGGTCGCCACGTCGACCACTGAATCAAGTGACGTGTCAACATCACACGGTGTTGATAAAATCAGTAATCCTGTTTTGCGTCGTCGTGTACTCGGCTCCACGTCATTGGCTTGTACAATAATTTATTATTTGTTTCTTTTATATATATATTTTTTTGATATTACGTGGTAAAAACTTTGTATCAGTTTGGTGCTGATTAGGAAAATGACGTCATTTTCCATAACAAGAAAAAACAATTTGCCATGGGATGTTGAAATTTGCCACGCAGGACAAATTGGAAAGAGTATATGTACTTGTGTTTTTAGATCCGAACCTCTGTAGAGAAAGAAACAAAACATTCTTTATAAATATATAGAAATTTTTCCCTAATAGACACATTTTAAAAGTTGGAGGGAAAATTCGGAAGAGAAAACTCAAAGAGGATAATATCTCCTAGTGGTGGAAGAACGGAAGCAACAAGAACACTGGATCCCGAAGAGGGTGGATTGTGAGATCTCACATCGGTTGGAATGGGGAACCAAACATTCTAGCGTGTAAACCTCTCTAGAATTAAAACGTATAATTTTCGTTTTTTTTATAATATAAATTGATTATTTCTCTCTTCTACTCAAAATAATAAATTATCTAATTGAAGGAGTTTATTTATTTTTATTTTTTTTAGATTTTACTTTTGTTAAAAATAAAAATTTGTATAAATGATTTAACAACCTAATCCAACGGGATCTAATCTGATCTATTTAATAACATTTGTTTGAAAAAATTTAGGACCCGAACAATTGGGTTGAGTCAAAATAGTGTTAAGACATAAATGAGAACATTCCAATATGAGTCACGCTCTTTCCTAGAAATTGACAAAAGTGTCCCAGAATGACTTCCATAACTTCTTCTGATTTACGCACATAGTAGAAAGTTGTGTGTGAAAATTAGGGTTATGATACCCAAATCATATTTTTTTTGGGTCTCTCCCAAAATTCAATCTCAATTCCAAAATCTACGCACCTAGAATAGTTGTGTGTGAGATTCCGTCTGAAGTTGATTGATACACATCACCCTATCCCTTTTAGAACAACAACTTTTGGTAGGGACTTTATGTGTAAACCGACCTAGCTACCGCTATCTGCTATCTGCTATCTGTTATCCAATTCTTGAAAGGACCTAAAGGAAGAAAAGAAAGTCGAAGATTTGTGTGTCGTTGAATGTTTTCTAATTGTTAATGTATAATCAAAACTTACGTAAATTTAATCAATAGTCATACTGAGCTCTTCGTGTATTTCATTTGCTCTGTCAAATTTTTAGGTTTTGATTTCATCATACGAATGATATTTGACTTAAGAGTTCTACGAAGATCTTACCTTGTTAAAGTAAAAGTAAAATTGTAGAGTATGTTGGTGCGGATATTCCGTAAAGTTTAGCCATTAGGTTTGGGCATAGTCAATGATGCATTTATTCCCTTTTTAAATCTCACACTTCCAATCAACAATCAAATTTCAATATTTTCCTTTACTTTCTCACATCGATTTCTGTTCCTCTTTTATACCCTCATCTTCTTTTCGGGGCGTGCAACATGAGCTTTGTTGAGTATGAAATGTTGCGATGTTTCCTTCTAATTTAGGTTGGCTTGAGGATGGTTGATGGCTCGTACGATGATGAAACATGCAAGGTGGAGTGGAGCTGGGTGCCTTCGGATGTGCGACATGAACCTCGTTGAGTGTGTGACGTTGTAATGATGCCTACCAGCCTTGGGCCAGCCCTATATTTTGAAGGTGGTGTGGTGCTAGAACATTTTTGGCTGGGATTAGGGCGAGAATTTCCTACATAAATTCATTGTGTATGATTATGTCTTTTTCGCCATAATTTTTTTCATAATTTTTAAATATTTTTAATGGATAATTTATATTTTTCAATATAATTTTACTTAAAAAATCTAAACACTATTATAAATTCAAAAATATTTTAATATAAGGTTAATATAATTTCTAAAATCTTAAATTTTAATATTATTGGACAGTCGTATAATTAATAAAGAAAAATTTCTCTCCGCTCCTTCCGTCCCAGTTCAATGATACTTTTTTCATGGACACAAATTAGATAAAGCTTTTCGTTTTTCAATATTTCTCATTTTTCATTCACATGTGAAATACTCGCTTTGGTGTCGACAAATATTCTTGTTTCTTAATGTTGTTTTTAAGATCACATAAATATTTATTTGATAGTCTCCTAAAAAATTTTACAGATCAGGAGGCTGGAAGGACTCTGCATTGATTTGCGAGCAGTACAAACTTAACCATGTTTAAGAGAATACTGAGATCATCAAAGGTCGAATCTAAATTTTATTAAAGAAAAAATAAATAAAAATAAAATCGAGTCTATTTATAAATAAATTAAATTTATCTATTAGTCGACTCATTTTCGCCATGGTTGTTATTGGTGTTCATCGTTTTTTTATAAGAAAAAGATTTATAATTTAAACATAGTTAGTGCATTTTTTTTTTTTTTGAAGATTTAAAAATTTAATTGTAGTGATTTTTTCTTCAATTAACGTAACCAACCAAAATCAGACGTTATCCAAATGAACAAAGTTTTTTCTTCAAGATTGTTTTGAATCAAAGAGCCCCCTTCGATCACATTCTGATTTATGCGATCAAATGGACGTGAATTGCCGTAACCAAATCTCAGGTAAGCTCTCGAGAATCTTGTTCTTAAGCAATGGCGTTGGTGTTGATGTGAAGCTTTGTCATCTCCTCAATGCTATTTTCTATCTTGTCTTCTTATTATTACTCTTGAATTCATATTGTATACACTTTCCTAATCAATCGGAGCAGAAAAATTCATCGATTAAGGAGATGGTTGAATGCTTTTGCTATCATTTAGCATTCACACCTTTCATGGCGACAAAACCCTTTGTCACTAGGGCCGAGCAACCCATCGCGCCCGATCTCAACGCCGACCGATCAGTTTTTCATCGTGGGTCGTCTTCTTTCTCCTCTTCCGGTCGTCGCGATCTGGTTTTCGTTGTTAATCCTCGCGGTTCGTTTCTCGTCCCTTCGTTTTCAGCTTCGTTGTTGGAAAGATAAAATTGGTTGAGGAATGGGGATTTTATGATGTGGGGTTTGTTGTATTTTGTGGAATTAAAGACCGTAATCCCTTGAGTTGATTGGAAATTTTCTTGAGATTGTTCTTTTTACAAATTTATTTAATGCTTTTCAAGTTATTGTGCTGTTGGGTGATTTCTAGTCATGGATTTGCTCACGTTATAGCACTAATGCAGGTGCTAATGGCAAGACGCTGAAGGAATGGAAGAAGCTCGTTCCATATCTACGCACTCGCCTTGGTGAACATTATAATGTGAGTTTCTTTTTCTCTTGGTCTCTGTAGGAAGCTTCACAATCTCCATTGAAGTCTATTTAGCTTGTTGAATGTATAAGGAGCTTATTAGAAAGAATGTTCTGCGAAAGAAATGCTAGATTCATGGATTTCGGGGATGTTTGGGAGCTGTGTTCAGAGCTACTTTTCTGTTTTTATGAGAAGAGAAGTTTAGTTCGACATGTTTGAATTTGGATATCTGTTACTCAAGAGTTGTTTTCCATATTATCTATCTATTTGTTGGCCTGTTCTTGGAGTAATTGAATTTGTTCTCCCTTCAAACGTCATGAAGAGTGGGCCTTGACGTCATTTTAGAAAAGGATATTGTTTAACTTTTTTAAAGGGATCACGAACATGTGCTTGCTTGGACTTAGACTGAGAGATCTAGTCTTAGTATTGATTGAGTATTGCTTTCCTTACATACAACTCACACAAAGGTTATCCAACAACACCAGTTTGATTGAATAACCATGTGATTGTAAGTAGAATCAATCAATTTGCTTACTGCTTCTAAAAGCTCTACGTGAAATTCGAGCAGAATCTGCTTCAACTCCAGCGACAAACCCATGCGGCATCGGTCATCTTCCTTGGCTAAGTTAATTGCAGTGTCATCTTCCTTGGCTAAGTTAATTGCAGTGTTTAAACGACAACGACACACAAACTTGCGATGCAACCTGCACCCTTGAGTGATCTTCTTTTCCAATGTAAGTGCGGCAGTCCCTCCTCGGTGGCAGTGAGGAACACCCAAGAACAACGGGAACCTGCTCCATCATGGCTAATTAATGACTTTTTGCTGTGACCCACTTCAAGGACTTCAGATAAGATTCCCATAGTGTTTGATCCTTATTCAGCAAGGACTGAAGTCCTTTTTGGCGCCACATATATGTTAATGGTTGTTGCATCACCCAACCTCTCCACCTTTGTGCTTACCCCTAGATGCCCTACAATCTACCTTGTCCACCATGAGAGCCATGCGAACAGAGTTGGTTTTTGTTTATTATCTGAAGAAATCAGCAACACAACCTTATCTAACTGCAACCCACGACATCGAATGGCCTTCCAAGCATGACAACTTGTTGCAACAACCTTACACAAAATTGAAAAATGTTGAATATGTGAAAATGGGTGAGTCTGATAACCATAGAAGATTGAAGATCGTGTGAAGATTGTGTGAAGGTTTACCAACAACATTTTTGGTTTTAGTGAGTATCCAGTAGTTGATTAGTGGAATTTGGGCTAAGGTGTCAACACCAAAAGTTCAAAGAATGTGGTCATTGGAAGATTGCAAAAGCTCATCCCTCACCCTCACAGACCAAGTCCCATGGCATCACTTCTTATCCTTCTAAAATGCAACACTGTCATTGATAGAAAGATCTATTCAATCGAGCTAGATGAAAGATATAGGGGAACAAGAATAAAGTTATCTGAGATCACCCGAGACAGTTTTTTTCATTCATTGAAATGACTCTTTCCAATAGCTAAACCATTAGATAGAGAAACTCGCCGACAAGAAGGCACTATGGCTTAAATCTCTCTACTCTATAGAAATGGTGGTCTTGAGAGACTTTTTATTCCAGTGGATGAAGAACGAAAAGGATGGATAGTTTTCCTCAACCTCATTGAAGATTATCCTTCTTTGTTCCCCAAAAACCCTGATCAACATCCAAAACCTAATGAACATCATAATAGAAAGCAAAACCATAAACATTTTCTCTGACCCTAACAACCCTTGCATACCGTTAAAAAACCATCACAAAAGGCAGGAAATCTAGGGGGCAGATATAGAAATATACCTTTGGATCCTCAACAAAAAGGCAAAATAGTCATCATAGAGGTTCCCCCCTCCCCCTCCCTATCCTATGTGATACAGTGATGATCATTACTTGGAAATACTTCCACAACGATTTGTTCATGATAAAAGAAGCATACAATTCCTGCTCAAACGATTTCTGCTATCTTAAACTCTTTTAGGACGACAAGATGAACCTCCATTCCACGGCAAAGGAGCAGGTCTCTTCACTTTGTAATAAAAAGGATTGGCAAAAAGTGGGAAGCTATCTATTGAAAATAGAACCGTGGTCAGATGAAAAAAAACACTTGAACTACCTAGTGGCTCCTTCATGAGGAGGATGGATTAAAATAGAACTGGGGAGCTCAATGTTGATCGTCTTGCCCCTTTTGTTTAGGATCGAGAAGTATGTTTCTACCTCTGTCTTTATATTTTTTGATATTTGTAGTGGTTTTTTAATGATAAGCAGGGTTGTATGGGTTAGAAAAATGTTTGTGGTCTTGCTTTCTATTATGAGGTTGATTGGAATTTGGGTGTTTGGTTAGGTTTTTTGGTGGACGATGGGGGGTAGTTTTCAGTGAGGTTGAGGAAAGTTGTCCAACAACACGCTTTTTGGACATGCATTTGCCATAGGGTGGGTGATGGAGGAAATACATCTTTTTGGACTGATTCTTGTATTGACAACACCACCCTATTTGCAGTATCCTCTTTTATATAGTCTCTTCATTGCAAGATGACCACATTCAAAGAAAAATGGAAAGATATGAACAAATTCTAGAACCTGCAGCTCTGTAGGAATCTAAAGGATAGCGAAACTATGGAATTGGCTGAATTTAGTCTTTATCTTGCCCCAATTGTGCTGCCCCAAGAAGCAGACTCATTGAAATGGCGTTCTAGTGCTGACGGGGTCTCACAAAATCTTTGATGATGTATATGAGGGAAAAGGTAGATGTCATAAACCTCACACTAGCAAAGACAATATGGAAGGGAAATCATCCTAAAATGAAGTTTTTCCTTTGGGAAATGGTGCATGAATCCATTAGCACAAGTGCAAACCTTAAAAAGAAATAAATAAAAAGAATGCTCTAGGTGACTCTATTTTGGTGCCCTTTATGCAAGAAAGACAACAAATCACACATTTACTTGTTTACTTAGTGTACATATCCTTATAATTCAAGGATAAAGATCCTCAATATCTTTGGATGACACCTCATTTTTCCTAGGAGTGCAAAGGAGTTATTGAATATGGTCTTAACATACCCTCTTCAAGAATGAAAAATCTCTACTATGGACAAATCTCATTATAAGTTTCTTTTAGTATCTATGGAAACAAAGAAATCAATGAGTATTCATTGAGAAGACACAAACTTATGGGCCCTTCGAGAATTTGTTTACCACATCATTTATTGGTGTAAATTGTTTCACACTTTTTCTTCCTATAGTTATACCTCCTTCATTGTAAATTTGGAAGATCTTTGTAAACATCATGGATAACATATTCCTTTTGTAAATTTCAAACATTAGTGAAATTATCTCTTATTAAAAAAAATAGAACCAATCAATTTTGCAGCTCTGGTCTACACGGATCAAATCCTCAATGACAAAGGAAGACCTTTTGATAGCTTTGTGGATAATATATCCTTCTAGGATCACTCTCGGTGTAAACTTTTTTTCTTTCTTTTATGGTTACAGCCTATTTTCTCTTTTGGCCAATTGGAAGTCTCATGGTAATGCATAAGTGCCAATTGGCCTAAGGTAGCATCGAATGGCTTGGGTTTGCTTTACTCACTTTTTTTATATTTATCTCATCAATGAAATGCCAGAATGTTTCACGTTAAGTAAAAAAGGAAGTCTTATATTATCCTTGAAAATTTTATATCCCATTTATACCTTTTCCATTGCTCTACCTTTTTTAAATAACCTACAATTTACGTGTATTATTATTGCTTTCTTATCTACTAGTCACTTGGGCCATATTTAAATCAATATGTTGATTTTTTTTTTTTTTTTCACTGTGGACAGATCTGTGAATCTTTGACCTCAGGTCCTTGCCATGCTATCGATATAACGAGGGAGGTTAGTATGGATTCTTTCTTTCTAGGACTTCAATTAGTTACTATCAACCTTTTTTCTGTTGACTCAATGAGCTTCAGGCAATTCGGGAAGGTGCCGATGCTGTGATACCTGTAGGAGGAGACGGAACTTTTCATGAGGTATGAATTGTGTAATCTCATGAGAATTATTACTGTTAGTTTGGTTTTCAATGCCTAAACTGGCTCAAACTCGGTTCTTAAATTACCTATTCCTTTTGTTGCTTTTGGTTTCGGTTCCACCAGAAAGCCAAGTCAAACTGCCTGCACATCTAAGTTGAATGATGTGATTGGTTTATGACCAGTATTTTCTTGTGTTTCTCTTGAGCCTCAACCAGCCTTTTGAAGATACTATTTGTTCTATTCTTTAGTTTTGGAAGCCTGAGATTTCAATTGCAATGTCTACTAATGTCTAACCTTGAGTGTTGCTTGTTGAGGAGGTCTTCTTCTCCTACTACTTAATAATGATCGGTTATCATAATCTGTTTGCAATAACGATAGCCTTTTTAGTTGGCTTTGATTCTAGCAGCCTCATGGATTGTCCATTAGATATGAGCAAGAATTCTATAGGCTAAGTAAAAGGTTCTAGGATTTGGATCCATTGTATACGTTTGTCTTGATGGATGAGGGGATTAATCTGCTTCTGATTGGCAGGTGGTTAATGGCTTCTTTTGGGATGGAAAACCTGTTGTTAATAATGATGGAGACGTTCATAAATCAACCGCCACTCGGTGTAAGAGATTGCTCCGTAGTTTCAATCTAACCTGTCTATTTCCATTACCTTAACTGCTAGTTTATCAGTCTGTGACTGGTTCAGATTATTTTACATGAACTTATGATATTGAATTGTCAGACTACTTAATTATTGTCTCCTTGCAGCTTATACCCTTGGGCACTGGTTCAGATTTTGCAAGAACATTTTGGTTGGTAAGTGCATGTTTTACTGCATTGTGTTTTTGTACAATGTGAGAGCTTGCTTTAAATTAGAGCACTTCCTCCATGTGGTTAAGCAAACTGGGTCAACATCTTTTAATTAGGAATAACAATCCTATTGAAGCCGTGGATCGTATAGCTAAAGGTACCCTTGTTTCACTTTTTTTCATTCTTATCTCTTTGCCTTTTGTTGATTAAGTACTTAAAATGCTCTATTTATTCACCCAATAATCGCTTTCATGTAAGATATTCTCTGCAGGATTGAGGTCCCGAATTGATATTGGGGTTGTCAATAAAGAGAAATGGAGAGTATCATTACTTTGCAAATGTTGCAGACATTCATTTGTAAGGTTAATCGAAACAGTATTGTTGAGGCTAACTGATTTAACTCAGCTGATACCAGACAACTAATTATTATTGCGTGGAACTTTTTGCAGGAGCGCTAAGGCTGGGTTTTATGCTGCAAGATACAAGAGATTTGGAAACTTATGCTATGTGTTATGGTGCTTTGCAAGGCTTTATAGGACATAAAAACAAAGACTTTAAGATTAAGGTCAGCATATAACTGGTAAACGGTCCATAATTGTAATGGCCCAGGCCCCACACTAGCAGATATTGTCCTTTTTTGGTTTTCCCTTTGGGCTTCCACTCAAGGTTTTTAAAATGCAATCGTTCTGCTAGGGAGAGGTTTCCACCCCTTATAAAGGGTGTTTCGTTCTCCTCCCCAACTGAGAGTGGTTTCAAAATGTAGAGCATGTTAGTGAGCATTGTTACCATCATGATTTGATTTTATTTCTGTTGTATGCTATAACATACAGGTTGACAACTGGTGAATGGGAGCTGTATCCACAAGTAAATTCCTTGGGTATTGGAAATGCTAATAACTTTGGCGGTGGAATGAAAATCGGTACCGAACGCTTGATCCTTCCAAACGGGAACTCGAGAGGTAGAATTAGGAGTTTATTTGATTTCACTGTTTTCCTTCGTTGTACTCATGATCGTGTATCGCTTGTCCTTTGTTATTTTGTTGTTGCACCGGTAGTAATACTTCAGGATTTCAAGTGGTACGATTTCATCCTTAATTTACATAAAATCTACAATGGGACACATTTGACAGTGAAAAACGTACTCATCAAGAAGGTTTGTCATCTCTTTAAGCATCATATATCTGTATTTTCTTCCATAGATCTGTCCATCTTTCAATGTATGGAGAATTTGTTGTGTTCACTTCTGTCACAGTTTGCTTTATAAAAACTTTCATCCAAAAACTTTTACGGGAGATGTTTTGTTCACCTAGCACTGAAGCTCTAGGAGACGTTGTCTGTTGCTAAAATATTTATCCTTTTTTTTTTGGGCATTCTGATGCATCCTCCAACCAAAGCTATATATGATTTGCTAAATCTTTGTTGACACTATACAACCGCACACTCTATATGGTTGAAATTCTGGACCGACATCAAGTACTCGTCCCTGATTGACTAAACTCGGATCATCCGTTACGTGTGTTTTTTCAAGCAGTGTTCGTTCGATCGAAGTGAATCAAGAGCACAGCTTCGAGCCACCCCCGTGGCAGCCA